>CM040191.1:67061306-67123806 GCA_022606455.1 Callitettix versicolor
TTCGTTGGAGCTGACAAAGTGAAATGTTCAAATAAGTGTAAGCGTAACGACGAAGCGTTTAAGCACACAGAAAGTTTTTAACAGGAATTAGTTCGTCACGGTTAACATTGGGTTGAAAGTTAGTATGAAGGTACCTTGTATAAAGCCCGAAAGACTAATGTGTGCGATTTTTCCCATTCGCTTCCGTTTCAAAATGGCAGCTCTGATTTATAGTTGAGAATGTAGTTGTTGGTTATTTCCTGTAATACTGGCTCAACGGCAAAACGTATCATAATTTTCACCGCTTTAAGGAGAAAGAGCATAATTTCCAATAATGTTGGTCCAGTAATATTTTTCGTAAATATTACGATTACCGGTTACATTGGGTTAACTTATGTTAAGGTTAGGTTAGGTTAGGTTACGGAAAACGTTACGAGCGCTGTGGTGAAGCGCTGTCTATATTAAGAATATACTACGGAGTCTCTTGTTCGCTGAACTAGATATAAAGATTACAAATGCCTTGGCGTTCATTTCTAGATTCTGGGTCTGGGTCTTACCATAATGGTCACTCCAATAGCTTATTTCCCAATGGAGATTCACTAATAAGCTGTACAAGAAGTGTTGCTTGCAGAAGACCACATTAAACTCGATAACCGTGTATTCCTTCGCCTTGCACACCGCATCCATGGTCTCCTGCGTGACTTGTCGCGAGTCCTTTTCCTGTTTTTCCTAGTCACTTAACGCGTACTCAACCTTGTTACTTTCATTTTGCTGTTTGTGCTACCAAGACACTTTGGAATCGATTTTTTAAAATAAATATTGCGACTTTGTTACATGAATTGTTGTTAGTGAATTGTCGTGTGTGATGTTCACCGTGCGGACAGTGAAGAAGTTGCCCGCGATATTATTGCATGCATCCCTCCAGCACACGTACAGAACGCAACAACTTAGTCTCCTCGCGGGATAAATTCACAAATCTCTCGCCACTATTGCGACTTTGTTACATGTATTAGTGAATTGTCGTGTGTGATGTTCACCGTGCGGACAGTGAAGAAGTTGCCCGCGATATTATTGCATGCATCCCTCCTGCACACGTACAGAACGCAACAACTTAGTCTCCTCGCGGGATAAATTCACAAATCTCTCGCCACTATTGCGACTTTGTTACATGTATTAGTGAATTGTCAGTGTGATGTTCACCGTGCGGACAGTGAAGAAGTTGCCCGCGATATTATTGCATGCATCCCTCCTGCACACGTACAGAACGCAACAACTTAGTCTCCTCGCGGGATAAATTCACAAATCTCTCGCCACTATTGCGACTTTGTTACATGTATTAGTGAATTGTCGTGTGTGATGTTCACCGTGCGGACAGTGAAGAAGTTGCCCGCGATATTATTGCATGCATCCCTCCAGCACACGTACAGAACGCAACAACTTAGTCTCCTCGCGGGATAAATTCACAAATCTCTCGCCACTATTGCGACTTTGTTACATGTATTAGTGAATTGTCGTGTGTGATGTTCACCGTGCGGACAGTGAAGAAGTTGCCCGCGATATTATTGCATGCATCCCTCCTGCACACGTACAGAACGCAACAACTTAGTCTCCTCGCGGGATAAATTCACAAATCTCTCGCCACTATTGCGACTTTGTTACATGTATTAGTGAATTGTCGTGTGTGATGTTCACCGTGCGGACAGTGAAGAAGTTGCCCGCGATATTATTGCATGCATCCCTCCTGCACACGTACAGAACGCAACAACTTAGTCTCCTCGCGGGATAAATTCACAAATCTCTCGCCACTATTGCGACTTTGTTACATATATTAGTGAATTGTCGTGTGTGATGTTCACCGTGCGGACAGTGAAGAAATTTCCCGCGATATTATTGCATGCATCCCTCCAGCACACGTACAGAACGCAACAACTTAGTCTCCTCGCGGGATAAATTCACAAATCTCTCGCCACTTATAAATTGCTTACACTGTTCAACTTCTATAGAAACACACATCTCTTCCGATAAGCGATCTGTGAGTTATTTAAGCTCTAACAATTTATTGATCTATGTTCTACGTAAAGTTCCTACTAACGTTATTAGCGAACTTACAATTAGTCCATTACAATAACACACGGGACCATGAAATGTGCACCGATCTTAGACTTTATTGTTTTTTTTTTTTTTGTTTAACGTTCGACTATTGTGCACACTTGGACAAATGCAGACGATGGGATGATTTATAGCGTATGAAAATGCCAAGCCCTAGCCGAGAATCCGGGAACCCGGGCCTCGGGGTGAAAGCCCAGTACGCTATCAACTAGGCCATCGAGGCTCCCGCACGCCTCTGTGTTGTTCCATTCTTATTTGTTTTAGATTTTATTGAAAATACAATAATGAATGTTTACGAAATCAAATTAACAGTTAAAAAATGCTTCAAAAATATTTTTTAAATGGTTCCTGGATGTAGACCAACAAGGTCTAAAAATAAAAATAAATCGAAATTGACCATTAGTTTAGTCTCCAGCACTATGCACAGATACACAAACTAAACATTTATGGACTTCGAGAGATTTAAAAACCGACTCGTGAACAAAAAATCTACCAAAGTCTGAGGATCTACTTTCCACAATCATTATGGTATCGAAAAAACTAAAGAAGATACAGAGCTGATCACGTGTTTTGACTTTTAGACAACTTAAAGATGGCGTCGATAGCAGAAACAATAAAAATATGTCGAGACTTTTATTCCAAAACAATTCTGGATAACATAAAATAACCTTTATTGTTTGAATTTCCCGTAAATACTTGCCGGAATAATGCTTCGATACTGTATACCTAAATGCGAACAAAGAGACAAGGCATTCATTTTAACTTTACCATCATTATTTATCGCCGTGCCGGTGTGTAACTTTGCACTTTATTCACAAGGCACGCCACCGAATTCGCAAGTAAGTAACGGAATTAATTAATTAAGTTTAAAACTCGTGGAAACCGAAGATTTCTTTTTGGCGGTATCCGAAATTCATTCAACGATTTCAATAATAACGTTTAAACTAGCTGAAAGTATTAATTAAATCTGGCATATTTCAAAATACCGAAACATTTAACTAATTAAAAACTAGATGTGTCTGTAATACCGCGCAATAAATATTTAAAATTTAATTTGTTTATTTCAGATACTGGTTACGCATATAAGCACTGTCAAGTTCATCAGATCCTCACCAAGGCAGACTCTTTTGGTGAGTTTCCATTGGCGCGGCCATCATGACAAAACACAGATCAGAGATCAGAGAATGTCTCGCGCATGTAGGAGAATTCCCCTCCAGCTCCCTCCAACACTCCAGTGACACAGAGTCTACCAATCTGAGTCTACAAACTGTTACTACTGTAACGGGTTAAAAATTAACCCTGTTACTAAAACGCACTGCTGGCCCTACGTAGCCTGAGACAGGTAGCAAACTGTACAAAGGTCAGTTGACGAGTGTAGATAGGTACAGTGCAAAGGTCAGTTGAGAGGGTACGAAACGCTTGTAGCCTAAGGCAAGAAAGCAACGAATGCAAAGGTCAGTTTGCAAGGGCTCCCATTAGCTACGCGGGGAAGAACCGCTCGATCCGAGCTCTGGGACCCGACTGACCAAGAACGGGTTTCTGCGCATGCGCGGCTCTCAACAGTATAAAAGGAGGCCGCTGTGGCTGCTGAAGGCAGTCTTCCGCCGACCGCCCACGATAACAGGGCAGTCTCCCACCGACCATTCGATAACTTGGTCAGTCTTTCGCCGACCACTCGATAACTTCGGTACAGCCTTTCGTCGACCGTGCAGTATAGCGAATAAAAACGCATACCGGCAGGAAACAGGTAGCGTATACCGAGGTAAGAATTAAATCATAGTAGCAGTTATAAACCTTAGAAATTGGGCATTCGGAATCCTTGGCGTGTTTAGGATTCCGAGAGCTCGAGAATAGCGTAGAAATTGGGCATTCCGAATCCTTGGAGTATGTAGGATTCCGAGAGCTCGAGAATAGCAACCACCTGCAAACCTAAAAACTTCCTTACGCTCGAGAATATTGAGCACCTAAAAACTTCCTTACGCTCGAGAATATTGAGCACCTAAAAACTTCCTTACACTCGAGAATATTGAGCACCTAAAAACTTCCTTACGCTCGAGAATATTGAGCACCTAAAAACTTCCTTACGCTCGAGAATATTGAGCACCTAAAAACTTCCTTACGCTCGAGAATATTGAGCACCTAAAAACTTCCTTACGCTCGAGAATATTGAGCACCTAAAACTTCCTCACGCTCGAAAATATTGAGCACCTAAATCCTTGCTCCCATAAATTTGCGCAGCTAATAAATATTAAAATTCAAAGCCCCTTTTGGCGATGATGATTTAAACATGGGTGAGCAAAATCATGAAATACTGATTTTGTCGATGAGCCCAATTTATAACTGAGCCAAAATCATTACCTTCATTTGAACCCTGGCGAAGCCTATGAATGCGGACGGCTATCCGGCGTTTAGTCGTAACGCGAACGAAAACGTAAATTAAGCGTTACACTACTCAGCGATTGTGAAGGAGAAAGGGGACTCGACCTCTTACTTGTACATTATTTCTCTCTGCCCCGCTGACGTTCTTAACAGGCCGTTTTCTAAGCGGCTGATCTATAATACGTCTTAAAAACTCTTACATATGTTGCGCATGCGATTGTGATACGAAATTGTGCAAAACTCGTTTCTGGTTTCATCGAAATCCGTTCAACCGTTGAAAATTGCAGCTATTCCAAATCTTCGAAAATTCATAACTTTCAACAACCAACTGATTAAACGACTCCGCGTTCTGTCTGCCAAAACAGAAAGCTCGTACATAACCTCTAAGCACACTAGTACTAATGCTACATACGTTTCGCATTTTCAAGTTGAGAAACTCAACGCAAAAGATTCAGTTAGTGTTTAAGCAATACCGGAGTACGATATCCGTTTTCCAAGACATAAATACTGTTCGATTATACATTTATGTTGATCACAGAAACGTAATTGTAGACAGACGATTCCCAGCGTACAAACAAATTTACAGACAATATACGTAATCTTCCACATCGAAGAACAATTAATTTTAGTAAATTTCAATTATATTAAATATGCTGTTGCAGATCATTCTAGAACTCACATCCTGACCTCTCGACCACTACTGGAAGCAGTTGTTGAATAATTAATTTTAACGACGACCTCCAACAAAAGGTGATCTAGAGTTTAGGATCGGCGATTATTTCAAGGTCCCGGGTCCGAGTTTGGCCGTGATAACCGCATCACCAGTACGTTCCCGAAGGATAAAGGAAGTCTGTTAATTCCCTGATTTCTAACAATTGGAAAGCATAAGCCTTAAAAAACACTTTAAGAAGTCGTACTCACCGAGGATCCAAATAAATCCAAATGTATTCGGTTCTGCCTTCAAATGTTGCCATTTTTTTACCTGAAAACAAATCTTTTATGAATTTCCTAATCGTGAACACAAATTTAACATAAACAGTAAGCCATTATTAAAATCAATTTGTGTACCAAGTTTGAATCAAATCTGGGTAAAGTTACTATTATTTGTGTTAGCTGAAAGTCAGTATCTTCGTTTATTTCAAGGATCTCCGTCAGTCCCTTCGATAGTTTCTTTTTCAATGGAAATTCGTTGAAGGCTATTCATTGAATTTAGCAAGCTCACGTAAGTTAGCCAGCCATAGTAAATTTTCTGTCCTATTTAATGTGATGCTACTTTCTGTTAGCGACAATTAGATTAGTACGAGGTGTGTTCAGAAAGTAACGAGGATTTTAATTTTTTGAACAAAATATTTATTTATTCTTCAACATTAATGTTGTCGCCTTCACAATAGTCCCCATTGGAGATTATGCACTTGTGCCAGCGCTTCTTCCAATCCTCCAAACACTTCTCAAACTTGGACATCAGGTTTCTACAGTAGACAGAAGATGGTGAGACAATTTCCCTACAACTATTAGGTTAAGGTAACCCGGCGAATACACGCCTTATGTTACACGTCCTCGACAAACAGATGTACATCGGATGTAATTCTTGGAAATAATCCTTCTGGAAATTTACTTAAAATACAATAAGTGTCTCGCGTTATTAAAAACACAAGCAAAAATGTGCACATGTGCAACAAGCTGCTTGTGGAAGCCTGCTATATTGCTTTAAGACAAGTAATCTATCATTCTTACAGGATAGATATAATCTATCAAAGTCGAATCAGAGTACTGTGTAGCAGTTTAAGGATCTTCTTAATATACAAGGTAAGTCGAAAGTAGCCGCAAACATACTTCTTTACTACACTGTATGCATGTTTCCCTGTTTTACGGGAGGTATAGAACATTCTTAACGAATAGTTTAAGGAACAGTAGACCTCGCAATATATCTTTTTTTATTTTTACGGCAAGTTAGACTAGTGAAGACGAGGAATCAGCGTTAACGGGTAAGGGAAGACCAATGGAAATAACTGCGGAACTAAGAACCTTAAGGTGCGCAGTTCAGAAACTCGACAGACTGATCGGTGCTTTAGCCACATCGACCTCCGAGTCCCCTTCTTAATTAATGTCTGGCCACCGCTTCACGACAACCGCACTGATGCGCTTGTAATCTTTTTCGTCAATTCAACCGATAAGCGTTATATTTAAGGGAACTACATATTACATGGCCAACTACATTAGATGTTTCTCTTTCTCCAGAAAGCGTTCAAAATCGTGATAAGTCTTGCTGTTCAGCCAGTGTTATAGAAAATAGCCAGGAACTGTATTCATCATTGTTAAATAATAAGCCACCAATTTGAAACAAATTAATGGAAAACAATCTTATATGCTTCGTTCGGCATGTATACAAAGTACAATCTCTAATTGCGTTTAACCAAAACTGCGTACACTCGTCATCGTTAAGTCACAGGTCGCCATCTTGAAACGGAAATGAATGGGAAAAAATACACATACTCCGTTCGGGCTTCATACAACGTACTTTCCGGCCAAATTTTAAAACAATCGATCAATGCGTTTAACCAAAACTGCGTACACTCGTCATCGTTAAATCACAAGTCGCCATTTTGAAACGGAAATGAATGGGAAAAAATACACGTACTCCGTTCGGGCTTTACACAACTAACTTTTCGGCCAAATTTTAAAACAATCGGTCAATGCGTTTAACCAAAATTGCGTACACTCGTCATCGTTAAATCACAGGTCGCCATCTTGAAACGGAAATGAATGGGAAAAAATACACATACTCCGTTCGAGCTTCATACAACGTACTTTCCGGCCAAATTTTAAAACAATCCATTAATGCGTTTAACTAAAACTGCGTACACTCGTCATCGTTAAATCACAAGTCGCCATTTTGAAACGGAAATGAATGGGAAAAAATACACGTACTCCGTTCGGGCTTTATACAACGTACTTTCCGGGCAAATTTTAAAACAATCGGTCCATGCGTTTAACCAAAACTGCGTACACTCGTCATCGTTAAATCACAGGTCGCCATCTTGAAACGGAAATGAATGGGAAAAAATACACATACTCCGTTCGGGCTTTATACAACGAACTTTCCGGCCAAATTTTAAAACAATCGGTCCATGCGTTTAACCAAAACTGCGTACACTCGTCATCGTTAAATGACAAGTCGTCATCTTGAAACGGAAATGAATGGGAAAAAATACACATACTCCGTTCGGGCTTTATACAACGAACTTTTCGGCCAAATTTAAAAAAAATCGGTCCATGCGTTTAACAAAAACTGCGTACACTCGTCATCGTTAAATCACAAGTCGTCATCTTGAAATGGAAATGAATGGGAAAAAATACACGTATCCGTTCGGGCTTTATACAACGAACTTTTCGGCCAAATTTTAAAACAATCGGTCCATGCGTTTAACCAAAACTGCGTACACTCGTCATCGTTAAATCACAAGTCGCCATCTTGAAACGGAAATGAATGGGAAAAAATACACGTACTCCGTTCGGGCTTTATACAACGAACTTTTCGGCCAAATTTTAAAACAATCGGTCCATGCGTTTAAACAAAACTGCGTACACTCGTCATCATTAAATCACAAGTCGCCATCTTGAAACGGAAATGAATGGGAAAAAATACACATCCTCCGTTCGGGCTTTATACAACGTACTTTCCGGGCAAATTTTAAAACAATCGGTCAATGCGTTTAACCAAAACTGCGTACACTCGTCATCGTTAAATCACAAGTCGCCATCTTGAAACGGAAATGAATGGGAAAAAATACACGTACTCCGTTCGGGCTTTATACAACGAACTTTTCGGCCAAATTTTAAAACAATCGGTCCATGCGTTTAAACAAAACTGCGTACACTCGTCATCATTAAATCACAAGTCGCCATCTTGAAACGGAAATGAATGGGAAAAAATACACATTCTCCGTTCGGGCTTTATACAACGAACTTTTCGGCCAAATTTTAAAACAATCGGTCCATGCGTTTAACCAAAACTGCGTACACTCGTCATCGTTAAATAACAAGTCGCCATCTTGAAACGGAAATGAATGGGAAAAATACACGTACTCCGTTCGGGCTTTATACAACGTACTTTCCGGCCAAATTTTAAAACAATCGGTCCATGCGTTTAACCAAAACTGCATACACTCGTCATCGTTAAATCACAAGTCGTCATCTTGAAACGGAAATGAATGGGAAAAAATACACGTACTCCGTTCGGGCTTTATACAACGAACTTTTCGGCCAAATTTTAAAACAATCGGTCCATGCGTTTAACCAAAACTGCATACACTCGTCATCGTTAAATCACAAGTCGCCATCTTGAAACGGAAATGAATGGGAAAAATACAGGTACTCCGTTCGGGCTTTATACAACGAACTTTTCGGCCAAATTTTAAAACAATCGGTCCATGCGTTTAACCAAAAGTGCATACACTCGTCATCGTTAAATCACAAGTCGCCATCTTGAAACGGAAATGAATGGAAAAAAATACAGGTACTCCGTTCGGGCTTTATACAACGAACTTTTCGGCCAAATTTTAAAACAATCGGTCCATGCGTTTAACCAAAACTGCATACACTCGTCATCGTTAAATCACAAGTCGCCATCTTGAAACGGAAATGAATGGGAAAAAATACAGGTACTCCGTTCGGACTTTATACAACGAACTTTTCGGCCAAATTTTAAAACAATCGGTCCATGCGTTTAACCAAAACTGCGTACACTCGTCGTCGTTAAATCACAAGTCGCCATCTTGAAACGGAAATGAATGGGAAAAAATACACGTATCCGTTCGGGCTTTATACAACGAACTTTCCGGCCAAATTTTAAAACAATCGGTCCATGCGTTTAACCAAAACTGCGTACACTCGTCGTCGTTAAATCATAAGTCGCCATCTTGAAACGGAAATGAATGGGAAAAAATACACGTATCCGTTCGGGCTTTATACAACTAACTTTCCGGCCAAATTTTAAAACAATCGGTCCATGCGTTTAACCAAAACTGCGTACACTCGTCATCGTTAAATCACAGGTCGCCATCTTGAAACGGAAATGAATGGGAAAAAATACACATACTCCGTTCGGGCTTTATACAACGAACTTTCCGGCCAAATTTTAAAACAATCGGACAATGCGTTTAACCAAAAGTGCATACACTCGTCATCGTTAAATGACAAGTCGCCATCTTGAAACGGAAATGAATGGGAAAAAATACACATCCTCCGTTCGGGCTTTATACAACGAACTTTCCGGGCAAATTTTAAAACAATCGGTGCATGCGTTTAACCAAAACTGCCTACACTCGTCATCGTTAAATCACAAGTAGTCATCTTGAAACGGAAATGAATGGGAAAAAATACACAAACTCCGTTCGGGCTTTATACAACGAACTTTTCGGCCAAATTTTAAAACAATCGGTCCATGCGTTTAACCAAAACTGCCTACACTCGTCATCGTTAAATCACAAGTCGCCATCTTGAAACGGAAATGAATGGGAAAAAATACACGTACTCCGTTCGGGCTTTATACAACGAACTTTTCGGCCAAATTTTAAAACAATCGGTCCATGCGTTTAACCAAAACTGCGTACACTCGTCATCATTAAATCACAAGTCGCCATCTTGAAACGGAAATGAATGGGAAAAAATACACATTCTCCGTTCGGGCTTTATACAACGAACTTTTCGGCCAAATTTTAAAACAATCGGTCCATGCGTTTAACCAAAACTGCGTACACTCGTCATCGTTAAATAACAAGTCGCCATCTTGAAACGGAAATGAATGGGAAAAAATACACGTACTCCGTTCGGGCTTTATACAACGTACTTTCCGGCCAAATTTTAAAACAATCGGTCCATGCGTTTAACCAAAACTGCATACACTCGTCATCGTTAAATCACAAGTCGCCATCTTGAAACGGAAATGAATGGGAAAAAATACACGAACTCCGTTCGGGCTTTATACAACGAACTTTCAGGCCAAATTTTAAAACAATCGGTCCATGCGTTTAACCAAAACTGCGTACACTCGTCGTCGTTAAATCACAAGTCGCCATCTTGAAACGGAAATGAATGGGAAAAAATACACGTATCCGTTCGGGCTTTATACAACTAACTTTCCGGCCAAATTTTAAAACAATCGGTCCATGCGTTTAACCAAAACTGCATACACTCCTCATCGTTAAATCACAAGTCGCCATCTTGAAACGGAAATGAATGGGAAAAAATACACATACTCCGTTCGGGCTTTATACAACGAACTTTCCGGGCAAATTTTAAAACAATCGGTCAATGCGTTTAACCAAAACTGCATACACTCGTCATCGTTAAATGACAAGTCGCCATCTTGAAACGGAAATGAATGGGAAAAAATACACGTACTCCGTTCGGGCTTTATACAACGAACTTTTCGGCCAAATTTTAAAACAATCGGTCCATGCGTTTAAACAAAACTGCGTACACTCGTCATCATTAAATCACAAGTCGCCATCTTGAAACGGAAATGAATGGGAAAAAATACACATTCTCCGTTCGGGCTTTATACAACGAACTTTTCGGCCAAATTTTAAAACAATCGGTCCATGCGTTTAACCAAAACTGCGTACACTCGTCATCGTTAAATAACAAGTCGCCATCTTGAAACGGAAATGAATGGGAAAAAATACACGTACTCCGTTCGGGCTTTATACAACGTACTTTCCGGCCAAATTTTAAAACAATCGGTCCATGCGTTTAACCAAAACTGCATACACTCGTCATCGTTAAATCACAAGTCGCCATCTTGAAACGGAAATGAATGGGAAAAAATACACGTACTCCGTTCGGGCTTTATACAACGAACTTTTCGGCCAAATTTTAAAACAATCGGTCCATGCGTTTAAACAAAACTGCGTACACTCGTCATCATTAAATCACAAGTCGCCATCTTGAAACGGAAATGAATGGGAAAAAATACACATCCTCCGTTCGGGCTTTATACAACGTACTTTCCGGGCAAATTTTAAAACAATCGGTCAATGCGTTTAACCAAAACTGCGTACACTCGTCATCGTTAAATCACAAGTCGCCATCTTGAAACGGAAATGAATGGGAAAAAATACACTTATCCGTTCGGGCTTTATACAACGAACTTTCCGGCCAAATTTTAAAACAATCGGTCCATGCGTTTAACCAAAACTGCGTACACTCGTCGTCGTTAAATCACAAGTCGCCATCTTGAAACGGAAATGAATGGGAAAAAATACACGAACTCCGTTCGGGCTTTATACAACGAACTTTCCGGCCAAATTTTAAAACAATCGGTCCATGCGTTTAACCAAAACTGCGTACACTCGTCGTCGTTAAATCACAAGTCGCCATCTTGAAACGGAAATGAATGGGAAAAAATACACGTACTCCGTTCGGGCTTTATACAACTAACTTTCCGGCCAAATTTTAAAACAATCGGTCCATGCGTTTAACCAAAACTGCGTACACTCCTCATCGTTAAATCACAAGTCGCCATCTTGAAACGGAAATGAATGGGAAAAAATACACATACTCCGTTCGGGCTTTATACAACGAACTTTCCGGGCAAATTTTAAAACAATCGGTCAATGCGTTTAACCAAAACTGCATACACTCGTCATCGTTAAATGACAAGTCGCCATCTTGAAACGGAAATGAATTGGAAAAAATACACATCCTCTGTTCGGGCTTTATACAACGTACTTTCCGGGCAAATTTTAAAACAATCGGTCAATGCGTTTAACCAAAACTGCGTACACTCGTCATCGTTAAATAACAAGTCGCCATCTTGAAACGGAAATGAATGGGAAAAAATACACGTACTCCGTTCGGGCTTTATACAACGTACTTTCCGGCCAAATTTTAAAACAATCGGTCCATGCGTTTAACCAAAACTGCATACACTCGTCATCGTTAAATCACAAGTCGTCATCTTGAAACGGAAATGAATGGGAAAAATACACGTACTCCGTTCGGGCTTTATACAACGAACTTTTCGGCCAAATTTTAAAACAATCGGTCCATGCGTTTAACCAAAACTGCATACACTCGTCATCGTTAAATCACAAGTCGCCATCTTGAAACGGAAATGAATGGGAAAAATACAGGTACTCCGTTCGGGCTTTATACAACGAACTTTTCGGCCAAATTTTAAAACAATCGGTCCATGCGTTTAACCAAAACTGCATACACTCGTCATCGTTAAATCACAAGTCGCCATCTTGAAACGGAAATGAATGGAAAAAATACACGTACTCCGTTCGGGCTTTATACAACGAACTTTTCGGCCAAATTTTAAAACAATCGGTCCATGCGTTTAACCAAAACTGCGTACACTCGTCGTCGTTAAATCACAAGTCGCCATCTTGAAACGGAAATGAATGGGAAAAAATACACGTATCCGTTCGGGCTTTATACAACGAACTTTCCGGCCAAATTTTAAAACAATCGGTCCATGCGTTTAACCAAAACTGCGTACAGTCGTCGTCGTTAAATCCCAAGTCGCCATCTTGAAACGGAAATGAATGGGAAAAAATACATGTACTCCGTTCGGGCTTTATACAACGAACTTTCCGGCCAAATTTTAAAACAATCGGTCCATGCGTTTAACCAAAACTGCGTACACTCGTCCTCGTTAAATCACAAGTCGCCATCTTGAAACGGAAATGAATGGGAAAAAATACACGTATCCGTTCGGGCTTTATACAACTAACTTTCCGGCCAAATTTTAAAACAATCGGTTAATGCGTTTAACCAAAACTGCATACACTCGTCATCGTTAAATCACAAGTCGCCATCTTGAAACGGAAATGAATGGGAAAAAATACAGGTACTCCGTTCTAGCTTTATACAACGAACTTTTCGGCCAAATTTTAAAACAATCGGTCCATGCGTTTAACCAAAACTGCATACACTCGTTATCGTTAAATCACAAGTCGCCATCTTGAAACGGAAATGAATGGGAAAAAATACAGGTACTCCGTTCGGGCTTTATACAACGAACTTTTCGGCCAAATTTTAAAACAATCGGTCCATGCGTTTAACCAAAACTGCATACACTCGTCATCGTTAAATCACAAGTCGCCATCTTGAAACGGAAATGAATGGGAAAAAATACACGTACTCCGTTCGGGCTTTATACAACGAACTTTCCGGCCAAATTTTAAAACAATCGGTCCATGCGTTTAACCAAAACTGCGTACACTCGTCGTCGTTAAATCACAAGTCGCCATCTTGAAACGGAAATGAATGGGAAAAAATACACATACTCCGTTCGGGCTTTATACAACGAACTTTCCGGCAAAATTTTAAAACAATCGGTCCATGCGTTTAACCAAAACTGCGTACACTCGTCGTCGTTAAATCACAAGTCGCCATCTTGAAACGGAAATGAATGGGAAAAAATACACGTATCCGTTCGGGCTTTATACAACTAACTTTCCGGCCAAATTTTAAAACAATCGGTCCATGCCTTTAACCAAAACTGCGTACACTCGTCATCGTTAAATCACAAGTCGCCATCTTGAAACGGAAATGAATGGGAAAAAATACACATACTCCGTTCGGGCTTTATACAACGAACTTTCCGGGCAAATTTTAAAACAATCGGTCAATGCGTTTAACCAAAACTGCATACACTCGTCATCGTTAAATAACAAGTCGCCATCTTGAAACGGAAATGAATGGGAAAAAATACACGTACTCCGTTCGGGCTTTATACAACGTACTTTCCGGCCAAATTTTAAAACAATCGGTCCATGCGTTTAACCAAAACTGCATACACTCGTCATCGTTAAATCACAAGTCGTCATCTTGAAACGGAAATGAATGGGAAAAAATACACGTACTCCGTTCGGGCTTTATGCAACGAACTTTTCGGCAAAATTTTAAAACAATCGGTCCATGCGTTTAACCAAAACTGCATACACTCGTCATCGTTAAATCACAAGTCGCCATCTTGAAACGGAAATGAATGGGAAAAAATACACGTACTCCGTTCGGGCTTTATACAACGAACTTTCCGGCCAAATTTTAAAACAATCGGTCCATGCGTTTAACCAAAACTGCGTACACTCGTCGTCGTTAAATCACAAGTCGCCATCTTGAAACGGAAATGAATGGGAAAAAATACACGTATCCGTTCGGGCTTTATACAACTAACTTTCCGGCCAAATTTTAAAACAATCGGTCCATGCGTTTAACCAAAACTGCATACACTCGTCATCGTTAAATCACAAGTCGCCATCTTGAAACGGAAATGAATGGGAAAAAATACACATACTCCGTTCGGGCTTTATACAACGAACTTTCCGGGCAAATTTTAAAACAATCGGTCAATGCGTTTAACCAAAACTGCATACACTCGTCATCGTTAAATGACAAGTCGCCATCTTGAAACGGAAATGAATGGGAAAAAATACACATCCTCTGTTCGGGCTTTATACAACGTACTTTCCGGGCAAATTTTAAAACAATCGGTCAATGCGTTTAACCAAAACTGCGTACACTCGTCATCGTTAAATAACAAGTCGCCATCTTGAAACGGAAATGAATGGGAAAAAATACACGTACTCCGTTCGGGCTTTATACAACGTACTTTCCGGCCAAATTTTAAAACAATCGGTCCATGCGTTTAACCAAAACTGCATACACTCGTCATCGTTAAATCACAAGTCGTCATCTTGAAACGGAAATGAATGGGAAAAAATACACGTACTCCGTTCGGGCTTTATACAACGAACTTTTCGGCCAAATTTTAAAACAATCGGTCCATGCGTTTAACCAAAACTGCATACACTCGTCGTCGTTAAATCACAAGTCGCCATCTTGAAACGGAAATGAATGGGAAAAAATACATGTACTCCGTTCGGGCTTTATACAACGAACTTTTCGGCCAAATTTTAAAACAATCGGTTAATGCGTTTAACCAAAACTGCATACACTCGTCATCGTTAAATCACAAGTCGCCATCTTGAAACGGAAATGAATGGGAAAAAATACAGGTACTCCGTTCGGGCTTTATACAACGAACTTTTCGGCCAAATTTTAAAACAATCGGTCCATGCGTTTAACCAAAACTGCATACACTCGTCATCGTTAAATCACAAGTCGCCATCTTGAAACGGAAATGAATGGGAAAAATACACGTACTCCGTTCGGGCTTTATACAACGAACTTTTCGGCCAAATTTTAAAACAATCGGTCCATGCGTTTAACCAAAACTGCATACACTCGTCATCGTTAAATCACAAGTCGCCATCTTGAAACGGAAATGAATGGGAAAAAATACAGGTACTCCGTTCGGGCTTTATACAACGAACTTTTCGGCCAAATTTTAAAACAATCGGTCCATGCGTTTAACCAAAACTGCATACACTCGTCATCGTTAAATCACAAGTCGCCATCTTGAAACGGAAATGAATGGGAAAAATACACTTATCCGTTCGGGCTTTATACAACGAACTTTCCGGCCAAATTTTAAAACAATCGGTCCATGCGTTTAACCAAAACTGCGTACACTCGTCGTCGTTAAATCACAAGTCGCCATCTTGAAAAGGAAATGAATGGGAAAAAATACACGAACTCCGTTCGGGCTTTATACAACGAACTTTCCGGCCAAATTTTAAAACAATCGGTCCATGCGTTTAACCAAAACTGCGTACACTCGTCGTCGTTAAATCACAAGTCGCCATCTTGAAACGGAAATGAATGGGAAAAAATACACGTACTCCGTTCGGGCTTTATACAACTAACTTTCCGGCCAAATTTTAAAACAATCGGTCCATGCGTTTAACCAAAACTGCGTACACTCGTCATCGTTAAATGACAAGTCGCCATCTTGAAACGGAAATGAATGGGAAAAAATACACATCCTCTGTTCGGGCTTTATACAACGTACTTTCCGGGCAAATTTTAAAACAATCGGTCAATGCGTTTAACCAAAACTGCGTACACTCGTCATCGTTAAATAACAAGTCGCCATCTTGAAACGGAAATGAATGGGAAAAAATACACGTACTCCGTTCGGGCTTTATACAACGTACTTTCCGGCCAAATTTTAAAACAATCGGTCCATGCGTTTAACCAAAACTGCATACACTCGTCATCGTTAAATCACAAGTCGTCATCTTGAAACGGAAATGAATGGGAAAAAATACACGTACTCCGTTCGGGCTTTATACAACGAACTTTTCGGCCAAATTTTAAAACAATCGGTCCATGCGTTTAACCAAAACTGCATACACTCGTCATCGTTAAATCACAAGTCGCCATCTTGAAACGGAAATGAATGGGAAAAAATACAGGTACTCCGTTCGGGCTTTATACAACGAACTTTTCGGCCAAATTTTAAAACAATCGGTCCATGCGTTTAACCAAAACTGCATACACTCGTCATCGTTAAATCACAAGTCGCCATCTTGAAACGGAAATGAATGGAAAAAAATACACGTACTCCGTTCGGGCTTTATACAACGAACTTTTCGGCCAAATTTTAAAACAATCGGTCCATGCGTTTAACCAAAACTGCGTACACTCGTCGTCGTTAAATCACAAGTCGCCATCTTGAAACGGAAATGAATGGGAAAAAATACACGTATCCGTTCGGGCTTTATACAACGAACTTTCCGGCCAAATTTTAAAACAATCGGTCCATGCGTTTAACCAAAACTGCGTACAGTCGTCGTCGTTAAATCACAAGTCGCCATCTTGAAACGGAAATGAATGGGAAAAAATACATGTACTCCGTTCGGGCTTTATACAACGAACTTTCCGGCCAAATTTTAAAACAATCGGTCCATGCGTTTAACCAAAACTGCGTACACTCGTCCTCGTTAAATCACAAGTCGCCATCTTGAAACGGAAATGAATGGGAAAAAATACACGTATCCGTTCGGGCTTTATACAACTAACTTTCCGGCCAAATTTTAAAACAATCGGTTAATGCGTTTAACCAAAACTGCATACACTCGTCATCGTTAAATCACAAGTCGCCATCTTGAAACGGAAATGAATGGGAAAAAATACAGGTACTCCGTTCTAGCTTTATACAACGAACTTTTCGGCCAAATTTTAAAACAATCGGTCCATGCGTTTAACCAAAACTGCATACACTCGTTATCGTTAAATCACAAGTCGCCATCTTGAAACGGAAATGAATGGGAAAAAATACAGGTACTCCGTTCGGGCTTTATACAACGAACTTTTCGGCCAAATTTTAAAACAATCGGTCCATGCGTTTAACCAAAACTGCATACACTCGTCATCGTTAAATCACAAGTCGCCATCTTGAAACGGAAATGAATGGGAAAAAATACACTTATCCGTTCGGGCTTTATACAACGAACTTTCCGGCCAAATTTTAAAACAATCGGTCCATGCGTTTAACCAAAACTGCGTACACTCGTCGTCGTTAAATCACAAGTCGCCATCTTGAAACGGAAATGAATGGGAAAAAATACACGAACTCCGTTCGGGCTTTATACAACGAACTTTCCGGCAAAATTTTAAAACAATCGGTCCATGCGTTTAACCAAAACTGCGTACACTCGTCGTCGTTAAATCACAAGTCGCCATCTTGAAACGGAAATGAATGGGAAAAAATACACGTATCCGTTCGGGCTTTATACAACTAACTTTCCGGCCAAATTTTAAAACAATCGGTCCATGCGTTTAACCAAAACTGCGTACACTCGTCATCGTTAAATCACAAGTCGCCATCTTGAAACGGAAATGAATGGGAAAAAATACACATACTCCGTTCGGGCTTTATACAACGAACTTTCCGGGCAAATTTTAAAACAATCGGTCAATGCGTTTAACCAAAACTGCATACACTCGTCATCGTTAAATAACAAGTCGCCATCTTGAAACGGAAATGAATGGGAAAAAATACACGTACTCCGTTCGGGCTTTATACAACGTACTTTCCGGCCAAATTTTAAAACAATCGGTCCATGCGTTTAACCAAAACTGCATACACTCGTCATCGTTAAATCACAAGTCGTCATCTTGAAACGGAAATGAATGGGAAAAAATACACGTACTCCGTTCGGGCTTTATGCAACGAACTTTTCGGCAAAATTTTAAAACAATCGGTCCATGCGTTTAACCAAAACTGCATACACTCGTCATCGTTAAATCACAAGTCGCCATCTTGAAACGGAAATGAATGGGAAAAAATACACGTACTCCGTTCGGGCTTTATACAACGAACTTTCCGGCCAAATTTTAAAACAATCGGTCCATGCGTTTAACCAAAACTGCGTACACTCGTCGTCGTTAAATCACAAGTCGCCATCTTGAAACGGAAATGAATGGGAAAAAATACACGTACTCCGTTCGGGCTTTATACAACGAACTTTCCGGCCAAATTTTAAAACAATCGGTCCATGCGTTTAACCAAAACTGCGTACACTCGTCGTCGTTAAATCACAAGTCGCCATCTTGAAACGGAAATGAATGGGAAAAAATACACGTATCCGTTCGGGCTTTATACAACTAACTTTCCGGCCAAATTTTAAAACAATCGGTCCATGCGTTTAACCAAAACTGCGTACACTCGTCATCGTTAAATCACAAGTCGCCATCTTGAAACGGAAATGAATGGGAAAAAATACACGTACTCCGTTCGGGCTTTATACAACGAACTTTTCGGCCAAATTTTAAAACAATCGGTCCATGCGTTTAACCAAAACTGCGTACACTCGTCATTGTTAAATCACAGGTCGCCAACTTGAAACGGAAATGAATGGGAAAAAATACACATACTCCGTTCGGGCTTTATACAACGAACTTTCCGGGCAAATTTAAAAACAATCGGTCAATGCGTTTAACCAAAACTGCACACACTCGTCATCGTTAAATGACAAGTCGAAATCTTGAAACGGAAATGAATGGGAAAAAATACACATCCTCCGTTCGGGCTTTATACAACGTACTTTCCGGGCAAATTTTAAAACAATCGGTCAATGCGTTTAACCAAAACTGCGTACACTCGTCATCGTTAAATCACAAGTCGCCATCTTGAAACGGAAATGAATGGGAAAAAATACACGTACTCCGTTCGGGCTTTATACAACGAACTTTCCGGGCAAATTTTAAAACAATCGGTCAATGAGTTTAACAAAAACTGCGTACACTCGTCATCGTTAAATCACAAGTCGCCATCTTGAAACGGAAATGAATGGGAAAAAATACACGTACTCCGTTCGGGTTTTGTACAACGAACTTTTCGGCCAAATTTTAAAACAATCGGTCCATGCGTTTAACCAAAACTGCGTACACTCGTCATCGTTAAATCACAGTTCGCCATCTTGAAACGGAAATGAATGGGAAAAAATACACGAACTCCGTTCGGGCTTTATACAACGAACTTTCCGGGCAAATTTTAAAACAATCGGTCAATGCGTTTAACCAAAACTGCATACACTCGTCATCGTTAAATGACAAGTCGCCATCTTGAAACGGAAATGAATGGGAAAAAATACACATCCTCCGTTCGGGCTTTATACAACGTACTTTCCGGGCAAATTTTAAAACAATCGGTCCATGCGTTTAACCAAAACTGCATACACTCGTCATCGTTAAATCACAAGTCGCCATCTTGAAACGGAAATGAATGGGAAAAAATACACGAACTCCGTTCGGGCTTTATACAACGAACTTTCCGGCCAAATTTTAAAACAATCGGTCCATGCGTTTAACCAAAACTGCGTACACTCGTCGTCGTTAAATCACAAGTCGCCATCTTGAAACGGAAATGAATGGGAAAAAATACACGTATCCGTTCGGGCTTTATACAACTAACTTTCCGGCCAAATTTTAAAACAATCGGTCCATGCGTTTAACCAAAACTGCATACACTCGTCATCGTTAAATCACAAGTCGCCATCTTGAAACGGAAATGAATGGGAAAAAATACACATACTCCGTTCGGGCTTTATACAACGAACTTTCCGGGCAAATTTTAAAACAATCGGTCAATGCGTTTAACCAAAACTGCGTACACTCGTCATCGTTAAATAACAAGTCGCCATCTTGAAACGGAAATGAATGGGAAAAAATACACGTACTCCGTTCGGGCTTTATACAACGTACTTTCCGGCCAAATTTTAAAACAATCGGTCCATGCGTTTAACCAAAACTGCATACACTCGTCATCGTTAAATCACAAGTCGTCATCTTGAAACGGAAATGAATGGGAAAAAATACACGTACTCCGTTCGGGCTTTATACAACGAACTTTTCGGCCAAATTTTAAAACAATCGGTCCATGCGTTTAACCAAAACTGCATACACTCGTCATCGTTAAATCACAAGTCGCCATCTTGAAACGGAAATGAATGGGAAAAATACAGGTACTCCGTTCGGGCTTTATACAACGAACTTTTCGGCCAAATTTTAAAACAATCGGTTAATGCGTTTAACCAAAACTGCATACACTCGTCATCGTTAAATCACAAGTCGCCATCTTGAAACGGAAATGAATGGGAAAAAATACAGGTACTCCGTTCGGGCTTTATACAACGAACTTTTCGGCCAAATTTTAAAACAATCGGTCCATGCGTTTAACCAAAACTGCATACACTCGTCATCGTTAAATCACAAGTCGCCATCTTGAAACGGAAATGAATGGGAAAAAATACACGTACTCCGTTCGGGCTTTATACAACGAACTTTTCGGCCAAATTTTAAAACAATCGGTCCATGCGTTTAACCAAAACTGCATACACTCGTCATCGTTAAATCACAAGTCGCCATCTTGAAACGGAAATGAATGGGAAAAAATACACGTACTCCGTTCGGGCTTTATACAACGAACTTTTCGGCCAAATTTTAAAACAATCGGTCCATGCGTTTAACCAAAACTGCATACACTCGTCATCGTTAAATCACAAGTCGCCATCTTGAAACGGAAATGAATGGGAAAAAATACACGTACTCCGTTCGGGCTTTATACAACGAACTTTCCGGCCAAATTTTAAAACAATCGGTCCATGCGTTTAACCAAAACTGCGTACACTCGTCATCGTTAAATCACAAGTCGCCATCTTGAAACGGAAATGAATGGGAAAAATACACATACTCCGTTCGGGCTTTATACAACGAACTTTCCGGCCAAATTTTAAAACAATCGGTCCATGCGTTTAACCAAAACTGCGTACACTCGTCATCGTTAAATCACAAGTCGCCATCTTGAAACGGAAATGAATGGAAAAAAAATACACGTACTCCGTTCGGGCTTTATACAACGAACTTTCCGGCCAAATTTTAAAACAATCGGTCCATGCGTTTAACCAAAACTGCGTACACTCGTCATCGTTAAATCACAAGTCGCCATCTTGAAACGGAAATGAATGGGAAAAATACACGTACTCCGTTCGGGCTTTATACAACGAACTTTCCGGCCAAATTTTAAAACAATCGGTCCATGCGTTTAACCAAAACTGCATACACTCGTCATCGTTAAATCACAAGTCGCCATCTTGAAACGGAAATGAATGGGAAAAATACACATACTCCGTTCGGGCTTTATACAACGAACTTTCCGGGCAAATTTTAAAACAATCGGTCAATGCGTTTAACCAAAACTGCATACACTCGTCATCGTTAAATCACAAGTCGCCATCTTGAAACGGAAATGAATGGGAAAAAATACACATACTCCGTTCGGGCTTTATACAACGAACTTTCCGGCCAAATTTTAAAACAATCGGTCAATGCGTTTAACCAAAACTGCATACACTCGTCATCGTTAAATCACAAGTCGCCATCTTGAAACGGAAATGAATGGGAAAAATACACGTACTCCGTTCGGGCTTTATACAACGAACTTTCCGGCCAAATTTTAAAACAATCGGTCCATGCGTTTAACCAAAACTGCATACACTCGTCATCGTTAAATCACAAGTCGCCATCTTGAAACGGAAATGAATGGGAAAAAATACAGGTACTCCGTTCGGGCTTTATACAACGAACTTTTCGGCCAAATTTTAAAACAATCGGTCCATGCGTTTAACCAAAACTGCATACACTCGTCATCGTTAAATCACAAGTCGCCATCTTGAAACGGAAATGAATGGGAAAAAATACACGTACTCCGTTCGGGCTTTATACAACGAACTTTTCGGCCAAATTTTAAAACAATCGGTCCATGCGTTTAACCAAAACTGCGTACACTCGTCATCGTTAAATCACAAGTCGCCATCTTGAAACGGAAATGAATGGGAAAAAATACACATACTCCGTTCGGGCTTTATACAACGAACTTTCCGGCCAAATTTTAAAACAATCGGTCCATGCGTTTAACCAAAACTGCGTACACTCGTCATCGTTAAATCACAAGTCGCCATCTTGAAACGGAAATGAATGGGAAAAATACACATACTCCGTTCGGGCTTTATACAACGAACTTTCCGGCCAAATTTTAAAACAATCGGTCCATGCGTTTAACCAAAACTGCGTACACTCGTCATCGTTAAATCACAGGTCGCCATCTTGAAACGGAAATGAATGGGAAAAATACACATACTCCGTTCGGGCTTTATACAACGAACTTTCCGGGCAAATTTTAAAAAAATCGGTCCATGCGTTTAACCAAAACTGCGTACACTCGTCATCGTTAAATCACAAGTCGCCATCTTGAAACGGAAATGAATGGGAAAAAATACAGGTACTCCGTTCGGGCTTTATACAACGAACTTTTCGGCCAAATTTTAAAACAATCGGTCCATGCGTTTAACCAAAACTGCGTACACTCGTCATCGTTAAATCACAAGTCGCCATCTTGAAACGGAAATGAATGGGAAAAATACACGTACTCCGTTCGGGCTTTATACAACGAATTTTCCGGCCAAATTTTAAAACAATCGGTCCATGCGTTTAACCAAAACTGCGTACACTCGTCATCGTTAAATCACAGGTCGCCATCTTGAAACGGAAATGAATGGGAAAAAATACACATACTCCGTTCGGGCTTTATACAACGTACTTTCCGGCCAAATTTTAAAACAATCGGTCCATGCGTTTAACCAAAACTGCGTACACTCGTCATCGTTAAATCACAAGTCGCCATCTTGAAACGGAAATGAATGGCAAAAATACACATACTCCGTTCGGGCTTTATACAACGAACTTTCCGGCCAAATTTTAAAACAATCGGTCAATGCGTTTAACCAAAACTGCGTATACTCGTCATCGTTAAATCACAGGTCGCCATCTTGAAACGGAAATGAATGGGAAAAATACACATACTCCGTTCGGGCTTTATACTATGAACTTTCCGGGCAAATTTTAAAAAAATCGGTCCATGCGTTTAACCAAAACTGCGTACACTCGTCATCGTTAAATCACAAGTCGCCATCTTGAAACGGAAATGAATGGGAAAAAATACACGTATCCGTTCGGGCTTTATACAACGAACTTTCCGGCCAAATTTTAAAACAATCGGTCCATGCGTTTAACCAAAACTGCGTACACTCGTCATCGTTAAATCACAAGTCGCCATCTTGAAACGGAAATGAATGGGAAAAAATACACGTACTCCGTTCGGGCTTTATACAACGAACTTTCCGGCCAAATTTTAAAACAATCGGTCCATGCGTTTAACCAAAACTGCATACACTCGTCATCGTTAAATCACAAGTCGCCATCTTGAAACGGAAATGAATGGGAAAAAATACAGGTACTCCGTTCGGGCTTTATACAACGAACTTTCCGGCCAAATTTTAAAACAATCGGTCCATGCGTTTAACCAAAACTGCGTACACTCGTCGTCGTTAAATCACAAGTCGCCATCTTGAAACGGAAATGAATGGAAAAAATACACGTACTCCGTTCGGGCTTTATACAACGAACTTTCCGGCCAAATTTTAAAACAATCGGTCCATGCGTTTAACCAAAACTGCGTACACTCGTCATCGTTAAATCACAAGTCGCCATCTTGAAACGGAAATGAATGGGAAAAAATACATACTCCGTTCGGGCTTTATACAACGAACTTTCCGGCCAAATTTTAAAACAATCGGTCCATGCGTTTAACCAAAACTGCGTACACTCGTCATCGTTAAATCACAAGTCGCCATCTTGAAACGGAAATGAATGGGAAAAAATACACATACTCCGTTCGGGCTTTATACAACGAACTTTCCGGGCAAATTTTAAAACAATCGGTCAATGCGTTTAACCAAAACTGCGTACACTCGTCATCGTTAAATCACAAGTCGCCATCTTGAAACGGAAATGAATGGGAAAAAATACACGTACTCCGTTCGGGCTTTATACAACGAACTTTCCGGGCAAATTTTAAAACAATCGGTCCATGCGTTTAACCAAAACTGCGTACACTCGTCATCGTTAAATCACAAGTCGCCATCTTGAAACGGAAATGAATGGGAAAAAATACACGTACTCCGTTCGTGCTTTATACAACTAACTTTCCGGCCAAATTTTAAAACAATCGGTCCATGCGTTTAACCAAAACTGCGTACACTCGTCATCGTTAAATCACAAGTCGCCATCTTGAAACGGAAATGAATGGGAAAAAATACACATACTCCGTTCGGGCTTTATACAACGAACTTTCCGGCCAAATTTTAAAACAATCGGTCCATGCGTTTAACCAAAACTGCGTACACTCGTCATCGTTAAATCACAAGTCGCCATCTTGAAACGGAAATGAATGGGAAAAATACATACTCCGTTCGGGCTTTATACAACGAACTTTCCGGCCAAATTTTAAAACAATCGGTCCATGCGTTTAACCAAAACTGCGTACACTCGTCATCGTTAAATCACAAGTCGCCATCTTGAAACGGAAATGAATGGGAAAAAATACACGTACTCCGTTCGGGCTTTATACAACGAACTTTCCGGCCAAATTTTAAAACAATCGGTCAATGCGTTTAACCAAAACTGCGTACACTCGTCATCGTTAAATCACAAGTCGCCATCTTGAAACGGAAATGAATGGGAAAAAATACACGTACTCCGTTCGGGCTTTATACAACGAACTTTCCGGCCAAATTTTAAAACAATCGGTTAATGCGTTTAACCAAAACTGCATACACTCGTCATCGTTAAATCACAAGTCGCCATCTTGAAACGGAAATGAATGGGAAAAAATACACGTACTCCGTTCGGGCTTTATACAACGAACTTTTCGGCCAAATTTTAAAACAATCGGTCCATGCGTTTAACCAAAACTGCATACACTCGTCATCGTTAAATCACAAGTCGCCATCTTGAAACGGAAATGAATGGGAAAAAATACAGGTACTCCGTTCGGGCTTTATACAACGAACTTTTCGGCCAAATTTTAAAACAATCGGTCCATGCGTTTAACCAAAACTGCATACACTCGTTATCGTTAAATCACAAGTCGCCATCTTGAAACGGAAATGAATGGAAAAAATACAGGTACTCCGTTCGGGCTTTATACAACGAACTTTCCGGCCAAATTTTAAAACAATCGGTCCATGCGTTTAACCAAAACTGCGTACACTCGTCATCGTTAAATCACAAGTCGCCATCTTGAAACGGAAATGAATGGGAAAAATACACGTACTCCGTTCGGGCTTTATACAACGAACTTTCCGGCCAAATTTTAAAACAATCGGTCCATGCGTTTAACCAAAACTGCGTATACTCGTCATCGTTAAATCACAGGTCGCCATCTTGAAACGGAAATGAATGGGAAAAAATACACGTACTCCGTTCGGGCTTTATACAACGAACTTTCCGGCCAAATTTTAAAACAATCGGTCCATGCGTTTAACCAAAACTGCGTACACTCGTCATCGTTAAATCACAAGTCGCCATCTTGAAACGGAAATGAATGGGAAAAATACACATACTCCGTTCGGGCTTTATACAACGAACTTTCCGGCCAAATTTTAAAACAATCGGTCCATGCGTTTAACCAAAACTGCGTACACTCGTCATCGTTAAATCACAAGTCGCCATCTTGAAACGGAAATGAATGGGAAAAAATACACATACTCCGTTCGGGCTTTATACAACGAACTTTCCGGGCAAATTTTAAAACAATCGGTCAATGCGTTTAACCAAAACTGCGTACACTCGTCATCGTTAAATCACAAGTCGCCATCTTGAAACGGAAATGAATGGAAAAAATACACATACTCCGTTCGGGCTTTATACAACGAACTTTCCGGGCAAATTTTAAAACGATCGGTCCATGCGTTTAACCAAAACTGCGTACACTCGTCATCGTTAAATCACAAGTCGCCATCTTGAAACGGAAATGAATGGGAAAAAATACACGTACTCCGTTCGGGCTTTATACAACGTACTTTCCGGCCAAATTTTAAAACAATCGGTCCATGCGTTTAACCAAAACTGCATACACTCGTCATCGTTAAATCACAAGTCGCCATCTTGAAACGGAAATGAATGGGAAAAATACACGTACTCCGTTCGGGCTTTATACAACGAACTTTTCGGCCAAATTTTAAAACAATCGGTCCATGCGTTTAACCAAAACTGCATACACTCGTCATCGTTAAATCACAAGTCGCCATCTTGAAACGGAAATGAATGGGAAAAAATACAGGTACTCCGTTCGGGCTTTATACAACGAACTTTTCGGCCAAATTTTAAAACAATCGGTTAATGCGTTTAACCAAAACTGCATACACTCGTCATCGTTAAATGACAAGTCGCCATCTTGAAACGGAAATGAATGGGAAAAAATACACATCCTCCGTTCGGGCTTTATACAACGTACTTTCCGGCCAAATTTTAAAACAATCGGTCCATGCGTTTAACCAAAACTGCGTACACTCGTCATCGTTAAATCACAAGTCGCCATCTTGAAACGGAAATGAATGGGAAAAAATACACATACTCCGTTCGGGCTTTATACAACGTACTTTCCGGGCAAATTTTAAAACAATCGGTCCATGCGTTTAACCAAAACTGCGTACACTCGTCATCGTTAAATCACAAGTCGCCATCTTGAAACGGAAATGAATGGGAAAAAATACACGGACTCCGTTCGGGCTTTATACAACGAACTTTCCGGCCAAATTTTAAAACAATCGGTCAATGCGTTTAACCAAAACTGCGTACACTCGTCATCGTTAAATCACAAGTCGCCATCTTGAAACGGAAATGAATGGGAAAAAATACACGTACTCCGTTAGGGCTTTATACAACGTACTTTCCGGGCAAATTTTAAAACAATCGGTCAATGCGTTTAACCAAAACTGCCTACACTCGTCATCGTTAAATGACAAGTCGCCATCTTGAAACGGAAATGAATGGGAAAAAATACACATCCTCCGTTCGGGCTTTATACAACGTACTTTCCGGGCAAATTTTAAAACAATCGGTCAATGCGTTTAAACAAAACTGCGTACACTCGTCATCGTTAAATCACAAGTCGCCATCTTGAAACGGAAATGAATGGGAAAAAATACACGTACTCCGTTCGGGCTTTATACAACGAACTTTTCGGCCAAATTTTAAAACAATCGGTCCATGCGTTTAACCAAAACTGCGTACACTCGTCATCGTTAAATCACAGGTCGCCAACTTGAAACGGAAATGAATGGGAAAAAATACACATCCTCCGTTCTGGCTTTATACAACGTACTTTCCGGGCAAATTTTAAAACAATCGGTCCATGCGTTTAACCAAAACTGCGTACACTCGTCATCGTTAAATGACAAGTCGCCATCTTGAAACGGAAATGAATGGGAAAAAATACACGTACTCCGTTCGGGCTTTATACAACGAACTTTCCGGGCAAATTTTAAAACAATCGGTCAATGCGTTTAACCAAAACTGTGTACACTCGTCATCGTTAAATCACAAGTCGCCATCTTGAAACGGAAATGAATGGGAAAAAATACACGTACTCCGTTCGTGCTTTATACAACTAACTTTCCGGCCAAATTTTAAAACAATCGGTCAATGCGTTTAACCAAAACTGTGTACACTCGTCATCGTTAAATCACAAGTCGCCATCTTGAAACGGAAATGAATGGGAAAAAATACACGTACTCCGTTCGGGCTTTATACAACGTACTTTCCGGCCAAATTTTAAAACAATCGGTCCATGCGTTTAACCAAAACTGCATACACTCGTCATCGTTAAATCACAAGTCGTCATCTTGAAACGGAAATGAATGGGAAAAAATACACGTACTCCGTTCGGGCTTTATACAACGAACTTTTCGGCCAAATTTTAAAACAATCGGTCCATGCGTTTAACCAAAACTGCATACACTCGTCATCGTTAAATCACAAGTCGCCATCTTGAAACGGAAATGAATGGGAAAAAATACAGGTACTCCGTTCGGGCTTTATACAACGAACTTTTCGGCCAAATTTTAAAACAATCGGTCCATGCGTTTAACCAAAACTGCATACACTCGTCGTCGTTAAATCACAAGTCGCCATCTTGAAACGGAAATGAATGGGAAAAAATACATGTACTCCGTTCGGGCTTTATACAACGAACTTTCCGGCCAAATTTTAAAACAATCGGTCCATGCGTTTAACCAAAACTGCGTACACTCGTCCTCGTTAAATCACAAGTCGCCATCTTGAAACGGAAATGAATGGGAAAAAATACACGTATCCGTTCGGGCTTTATACAACTAACTTTCCGGCCAAATTTTAAAACAATCGGTTAATGCGTTTAACCAAAACTGCATACACTCGTCATCGTTAAATCACAAGTCGCCATCTTGAAACGGAAATGAATGGGAAAAAATACAGGTACTCCGTTCGGGCTTTATACAACGAACTTTTCGGCCAAATTTTAAAACAATCGGTCCATGCGTTTAACCAAAACTGCATACACTCGTTATCGTTAAATCACAAGTCGCCATCTTGAAACGGAAATGAATGGGAAAAAATACAGGTACTCCGTTCGGGCTTTATACAACGAACTTTTCGGCCAAATTTTAAAACAATCGGTCCATGCGTTTAACCAAAACTGCATACACTCGTCATCGTTAAATCACAAGTCGCCATCTTGAAACGGAAATGAATGGGAAAAAATACACTTATCCGTTCGGGCTTTATACAACGAACTTTCCGGCCAAATTTTAAAACAATCGGTCCATGCGTTTAACCAAAACTGCGTACACTCGTCATCGTTAAATCACAAGTCGCCATCTTGAAACGGAAATGAATGGGAAAAAATACACATACTCCGTTCGGGCTTTATACAACGAACTTTCCGGGCAAATTTTAAAACAATCGGTCAATGCGTTTAACCAAAACTGCGTACACTCGTCATCGTTAAATCACAAGTCGCCATCTTGAAACGGAAATGAATGGGAAAAAATACACGTACTCCGTTCGGGCTTTATACAATAACTTTCCGGCCAAATTTTAAAACAATCGGTCCATGCGTTTAACCAAAACTGCGTACACTCGTCATCGTTAAATCACAAGTCGCCATCTTGAAACGGAAATGAATGGGAAAAAATACACATACTCCGTTCGGGCTTTATACAACGAACTTTCCGGGCAAATTTTAAAACAATCGGTCATGCGTTTAACCAAAACTGCATACACTCGTCATCGTTAAATCACAAGTCGCCATCTTGAAACGGAAATGAATGGGAAAAAAAATACACATACTCCGTTCGGGCTTTATACAACGAACTTTCCGGCCAAATTTTAAAACAATCGGTCAATGCGTTTAACCAAAACTGCATACACTCGTCATCGTTAAATCACAAGTCGCCATCTTGAAACGGAAATGAATGGGAAAAAATACACGTACTCCGTTCGGGCTTTATACAACGAACTTTCCGGCCAAATTTTAAAACAATCGGTCCATGCGTTTAACCAAAACTGCGTACACTCGTCATCGTTAAATCACAAGTCGCCATCTTGAAACGGAAATGAATGGAAAAAATACACGTACTCCGTTCGGGCTTTATACAACGAACTTTCCGGCCAAATTTTAAAACAATCGGTGCATGCGTTTAACCAAAACTGCGTACACTCGTCATCGTTAAATCACAAGTCGCAATCTTGAAACGGAAATGAATGGGAAAAAATACACATACTCCGTTCGGGCTTTATACAACGAACTTTCCGGCCAAATTTTAAAACAATCGGTCAAAGCGTTTAACCAAAACTGCGTACACTCGTCATCGTTAAATCACAAGTCGCCATCTTGAAACGGAAATGAATGGGAAAAAATACACGTACTCCGTTCGGGCTTTATACAACGAACTTTCCGGCCAAATTTTAAAACGATCAGTCCATGCGTTTAACCAAAACTGCGTACACTCGTCATCGTTAAATGACAAGTCGCCATCTTGAAACGGAAATGAATGGGAAAAAATACACATACTCCGTTCGGGCTTTATACAACGAACTTTCCGGCCAAATTTTAAAACAATCGGTCCATGCGTTTAACCAAAACTGCGTACACTCGTCATCGTTAAATCACAAGTCGCCATCTTGAAACGGAAATGAATGGCAAAAATACACATACTCCGTTCGGGCTTTATACAACGAACTTTCCGGCCAAATTTTAAAACAATCGGTCCATGCGTTTAACCAAAACTGCGTACACTCGTCATCGTTAAATCACAAGTCGCCATCTTGAAACGGAAATGAATGGGAAAAAATACACGACTCCGTTCGGGCTTTATACAACGAACTTTCCGGGCAAATTTTAAAACAATCGGTCCATGCGTTTAACCAAAACTGCGTACACTACGTCATCGTTAAATCACAAGTCGCCATCTTGAAACGGAAATGAATGGGAAAAAATACACGTACTCCGTTCGGGCTTTATACAACTAACTTTCCGGCCAAATTTTAAAAAAATCGGTCCATGCGTTTAACCAAAACTGCGTACACTCGTCATCGTTAAATCACAAGTCGCCATCTTGAAACGGAAATGAATGGGAAAAATACACATACACCGTTCGGGCTTTATACAACGAATTTTCCGGGCAAATGTTAAAACAATCGGTCCATGCGTTTAACCAAAACTGCGTACACTCGTCATCGTTAAATCACAGGTCGCCATCTTGAAACGGAAATGAATGGAAAAAAATACATACTCCGTTCGGGCTTTATACAACGAACTTTCCGGGCAAATTTTAAAACAATCGGTCAATGCGTTTAACCAAAACTGCGTACACTCGTCATCGTTAAATCACAAGTCGCCATCTTGAAACGGAAATGAATGGGAAAAATACACATACTCCGTTCGGGCTTTATACAACGTACTTTCCGGCCAAATTTTAAAACAATCGGTCCATGCGTTTAACCAAAACTGCATTCACTCGTCATCGTTAAATCACAAGTCGTCATCTTGAAACGGAAATGAATGGGAAAAAATACACATACTCCGTTCGGGCTTTATACAACGTACTTTCCGGCCAAATTTTAAAACAATCGGTCAATGCGTTTAACCAAAACTGCGTACACTCGTCATCGTTAAATCACAAGTCGCCATCTTGAAACGGAAATGAATGGGAAAAAATACACATACTCCGTTCGGGCTTTATACAACGTACTTTCCGGCCAAATTTTAAAACAATCGGTCAATGCGTTTAACCAAAACTGCGTACACTCGTCATCGTTAAATCACAGGTCGCCATCTTGAAACGGAAATGAATGGGAAAAATACACGTACTCCGTTCGGGCTTTATACAACGAACTTTCCGGCCAAATTTTAAAACAATCGGTCAATGCGTTTAACCAAAACTGCGTACACTCGTCATCGTTAAATCACAAGTCGCCATCTTGAAACGGAAATGAATGGGAAAAATACACATACTCCGTTCGGGCTTTATACAACGTATTTTCCGGCCAAATTTTAAAACAATCGGTCCATGCGTTTAACCAAAACTGCGTATACTCGTCATCGTTAAATCACAGGTCGCCATCTTGAAACGGAAATGAATGGGGAAAAATACACATACACCGTTCGGGCTTTATACAACGAACTTTCCGGGCAAATGTTAAAACAATCGGTCAATGCGTTTAACCAAAACTGCGTATACTTGTCATCGTTAAATCACAAGTCGCCATCTTGAAACGGAAATGAATGGGAAAAATACACATACTCCGTTCGGGCTTTATACAACGAACTTTCCGGCCAAATTTTAAAACAATCGGTCCATGCGTTTAACCAAAACTGCGTATACTCGTCATCGTTAAATCACAGGTCGCCATCTTGAAACGGAAATGAATGGGAAAAATACACATACTCCGTTCGGGCTTTATACAACGTACTTTCCGGCCAAATTTTAAAACAATCGGTCAATGCGTTTAACCAAAACTGCGTACACTCGTCATCGTTAAATCACAAGTCGCCATCTTGAAACGGAAATGAATGGGAAAAAATACACTTACTCCGTTCGGGCTTTATACAACGAACTTTCCGGGCAAATTTTAAAACAATCGGTCAATGCGTTTAACCAAAACTGTGTACACTCGTCATCGTTAAATCACAAGTCGCCATCTTGAAACGGAAATGAATGGGAAAAAATACACGGACTCCGTTCGGACTTTATACAACGAACTTTCCGGCCAAATTTTAAAACAATCGGTCAATGCGTTTAACCAAAACTGCGTACACTCGTCATCGTTAAATCACAAGTCGCCATCTTGAAACGGAAATGAATGGGAAAAAATACACATACTCCGTTCGGGCTTTATACAACGTACTTTCCGGCCAAATTTTAAAACAATCGGTCAATGCGTTTAACCAAAACTGCGTACACTCGTCATCGTTAAATCACAAGTCGCCATCTTGAAACGGAAATGAATGGGAAAAATACACATACTCCGTTCGGGCTTTATACAACGTACTTTCCGGCCAAATTTTAAAACAATCGGTCAATGCGTTTAACCAAAACTGCGTATACTCGTCATCGTTAAATCACAGGTCGCCATCTTGAAACGGAAATGAATGGGAAAAATACACATACTCCGTTCGGGCTTTATACAACGAACTTTCCGGGCAAATTTTAAAACAATCGGTCAATGCGTTTAACCAAAACTGCGTACACTCGTCATCGTTAAATCACAAGTCGCCATCTTGAAACGGAAATGAATGGGAAAAATACACATACTCCGTTCGGGCTTTATACAACGAACTTTCCGGGCAAATTTTAAAACAATCGGTCAATGCGTTTAACCAAAACTGCGTACACTCGTCATCGTTAAATCACAAGTCGCCATCTTGAAACGGAAATGAATGGGAAAAATACACGTACTCCGTTCGGGCTTTATACAACGAACTTTTCGGCCAAATTTTAAAACAATCGGTCCATGCGTTTAACCAAAACTGCGTATACTCGTCATCGTTAAATCACAGGTCGCCATCTTGAAACGGAAATGAATGGGGAAAAATACACATACACCGTTCGGGCTTTATACAACGAACTTTCCGGGCAAATGTTAAAACAATCGGTCAATGCGTTTAACCAAAACTGCGTACACTCGTCATCGTTAAATCACAGGTCGCCATCTTGAAACGGAAATGAATGGGAAAAAATACACATACTCCGTTCGGGCTTTATACAACGAACTTTCCGGCCAAATTTTAAAACAATCGGTCAATGCGTTTAACCAAAACTGCGTACACTCGTCATCGTTAAATCACAAGTCGCCATCTTGAAACGGAAATGAATGGGAAAAATACACATACTCCGTTCGGGCTTTATACAACGAACTTTTCGGCCAAATTTTAAAACAATCGGTCAATGCGTTTAACCAAAACTGCGTATACTCGTCATCGTTAAATCACAGGTCGCCATCTTGAAACGGAAATGAATGGGAAAAATACACATACTCCGTTCGGGCTTTATACAACGTATTTTCCGGCCAAATTTTAAAACAATCGGTCAATGCGTTTAACCAAAACTGCGTATACTCGTCATCGTTAAATCACAGGTCGCCATCTTGAAACGGAAATGAATGGGAAAAAATACACATACTCCGTTCGGGCTTTATACAACGAACTTTCCGGCCAAATTTTAAAACAATCGGTCAATGCGTTTAACCAAAACTGCGTACACTCGTCATCGTTAAATCACAAGTCGTCATCTTGAAACGGAAATGAATGGGAAAAAATACTCATACTCCGTTCGGGCTTTATACAACGAACTTTTCGGCCAAATTTTAAAACAATCGGTCAATGCGTTTAACCAAAACTGCGTATACTCGTCATCGTTAAATCACAGATCGCCATCTTGAAACGGAAATGAATGGGAAAAAATACACATACTCCGGTCGGGCTTTATACAACGAACTTTTCGGCCAAATTTTAAAACAATCGGTCCATGCGTTTAACCAAAACTGCGTACACTCGTCATCGTTAAATGACAAGTCGCCATCTTGAAACGGAAATGAATGGGGAAAAATACACATCCTCCGTTCGGGCTTTATACAACGAACTTTTCGGCCAAATTTTAAAACAATCGGTCCATGCGTTTAACCAAAACTGCGTACACTCGTCATCGTTAAATCACAGGTCGCCATTTTGAAACGGAAACGAATGGGAAAAAATACACGGACTCCGTTCGGGCTTTATACAACGAACTTTCCGGCCAAATTTTAAAACAATCGGTCAATGCGTTTAACCAAAACTGCGTACACTCGTCATCGTTAAATCACAAGTCGCCATCTTGAAACGGAAATGAATGGGAAAAAATACACGTACTCCGTTAGGGCTTTATACAACGTACTTTCCGGGCAAATTTTAAAACAATCGGTCAATGCGTTTAACCAAAACTGCCTACACTCGTCATCGTTAAATGACAAGTCGCCATCTTGAAACGGAAATGAATGGGAAAAAATACACATCCTCCGTTCGGGCTTTATACAACGTACTTTCCTGGCAAATTTTAAAACAATCGGTCAATGCGTTTAAACAAAACTGCGTATACTCGTCATCGTTAAATTACAAGTCGCCATCTTGAAACGGAAATGAATGGGAAAAAATACACGTACTCCGTTCGGGCTTTATACAACGAACTTTTCGGCCAAATTTTAAAACAATCGGTCAATGCGTTTAACCAAAACTGCGTACACTCGTCATCGTTAAATCACAGGTCGCCAACTTGAAACGGAAATGAATGGGAAAAAATACACGTACTCCGTTCGGGCTTTATACAACGTACTTTCCGGGCAAATTTTAAAACAATCGGTCAATGCGTTTAACCAAAACTGCGTACACTCGTCATCGTTAAATCACAAGTCGCCATCTTGAAACGGAAATGAATGGGAAAAATACACATCCTCCGTTCGGGCTTTATACGACGTACTTTCCGGACAAATTTTAAGTCAATGCGTTTAACAAAAACTGCATACACTCGTCATCGTTAAATCACAAGTCGCCATCTTGAAACGGAAATGAATGGGAAAAAATACACGTACTCCGTTCGGGCTTTATACAACGAACTTTCCGGGCAAATTTTAAAACAATCGGTCAATGCGTTTAACCAAAACTGTGTACACTGTCATCGTTTAATCACAAGTCGCCATCTTGAAACGGAAATGAATGGGTACACTACTCCGTTCATCGTTAAATCACAAGTCGCCATCTTGAAACGTACACTCGTCATCGAAATCGCCATCTTGAAACGGAAATGAAAAAATACACGTACTCCGTTCGGTCTTTATACAACGAACTTTCCGGGCAAATTTTAAAACAATCGGTCAATGTGTTTAACCAAAACTGCGTACACTCGTCATCATTAAATCACAAGTCGCCATCTTGAAACGGAAATGAATTGGAAAAAATACACGTACTCCGTTCGGGCTTTATACAACGAACTTTTCGGCCAAATTTTAAAACAATCGGTCCATGCGTTTAACCAAAACTGCGTACACTCGTCATCGTTAAATGACAAGTCGCCATCTTGAAACGGAAATGAATGGGAAAAAATACACGTACTCCGTTCGGGCTTTATACAACGAACTTTTCGGCCAAATTTTAAAACAATCGGTCAATGTGTTTAACCAAAACTGCGTACACTCGTCATCATTAAATCACAAGTCGCCATCTTGAAACGGAAATGAATGGGAAAAAATACACGTACTCCGTTCGGGCTTTATACAACGAACTTTTCGGCCAAATTTTAAAACAATCGGTCCATGCGTTTAACCAAAACTGCGTACACTCGTCATCGTTAAATCACAAGTCGCCATCTTGAAACGGAAATGAATGGGAAAAAATACACGTATCCGTTCGGGCTTTATACAACGAACTTTTCGGCCAAATTTTAAAACAATCGGTCCATGCGTTTAACCAAAACTGCGTACACTCGTCATCGTTAAATCACAGGTCGCCATCTTGAAACGGAAATGAATGGGAAAAAATACACGTACTCCGTTCGGGCTTTATACAACGAACTTTCCGGGCAAATTTTAAAACAATCGGTCAATGCGTTTAACCAAAACTGCGTACACTCGTCATCGTTAAATCACAAGTCGCCATCTTGAAACGGAAATGAATGGGAAAAAATACACGTACTCCGTTCGGTCTTTATACAACGAACTTTCCGGGCAAATTTTAAAACAATCGGTCAATGTGTTTAACCAAAACTGCGTACACTCGTCATCATTAAATCACAAGTCGCCATCTTGAAACGGAAATGAATGGGAAAAAATACACGTACTCCGTTCGGGCTTTATACAACGAACTTTTCGGCCAAATTTTAAAACAATCGGTCCATGCGTTTAACCAAAACTGCGTACACTCGTCATCGTTAAATCACAAGTCGCCATCTTGAAACGGAAATGAATGGGAAAAAATACACGTATCCGTTCGGGCTTTATACAACGAACTTTCCGGGCAAATTTTAAAACAATCGGTCAATGCGTTTAACCAAAACTGCGTACACTCGTCATCGTTAAATCACAGGTCGCCATCTTGAAACGGAAATGAATGGGAAAAAATACACATACTCCGTTCGGGCTTTATACAACGAACTTTCCGGCCAAATTTTAAAACAATCGGTCAATGCGTTTAACCAAAACTGCGTACACTCGTCATCGTTAAATCACAAGTCGTCATCTTGAAACGGAAATGAATGGGAAAAAATACACATACTCCGTTCGGGCTTTATACAACGAACTTTTCGGCCAAATTTTAAAACAATCGGTCAATGCGTTTAACCAAAACTGCGTACACTCGTCATCGTTAAATCACAGGTCGCCATCTTGAAACGGAAATGAATGGGAAAAAATACACATACTCCGTTCGGGCTTTATACAACGAACTTTCCGGCCAAATTTTAAAACAATCGGTCAATGCGTTTAACCAAAACTGCGTACACTCGTCATCGTTAAATCACAAGTCGTCATCTTGAAACGGAAATGAATGGGAAAAAATACACATACTCCGTTCGGGCTTTATACAACGAACTTTTCGGCCAAATTTTAAAACAATCGGTCAATGCGTTTAACCAAAACTGCGTATACTCGTCATCGTTAAATCACAGATCGCCATCTTGAAACGGAAATGAATGGGAAAAAATACACATACTCCGTTCGGGCTTTATACAACGAACTTTTCGGCCAAATTTTAAAACAATCGGTCCATGCGTTTAACCAAAACTGCGTACACTCGTCATCGTTAAATGACAAGTCGCCATCTTGAAACGGAAATGAATGGGGAAAAATACACATCCTCCGTTCGGGCTTTATACAACGAACTTTTCGGCCAAATTTTAAAACAATCGGTCCATGCGTTTAACCAAAACTGCGTACACTCGTCATCGTTAAATCACAGGTCGCCATTTTGAAACGGAAACGAATGGGAAAAAATCTTACAAATACTTTGTTCGGGCTTTATACAAAATATACTTTCCTCCCAAATTGTAAAACAATCGGTTAATGCGTTTGGCGATAATTGATCAACAAACACGCAAACCAGTCGCCGAACGGTCGAACAGAGACACTGCTCAGTCAACTAAATTCGTTTTTATTCTGGTTCAAGTTGGTGACTGTGAACATATATCTATGAAAATACTGAAATATTTTATCTATTATTTAGTGTTTTTAATTACGTAAAATTATTTTGAAGTTACCAATGATAAGCTCTTATCAGTCTAAAACATTCCTTTATTACATTACCACCAGTAATAACGCTGTTTGTTTCGACAAAGTTTGTTATTATACACGCATAACTGTATTATAAAATGATTTTTATTAAAATATTTATTTTTACGTACGCGGTAACGACGGAATTCCAGGTAAATCAAATTTATCAACAAAACTGTATTTTATTGTGATAATATTACATTTATAAATGTACCGTAAAAATAAAGTTTATGTCATCGCACTGGGTGATTGTAAAAAAATCCATTTTAAAGCAATCGGTAAAAGTTGGATTAGGCTTAGTTTCTCAAACTCGGCCATCAGGTTTTGTTTACATTTTAGTAATATGAATAACTGAAACGCGATGAACTAAATTTGAAATCAAAGATAATTCAGGGAGCAAAATTTAATAATAATATATGACCCTGAACCATGCATTTACTTTATCTGAATTTAAAATTTAGCAAACTAACATAAACTATGAACACAAAGTAAACTTTTACAAACCTATTTTCAGAACATATACAGAACTATTTGTATAGTTATTTTATGTACCGATATACTCGTATAATGGATATTGCTTGAAAACACTTTCCAAATCATGATCGCATCCTTACAGCTCACCATTTAATTATTTATCCTTTAATACAAGGTGTGTTCAGAAAGTAACTAGAGTTTTAATTTTTTGAACAAAATATTTATTTATTCTTCTACATTGATGTTGTCACCTTCAAAATAGTCCCCAATGGAGATTATACACTTGTGCCAGCCCTTCTTCCAATCCTCGAAACACTTCTCAAACTCGATCTTTCAGATAGCCTTTAGTTCTTTCAGCGATGTGCTTTTAATGTCATCTACGGCTGTAAAACGACGGCCCTTTAAGGTTCTCTTTATTTTTGGAAATAGGAAAAAGTCACATGGAGCCATGTATGGCGAATATGGAGGCTGTGGTATCGTTTTTGGCTAAAAATTCACAAGCAAGCAATGAAGTGTGAGCTGGTGCATTATCGTGGTGCAAAAGCCATGTATTGTTTTTCCACAGATTCGGACATTTTTTCGGATTTCTTCACGCAAACGGCGTTGAACTTGTAGGTAGTAAACTTATTGACCGTTTCACCTGGTGGCAGGAATTCATGATGCACTATGTCATTAATATCGAAGAACACAGTGAACATAACCTTCACGTTCGACCGCACTTGTCAAGCCTTTTTCGGTCTTGGCGATCCAGAATGCCTCCACTGTGATGATTGAGCCTTAGTTTCGACGTCATATCCGTAAGCCCATGTTTCATCACCTGTTATAATACGTTTCAGTAATTCTGCATCGTCGTTCACTTCATTTAGTGACTTCTGAACTACTTCCATTCGCCGCTGTTTTTGTTCAAAATTCAACAATTTTGGATGCATTTTGCTGCCACGCGTTTCAAACACAAAACATTGAAAACAATGTCATGACATGATCCAATCGATACGCCAACATCATCAGCGACCTCTCTAATTGTGATTCGGCGATCGTTCATAACCATTTCTTTCACTTTTTCCACGTTTTCATCGGTTGTTGATGTGCTGGGGCGTTCAGGGCGTTCGTCATCTTCAACGTCTTCACGGCCTTCTTGGAAACGCTTATACCACTCGTAAACTCTTGCTTTACTCATATCGGACTCACCATAGGCCTTTGTTAACATTTCACACACTTTATTATATTTTATTCCATTTTTTACGCAAAATTTGATACAAATTCTTTGATCCATTTACGAAAATACACATCTAACCTTAGTGGCTGTCACAGACAAAGTCAACAATGAAAACAGCTGAAAGTGTTATCATACTTCAATGCCATGTATACCAACATAATAAAAAAAATGTTTGACAATCTGACTCACCAAGCCCGCGAAATTTAAAATTTCTCGTTAAAAATTTCTAAACACACTTCGTATACATCATTATTTTTCGTGCGTTTATACAGATTGTAAAGTTGATTACGAGAGTGAAATCAGATTTTCAAAATAATCTTTTTTTTTGTTAAGTATATTTTTAGTTTTTAAATAGTCACCAGTTTAGAGTGTTTAAGTGATTTTCCTGTAAGGCGAACTTAATGGAAAAACTTTACCAAAAAAACGTTTCAATAAGTTACAGTTGTATTACGATGGTAAAATCTAATTTTAAACAATTTAAACCTTTTTAAGATTTGGAATGGCCACGTATTTGTAATGTAAGGTATTTGTTTTATCTACCAAGCAAAGCAAAGAGATCTGTTTTTCAACTCGACCGTTCGGCCTTTGTGTCTTGGGTTTGTTTGCTACGCAGTCTTGTCTAAAGGCATTAAACGATTGTTTCGACTTTCAGTACGAAAGTATTTTATAAGTTTTTTTTTTACTTTATTACAATTGAAAGTGAACACTAGTCCATTTATCAATATATCTATAAAATTAAAAAGAATGGGAACTCGACCTCTGACTTGCACATTATTTCTCTGTCCCACTGGCATTCTTAACAGGCCGTTTTCTAAGCGGCTGATATATAATAGGTCTTAAAAACTTTTACATATGTTGCACATACGGCATTTGCACATCCTGTGTTGCACATGCGGCATGTTGGTTGCACATCCTATGACGCACTCCAAAATCCAAAAATCACTTGATCTTGTGACAGTTGTATCAATCTTGTCTTAGTACAAATCAATCGGTTTTATCCTGTCCGACCGCCGAACTTGAACCGAATTGTCGAGAACTTGTAGCATCTTACGTTATGGTGCTTATGCAGTCTTTCTTCATGCTTCCTAGCAAATCGCCGAACCTCTTCATGAACTGTAGCAATTTGTAAATCCTTACGAAGATCATCATTGTGTATGTACCATGGGGCATTAACAATGCCTCTCAGTACTTTATTTTGAAACGTTTGAATAATTTTAATATTGTTTCTTTTCGTGCAGCCCCAAAGCTGCACACCATACGTCCAGATGGGTTTTAGGACTTGTTTGTAAAGTAATAGTTTATTGTGCACTGACAGCTAAGAATATTTTGTAAGTGTGTAGTGTAAGATTTTTTCCATTCACTTCCGTTTCAAGATGGCGTCCTTCGATTTAAAAACGTATTTGCTTTTAATACTATCTGAACGGCTCATGCTATCACAATTTTGATCGCTTCCAAATTTAAAGAGAACGAGCGTAAAATGTCCAATAATTTTGGTCCAATAAAATTTTTCCTAATTATTGTGGTTACTTGTTAAATTGTTTTTAGAAAACACTGGCTACTGCGTTCATTGTAACAGAAAGTTTAATTTCATTATTTTAACATAGCCACAGGAGCACATATTCAAATGATTAGGATTATGACCTATTCTTCCCGTCAGTGGGCTATCCACTCGCCTCATAAAGGCTACCGCGGTTTCGAAACTCTATCGTTTCATCTTCAGGCCGTTATACAAAATGTTAAATCCCTCTGTCGATTTCGTCACAAAGTCAAACAAAACACTGAAACACACATCACAAACACTAAGCAAAATTACACGTTTAAAATATTCATCATGAAATTCGGTTTGGCCAAGCTACACACGCTACTCGTACGTCGTTACATTCCGGACCGCGGAGTCTCCAGCATTAGTAGCGCACCCGTCATTGATATCAGTCTGTTGGTTTTTGTTTCTAATGGATGTAAAAGCTCAATGGTTGATAGGCTTATTGCCAAACACAAAAACAAAAATAAAAAATCGTTCCTGATAAAAAACATTCATCTCCATGGAATATGGTTCAACTTTAAGCCACACCCTAAAAAAAGAATTAGCCAAAGAAAATATAAATGTCTCTTTCAGAACAACTAATAAGTTATCAACATTATTAAAGTTGCCAGTTGCAAATACAAGTGGAGATAACTTTGAAAAAACTGGCATATACAAAATGAAATGTAGTGATTGCCTAAGTTTCTATATCGTTCAGACATCTCGCTCTTTTAAGAAAAGATTTAAAGAGCACATACCCAGAAGTGCATTATCGACAAACTCGGCTTTCGCAGAACATCTTATGGACAAACACCATAAATTCGAAAACATCCATACCAACATGGAAATATTACATTTGTGTCATAAAAGTAGTTATATGGATGCGATTGAAGAGTTTGAGATTTACAAGAGCAAAAAATCAGACCCCCACAACATCCTCAATGAAAAACTTACATTTAAATCAAATTTAATATATGACTTGGCTCTAAGGATAAGTGATTTGAATAAATAACATAAACCAACAGACGCACCGTGACTGATAACAATGACGGGCGCGCTACTAATGATGGAGACTCCGCAGTCCGGAATGTACGAGTCGCGTGTGTAGCTTGGCCAAGCCGAATTTCATGGTGAATATTTTAAACGTGTAATTGTGCTCAGTGTTTGTGATGTATGTTTTAATGTTTTGTTTGACTTTGTGACGATTACGACAGAGGGATTTAACATTTTGTATAACTGCCTGAAGATGAAACGATAGCCTTTACGAGGTGAGTGGATAGACCACTGACGGGAAGAATAGGTCATAATCCTAATCAGAAAATTTCACATAATAGGCAATGTTTAATGTAAACAACATTTTGCTTGCAGAAAATCTTCGGCGAATACATGCGCAAGCCGACCTTCGCGGACCTCTTCCTGGGCAAAATTTACATCGACAAAACAATGATGGCCAAAACATTTTGGGAAGACAAAGAGCACTTCGTTTTCGTGTCGGCGCCGAAAAATTTCGGTAAATCTATAAACGCCCAAATGTTGAAATTCTTCTACGAAATTCAGGTGGATTCGTTCTGCAACGAGATTGAAAATAAACGGCTAACCAGCAGCTTCAAGATATTCGAAAAAATGAAAATCCACACCTGGAACAACGGTTCGTTCTTCAAAGAGCATTACGGCAGACATCCTGTTATATATCTGGACTACCGCGACCTGAAAGTGGCGAGCGATTACGAGAGTATGATTTACTTGTTGCGGCACATATTGTGGGAATCGTTTGCCATGCACAGATACTTGATACGCGAGGGCAGTTTGTGGGACGACGAGCTGAATAAATTTACTTTTAAAAACTTCATCGAATCAGACAAAGAAATAGACGCAGACCCCGCGTTCATAGAAAACTGGTTTAAATATTTAAGTATAGTGCTGCATCGGTATTTTAATCGAAAGTGCATCATAATTATCGACGATTATGACGTCATATTAAAAAGCGTACTTTTCAAACAAATGGAAGACGGTGACAAGATGATACGAGCTTTTCAAGACATTAACGACGGCATTTTCAGAGAGTTCACTGATGAAATAGAAAAGGTTTTTTTGACCGGCGTGCTACACGTGACGGGCTTCGGGCCGCAGAAAGGAAACGAATTCAAAAATTACGGGTTCGCACAAAATCACCGATACTTCAGGTATTACGGAATTAATGACGACGAGTTGAAAGAAGTATTACACACGTGTACCGACAACCAAACTGTGTTCGACCGACTTCTCGCCAACGTCACGGAATATTACCGCGGGTACCCTATTTTAGGCACCGACATAACAATGTACAACATACTGTCAGTCATAGGGTTCATTAATACGATGACATTCCAACCTTTCTGGGAGCGACCGACGTTTTTTGACAATTTCTTTCGCCTTCTAGACATAACACGTGTACAGGATATCGTCATAAGTGTAATACAGAACGGAAGCGTCGCCGTACCGACAAGCACGAGGCTGACGAAAACGGAATTCTCTATTTTAAGGGAAATAATAAAAGGTACGTACGAAATTTACGCGGACGTCGATCTGCTCGTTTACAAATTTTTCCACCACTTCGGCGTATTGACTTACAAGAACGACAGAACTTCGAACAAATCCGTGTATAACTTAGGATTGCCGAACAAAGAGATTCAGAACTTAATGGCGTTCGTGTTGCGGGAAAGAGTGGTCTCGCGTTATTACTTCGGCATCAAAACTGTCAAGAAGATAAACAACATTCTAGACAGTATCTCGAACGGAACGTTACCGAAGAGAGGCATCTTCAAGAAGCTGTGGTTCCTGTACGATATACTGATGGAACAGTCGTCTTACGACAAAAAAACTAACCACGATTTCGAGACGACGTTGATCGCGTTGTTGGGCTTCAGATTCAAACAGAACATCTCCACCATGTACGAACAAACAGACGGGCGACAAACGCGAGCGGCTATTCGTGTGGTAAATAGAAACGGAGTTACTATCATAATAAAAACAAACGTTATGGCACAGAGGAAACGGGTCCTGAAAAAAGACGTGCATAACTGCGCGATGGGCACCATGGTACAGATAATCGGCGGCGGTTACGTTAAGCAAATACCGCGCGACCTTCAAGAACACGTGGTATTGATCGGTATCTGTTTAGGTATCACTGTGTACACTAACGTAGAAGTGAAAACAAGAGTGGCGCTAGGCTATTCCAAACAACTAAGGCCCACAGATGATATAAATGCAACGATAATATACGCGTAGGAAACAATAGTAAGTATGGAGCCAGGAGCAAACACTAGACAATATTTAGACACGACACAGACAATTTCAATATTTTTATGCTAGTTACAAATGAGGACGACCGAACGGATATAATTGAAAGCACAAAGCTTACGGCAGTAACTATAGTTTCGAACCTACGAGCTTGAAGTGTGCAAATTCAGCGTTGCAGCTGACTGACCGGCGTTTTAGCCACTTCGACCACCGACTTAAAAAAAACTTTAAATTAAAAAAAATTCTCCCGAGGGTATGGGCATACCAAACTGAAAAAACACCTCGGCTGCGTGGTAAATTCACCAAAATCGGTTAATTAGTACAGTCACACTCTCTCTCTCTCTCACACACACACACACACACACACACACACACACACACACACACACACACACACACACACACACACACACACACACAACACAACACACACACACACACACACACACACACACACACACACACTACAGTTGCCTACATTTTTAATATAATATTTTTAATTATTTATTAAAATATAACGTTATTTTTCTAAAATTTGCTTTAAAAATCTGTATACAGGTATTACTAATAGAAAACGGAAGAGAAATTATATTGAAACGAAAATACACGATATGCATGAAAGTGGCACAGCATTCTTCATAAGAGTGATTCTTGAATGTTTATGAAAATGGATTAAATACCCTTTGTGAAGGTAATGTTGGCCCTTGGAGGAGGAGCTGGCCTGCTTCCTCTGTAGTGCTTCGGTAGTGAACGCTTTTCGACTGTTGACTGCGCGCTTTGTTGCAAGGCGTCCATAGAAGGTTGCAATTCCGCGTGAACAGGATTGTCCCAGACACTAACAGCGCTCTGAAAGCGGACCGCAAAACGCTTTGTTGCAAGGCGTCTACAGAAGGTTGCAATTCCGCGTGAACAGGATTGTCCCAGACACTAACAGCGCTCTGAAAGCGGACCGCAAAGCTCTTTGTTGCAAGGCGTCTATAGAAGGTTGCAATTCCGTGTGAACAGGATTGTCCCAGACACTAACAGCGCTCTGAAAGCGGACCGCAAAACGCTTTGTTGCAAGGCGTCTATAGAAGGTTGCAATTCCGCGTGAACAGGATTGTCCCAGACACTAACAGCGCTCTGAAAGCGGACCGCAAAACGCTTTGTTGCAAGGCGTCTATAGAAGGTTGCAATTCCGCGTGAACAGGATTGTCCCAGACACTAACAGCGCTCTGAAAGCGGACCGCAAAACGCTTTGTTGCAAGGCGTCTATAGAAGGTTGTGATTCCGCGTGAACAGGATTGTCCCAGACACTAACAGTGCTCTGAAAGCGGACCGCAAAACGCTTTGTTGCAAGGCGTCTATAGAAGGTTGTGATTCCGCGTGAACAGGATTGTCCCAGACACTAACAACCCTCTGAAAGCGGACCGCAAAGCGCTTTGTTGCAAGGCGTCTATAGAAGGTTGCGATTCCGCGTGAACAGGATTGTCCCAGACACTAACAGTGCTCTGAAAGCGGACCGCAAAACGCTTTGTTGCAAGGCGTCTATAGAAGGTTGTGATTCCGCGTGAACAGGATTGTCCCAGACACTAACAACCCTCTGAAAGCGGACCGCAAAGCGCTTTGTTACAAGGCGTCTATAGAAGGTTGCGATTCCGCGTGAACAGGATTGTCCCAGACACTAACAGCGCTCTGAAAGCGGACCGCAAAGCGGATAAGATAGCAACTCAAACGTTCACCATTTCGAAAACTCCTACCGCTGGATTGAAGTCCAAAGAGGTTAACTACGCCGAGCTGGCTAAAGCGACTGAAGAGTTACAAAATTTAAACGCCTTGGTTGTCGAGAAATCAGGACCACGGATAAGGACAAGAAGAACAAGACGGATATTTGACCGCCTCGATTTTCAGTAGTCCTGGAACTCCCATGTCACCGTCCAACCTGGATTAAAAAAAAAATGCCGGGGCTGGACATGCGCAATTATTTTATTATGTTTAATTTATTTGTTAGGTGTACAAGGAAACACCACTAAAAGTGTACAAACTATTGAACATAACCTATCACATTGTAAAATAATCCAAACCAAACATAAATTTACGTAAAAAACTATTTTTGTTATTTAACTCAAAATAAAAATCGTGTATCATGTTTTCTCTTCCTTTATATTTCAATTGCGATAATTTGTTTGAAAACACGACAAATTAACATAGACCTAGATTTAAACAACACAACCTGAAACTTATTACAGACTATCAGCTGTTCAATGAAATCAGCTGATCGTTACGAATTAATATAAAACAACTGAACTTTTACTGTAACTACCAATATAAATTTGCGTCAGGCGACGAACAAAATCCAACATCTCAACCAGCCCTAAAACATGATACATGTTCAAATGAATACCGGTACGTTAGTTCGAATTCAACCCTTATGTGTATTCCGAAAGTAAAGAACAGTATTAAACAAAACGTAGCCAGGCTTATAAGGCCATAAGGGTTAAATCCGATAAACGTGATCATTTCTACAAAACATCTTGAGTAATTTAGTTTATTTAGATGCGGTAAAGGTCGTTCAATAGTTTCTATAAACTGTTGATTTATTGTTAGTCTTATTTGTTGTACTTTATTATTGTTTAAGTTCATTTTTTATTACCACTTATTTTTAGCATTATTTTATTTTTATTTGTTATTCTATTTATTACAGCTATTTTTATTGTTTATTACACTTGATTATTCAGAAGTAAACTGCACGTTTGCAAAGTTATTTTCCTGTTCTCCATAAAGACGTTAATCACTCTGTACACTGATACATCCATTAAAATCTCAAGTTGGTTATCCTTCACGATCATCATGCTCTGTAATGCTTTGTGCATTCTGGCAGTTAGAAAATAAATTTATATCTATAAAATCCAAAAGTGTGCGCGTTTGTCCGGAATTTAAATCTAAACTACTGAGTGGATTTTCATCAAACTTTGCGTTACACACTTTAGGTACTGAGTCAGGTTTCTGAAGCGATAACATCTATAGGCGCCTGACCTGTCAGATAATTTCGCTAACGATAAGGCGAGCTGACATGTAAGGTTTTGGCCGTCACGGTTACGCAGTCTGTTTTTTACCGGCTGGATCGGGAAGCATGGGACAGCATTGTACGAAAGGCCAAATTTCTCCTCGGACTGTAGCGTCGGCGAAAGAAAGAAGAAAATTATTTATATGTTTATAAACATTTGAGTATAAACATTTAACAATAAATATTAAACAATATTCAATAAACAATAAATATTTATTTATTTAATGATAAGACGTTTGAAGCAGTTGGGCATTTTACGTCCCTTAGAGTAAATATAAGTTTCGAAAACAAAGGAGTGATAAACTGATGGCATGCAATAGAGCGTATTACGGTCTTGCAAACCTTTCCAGATCGACACTTCTCTCTAGAGCTACCAAGATAAAGCTTTATAAATCGTTTCTTAGTCCTGTCCTTTATTATAGTGCAAAAAGCTGGACGCTAGAAGTTACTGATCGGCACGTGCTGGGGGCGCTTGAAGTGAAGATTGTAAAGCATATTTTCGGACCGGAGTTCGTCCAGGGTGTGCGGCGCACTAGAAACAATCAGGAACTGGAAAACGTAATAAAGAATGAGAACATATTGCGCTTTGTAAAAGCACGAAGAATCAGCTGGCTCGGTCATGTGCAGAAGATGGTAAGAAGATAGAGGAAATAATGGGAGAGATCTTGTAGAGGAAAAGAATAAGAGGATGTCTTAGAAGACGATGTCTGGAAGACCTGAAGGAGGGTCTGGCAAGGATTAGAATGGAGGATGGCATAACTAGCGCTGGATCGAGATGCATGGGACAGAACTGTACGGGAGGCCAAAGTTCACACCGGCGAAAGAAAGAAGAAAATTGTTTTTTTTTTTTTTTTTTTTTTAAGGCGAAAAGCACATAGAGGCTATTATCGCATCCCTAAATGTAATTGTGAGTGTAAAATGTTAAAGTCGTAAGTGTGTTGTAAGTGTAGCCTAAGTGTTGTGTGTTAGACTCTGGTACCGCGAGGGACTTCTGAATCCTCTCAAAGCCGCCTCGGTGGTCTGGATAGCGCACTAGGCTTTCACCCCGAGGACCCGGGTTCGATTCCTGGCGAGGGCTTGGCATTTTCATACGCTATAAAATCATCCCACCGTCTGCATTAGCCCAAGTGTGCACAATAGTCGGACGTTAAACACCAAAAAAAAAAAAAAATTAATCCTCTCAATAGGTGCAGCTAGTCTGCACCCCCTGCGGGGTTATTTGTTTAAATATAGTGTGTGTATATATATATATATATATATATATATATATATATATAAGCCGCCTCGGTGGCCAAGTTGATAGAGTACTGGGCTTTCACTCCGAGGACCCCGGTTCGATTCCCGGCCAGGGCTTGGCATTTTCATACGCTATAAATCATTCCATCGTCTGCATTAGCCCAAGTGTGCACAATAGTCGGACGTTAAACACCAAAAAACATACATACACACACACACACACACACACATATATATATATATATATATATATATATATATATATATATATATATATATATATATATATATATATAGGCTATATATATATATATAATTAACGCGATAACTGACAAGTATAGCACATAACAGTTTAGAGCGCTTACGGTTTACATTTATATCTTGCACATATATTGTAAAGGTTGTTCTTCGATATAAATAAGTTTAATAATTATTTAAATTTAAATATTAACGAGCGCCACTAAACTACATGCCCAGCCTAAATTGTTACAGCATCGTGTGATTATATTTATGCCTAACTGCGTATTCATTTCTGTAACCACATTCCAAGAATGCAAGTTTTTTTTGCAATAACAATCGTTTAATTACGGCATTAATTATTGCAATAAAGCTGTTTACGAGCAAACCGGCAGACGTTTACAGTGGTCTGCCTGAATTACTGCAATCGATACCGGTAACCATAGATCATTCGATTACGATTTGTTCGATATAACATAACTTAAACATCTTATCATTGACATTAACATTCACAAATAGTAACGAAACTCTGGCCTATTCAGCAGGTTCGTTATAAATTGAATTTTCTTTGCAAAGTAAAGAAATCTGTTTGCATTTTATAGTTGTGTTATTTATTTAACAGTCATCCAGATGGTGTTCAAAGTCATGGGATTTATTTCTTACGCGTCAGTGATTTATGTAATGAAGCACGCAGCACCTGCGTCCTGGCAAACTTTTTTAATAACCTGAGTGTAAGTGTGCTTTATCACTCGTGCACGCTTGAAAGGCAGCTTACGTTTGGTTCATTAATTCAAATTTTAAAAACGATAATTTGTTTTGTTTGATTTCAAAGTAATAATTTCATTAACTGAAGTAAGTTTTACATTGGTTGAAACTTTATTAGTGTTGTGTGTCGTACGTTTTGTTTGATTTAAAAGTAATAATTTCATTTACTGAAGTAAGTTTTACATTGGTTGAAACTTTATTAGTGTTGTGTGTCGTACGTTTTGTTTGATTTAAAAGTAATAATTTCATTTACTGAAGTAAGTTTTACATTGGTTGAAACTTTATTAGTGTTGTGTGTCGTACGTTTTGTTTGATTTAAAAGTAATAATTTCATTAACTGAAGTAAGTTTTACATTGGTTGAAACTTTATTAGTGTTGTGTGTCGTACGTTTTGTTTGATTTAAAAGTAATAATTCCATTAACTGAAGTAAGTTTTACATTGGTTGAAACTTTATTAGTGTTGTGTGTCGTACGTTTTGTTTGATTTAAAAGTAATAATTTCATTAACTGAAGTAAGTTTTACATTGGTTGAAACTTTATTAGTGTTGTGTGTCGTACGTTTTGTTTGATTTAAAAGTAATAATTTCATTAACTGAAGTATGTTTTACATTGGTTGAAACTTTATTAGTGTTGTGTGTCGTACGTTTTGTTTGATTTAAAAGTAATAATTTCATTAACTGAAGTAAGTTTTACATTGGTTGAAACTTTATTAGTGTTGTGTGTCGTACGTTTTGTTTGATTTCAAAGTAATAATTTCATTAACTGAAGTAAGTTTTACATTGGTTGAAACTTTATTAGTGTTGTGTGTCGTACGTTTTGTTTGATTTAAAAGTAATAATTTCATTTACTGAAGTAAGTTTTACATTGGTTGAAACTTTAATAGTGTTGTGTATCGTACGTTTTGTTTGATTTAAAAGTAATAATTTCATTAACTGAAGTAAGTTTTACATTGGTTGAAACTTTATTAGTGTTGTGTGTCGTACGTTTTGTTTGATTTAAAAGTAATAATTTCATTAACTGAAGTAAGTTTTACATTGGTTGAAACTTTATTAGTGTTGTGTGTCGTACGTTTTGTTTAAGAAATGCACCGATCTGTTAACGAATGTTTACCAAGCTTTTACATCACCTAGTTAGCTACTATGTTTATTTTAGTGATGTTTGGGTCACACAGTTTGATTGTTCTACTTTATGTTAAGTTTATACCTACAATATTTCTGTGGTAGTTTTGAAAAATCCTTTTTCACATCTCCCCAATCGCAGACTGTCACTAACGTGTTTGTTTGTCCGTCTGTTTCTCTGTCCGGAGTGAGGACCAATTTGGTAAACATGCAGTGTAGGTTGTTTCCGTTTATTCGGTAATTTTTTCAATAAAACGCTTTATTACATGCCCAAAAACAATATTCTAAAATATGAAAGCGCGGCAAGCACAGGAAGTGAAAAAAATCGAAAATAAAAGTGACCCGCATAACCTCAAAATTGCCAACGCGCGAAAGTAGGTAAAGTGTTTTTGTCGCTAAAACGATAAAAAATACATTTATTTAAAAAAAAATACAATCTCCCCAATCGAAGAACGTCACTAACGTGTTTGTTTGTCCGTCTGTTTCTGTGTTCGGGGTGAGGACCGATTTGGTAAATATGCAGTGTAGGTTTTTCGTTTTTTCGGTAATATTTTCAATAAAACGCTTTATTACATGCCCAAAATCAATATTCTAAATTATGAAAGCGCGGCAAGCACGGGAAGTGAAAAAAAATCGAAAATAAAAGTGACCCGCATAACCTCAAAATTGCCAACGCGCGAAAGTAGGTAAAGTGTTTTTGTCGCTAAAACGATAAAAAATACATTTATTTAAAAAAAAATACAATCTCCCCAATCGAAGAACGTCACTAACGTGTTTGTTTGTCCGTCTGTTTCTGTGTTCGGGGTGAGGACCGATTTGGTAAATATGCAGTGTAGGTTTTTCGTTTTTTCGGTAATATTTTCAATAAAACGCTTTATTACATGCCCAAAATCAATATTCTAAAATATAAATTTTGTTTATTTGTTATTTTAAGGCGAAAAGCACATTGAGGCTACTATCGCCTCCCTAAATGTAAGCGAGTGTAAAGTGTTAAAGTCGTAAGTGTAGTATTGTAAGTGTAAGTATGTGTTAGACTCGAGTACCGCGAGGGACGTCTAAATCCTCTCAATATCTAAAATATAAAAGCGCGGAAAGCACGGGAAGTGAAAAAAAATCGAAAATAAAAGTGACCCGCGTAACCTGAAAATTGCTAACGCGCGAAAGTAGGTAACGTGTTTTTGTCGCTAAAACGATTAAAAAAATTGTATTTAAAAAAATACTCAATGGCTTAACTGACACGGTCGTTAGGTGATGAACCTAACACAAAAAGAAGCGGATCGCAAAGTTCACAAATAACGGACGCCATTTTGACAATGTTTTCATTACGAGAACGGACCAACCAAAAAGGAATAAATCTTAACAATTAGTAATGGCTGTCAGAATTTGTAACGCGCATGAGCAGTAAGTACACGTATTTAATAATAACGCGCATGAACGGTAAATCCGTGCATGAAATTTAATACGTTTAATGCAATGTAAACAGCACTGACATAAAAAACGCCCTAAAATTATAATATTTAAAATATTTTTCTCCGGTGAATAGAATATGTGTTAATTTAGAGGTATTTATGCAGTGTAGCCCGTTCTGCATTTTTTCATATTTTATTTACTAAAACGCTTTATTACATGCCCGAAAGCAATAATCCAAAATATAAAAGCGCGGAAACCACGATAAGTACGATAAAAATCGAAAATAAAAGTGACCAACATAACCTCAAAATTGCTACCGCGCGAAAGTCGCTAACGTGCTGTAGATCGGTAAAACGATAAAAATACGACTAAAACGGGTTTAGCGTGATGAAAAACCTTATTATTTTTTTTTTAGACAAAAAAAACCCCATAACTTAACTGACACGGTTGTTAGGCCTAACACGGTGATGCGCGAATATAAGTGACGGTAGGAAGGCTTACAATTGCCTTTCTGACAACGGTTTTGTCCATCTCACGGTCAACCACTCGGTTAATTTCGTTGATTATGAGACAGGTGCACACACGAATACGATCGAAAGATGAATACCTAATCTGTATCAGTTAGGTTCACCACGCAAGTACCGTGTCAGTTAAGTTATGGAATATTCTTTTTCTTTAAAAAAAAGGTTTCTTTAAGCATCACTGTGTTAGGCCTAACAACCGTGTCAGTTAGGTTGTGAAGTTTTTTTGTTAAAAAAAATTTTTTTATCACGCAAAACCCATTTTAGACCTATTTTTTATCGTTTTACCGATCTACAACACGTTAGCGACTTTCGCGCGGTAGCAATTTTGAGGTTATGTTGGTCACTTTTATTTTCGATTTGTATCGTACTTCTCGTGGTTTCCGCGCTTTTATATTTTGGATTATTGCTTTTGGGCATGTACTGAAGCGTTTCAGTAAAAAAATATCGAAAAAGGCAGAACAGGCTACAATGCATTTTTACCAATTTAGATAATAAGGTATAAAAACACAAAAAAACACAATTTAGATAATAAGATAAAATAAAACAAACAAGTTATCAAAAATCACTATTTGAAAAAAAAACAACCTACACGAATAAATAGGCCTACCAAATAATCAAGATCTTCTCAAAATTAATTAATTAATTAATTATGTTGATTTTTTTCGTTCAACTAAATAGGAGGCCTAACAAAGTGTTAGACCATTTTGATTTTACTGTTGGCCTAACACGGTGTAAAATCGTGTTGCCAATGTTACAAAAATTGACAACATTATAAAAAGTATTTATATGACAAAATTCTGTACAGGCCTGTGGGGCACCATCTTTTCAAAAATTCTCTTAAGAAACAGTCGACAAAAATTTGATCATTTTGTCATACGTAGGCCTATACAGAATTTGAAATCTAAGAAAGTTACATTATTGAAGTAAATGGAAAATAAGCCCTGACCACAAACTGGTTGTTCTCATTAGCGATTTTTTTATTGGAAAAACGTGTTATTAAGGCGCCATCATGGTAAGATCCAGACCCAGGACCTTGATATGAGCACCAATCCCTGTCCTTTCTCTAGGTCACTTTTGAGAGGTCGTTAAGATGTTTATATTTGTGTGTGTGTGTTTGTGTGTGTGTGTGTGTGTGTGTGTGTGTGTGTGTGTGTGTATGTGCGCGCGCGCGCGCGTATTTACCACGATCATCACTTTTGCAGTTTTGATGTGATCTAATTCAAATTAAAAGCTTTGTCCAATTATTTTGTTAAAAATGATAATACTGTATATTCTTTAATATAATATAACACTAAACAAATATAATCTTACCGTTAACAAAGACGCTGCCGTAATTAAATAAATACACTCGCACAAAACGCACAACGAACAAACATAACCTAAAAATTATCTAATAACGCACGATTCTGATCGACTACTGACTGCTGAGGGAAAGCTAAAGGTAAGGCCTAGAGGGGAGGGGAGGGGAAACTGTTGAAGGTTGCTCAAGGTTGCCGATAACACCGGCCGCACTACCTATTTATTGTAACAAACACAGCGTACATTCGGAAGTATTAATAAACATCTAGAATATTTTTTCATTCAGTAACGTCGTTTCCACGTCGTTATTTTCTAAGCAGTTTGGATAAATGTGTGATATTAAAACTTTTCTGTTATAGATTAGTAGAAAAATAAAAAATCCGACATATTTAAAAAAACTAAATTTTAAAATATTATTTAATCGTATTTGTATTGGCCATTTTTTTAGAAGCATCAATTAATTTGAGAAAATCAGTTAACGTGCGCTCGACAGAATACTCTTTTCAATACTCGGCAAAAATATAAAATTTATAATTGATGACAAATTTCCATTGAAAAACGAGCAGTGGCCGGGTACGACGATTCTGACCTACTAATATATATATATATATATATATATATATATATATATATATATATATATATGTGTGTGTGTGTGTGTGTGTGTGTGTGTGTGTGTGTGTGTGTGTGTGTGTGTGTGTGTGTGTGTGTGTGAGCGTGCGTGCGTGCGTGCTCATGTTCTCAATTTTAATCCGATTTTACTCAAAACTTGGCAAAATAATCGATGTATGTAACAGCTTGGATAGTTATTCGTTTAACTGTTTCAAAATATCGGGAATTTCAAATCTTTAAAAAAAATCGTAACTTTATTATCCTAATTTTTTCAATCTGTTTTCACCTTCGCAATAAGAGTTTAAAAGCCGCATAAATTACCATTTTGAATTTTCAAAACCCGTTGAAATTCAGAAACGTTTTGCGGATTCATTTTTCGTACTTTCAAAGTAAAATTTGTAATTTTTTATAGTGCTACTATACGCAGATTTTAATGCTGATCATAATGATGAAAAATCAGAATTTAAAAAAAGGTAAGAGTAAAGACAAATATTTTTTGGGAATTCGCTTCTATCACGTCAGTGAGACAGCTGCGTGCAACGATTACTTGCAATGTTAGTCGTAAAATCATACTGCTTATTGCAATGCAGGTGTATATGGGCAGACGTTTACAGTGTCCTATATGAACCGGCTGAAAAGGCTCGGTAGTCGAAGTGGCTAAAACATCGGTCAGTCTACTGCGTCACTCAAACTGCGCAGCAAAAGTTCTTAATTAGAGCCGCAGTTGCACCGTTGCTTTTCCCTTACCGTTAACACTGATCCTTCGTCCTCATTAGTCTAACTGGCATAAAGTATAGACGTAAAGCAAAAAATTAAAATAAAAAAAATGAACTGCCTGAATTACTAAAACTGAAGTGCATAACCGATCGATCTATGGTAATCATAGGTCATTCGAATATGTAATGTTTTGTTCGCTTGGGATCCCCGCAGGGGGTGCAGACTAGCTGCACCTAGAGAGGGTTTAGACGTTCCTCGCGGTACCCGAGTCTAACACACACTTACACTTACAATACTAGACTTACGACTTTAACGCTTTACACTCACACTTACACTTTACACACTTAGGGAGACGATAATAGCCTCAATATGTTTTTCCCCTTAAAATACAAAAAATGCCGCCTCGGTGGCCTAGTTGATAGCGTACTAGCCTTTCACCCCAAAAACCCGGGTTCGATTCCCGGCCATGGCTTGGCATTTTCATACGCTATAAATCATCCCATCGTCTGCATTAGCCCAAGTGTGCACAATAGTCGGACGTTAAAAAAAAAAAATAATAATAAAATAAAATTCAAAAAAAATTGTTCGCTTGGGCATTGTATGTACGCTGCGTATGTAGTCTGATATAGGAAGAAACCGCTTTCAGCTGTTTTGCTTTAACTACCGTTTTAATTTGACGGATCCTACGTTCTTCCTTTTCGAAACATTTCAATTAACCAACTCACGAAGCCCAACGTTACCCCCGCCCACCATACCATGCCCCTAAACCCTGTATCATGCGTTGAACGTGTTGTCATTTCATTACAATTGAAATTTCTATTTACAGAGATAACTTTATTTGTATACCTTTGAACTCTGTGCTTCAACGTATGACACAACGTTGTATAAATACCATTCACAAAGATTTCTAAAACTGAGACGTCAGATAATATTATTGTGGCAGATGTAAACAGAGCAATAGGACAACACGATTAGGGGAGGGGGTAACGGTATAGGCTGCGTTGAGCTTTTCAGAAATTTACAAATGGTTCTATTGATTAAAAAAATTCATAAGAAATTACGCAGTCAATTAATGAGGACAGGTTTAACAGAAAGGGTAACGCTTACGGCAGTAACTGCAATCTCGAACTTACGTCCTTGAAGTGCGCAGTTAAGAGACGCAGCAGGCTGGCCCATGTTTATCTCGACCACTGAGCACTGAACAATTTTCTTTGTAATAATTAAAACCTAGTATTGAAATCAGGTGTGCACTTTTTTCCCGGCGAAAAACCAAGAAAGGCCAACATCGCCGTTACGCTAAATTTAAATTTAGAAAAAACACACTAAACAATTGGAAGTACTATAGAAAAAAATTAATAAAATAAATAAAACAAATAAAATAAAACCGGCAAGGTTATGGTTTATCACCTCTTCTGTTCAACTGCGTTCTAGAAAAAATTGTCAGAATTTGTAATGTGAAGCTAAAAGAACATAACATTTCGCCAGTAACTTTGGGGAAGAAAAACAAAGTCATTGAAGTAAGTTGCCTGGCATTTGCAGACGATTTTGCTATATTGTCAACACCCTAAGAAATGCAACAATACAACTCAATCTCTTAAATTAAATAGCTAATAAAACAGGTTTGAGAATCTCCGTAGAAAAAACTAAATTTATCACAAACATCAAAAACGCTCCAAATTTTTTGGTTACGGATATTGGTGCGGGGGAAAAAGTAAAGAAATTCAAATATTTGGAAGAAATTATCCAAGACAATGGCTTGGAGAAGTCTGCTGTTGAAGAAAGGGTACGCAAAATGGAAAGAGCATACGGTATCACTAAAAATTATTATAACAAAAAGTGCTTGTCTAAAAATCTTAAAATAAGGCACTACACTACAGTAGTGAAACCGGAATGCCTGTATGCAAATGAACGCTTGGTACTAAATTATAATTTAGATAAACTGAAAATACTAGAAAGGAGAATCATGAGAAAAATTTTAGGTCCAGTGAAAACTAAAGAAACATGGAAACTGAGATCTAATGATGAAATATACAGGAACACAGAGGACATGACAGAGACGATAAGGAAGAGAAGACTGCAATTTTTTGGACAAATATACAGAATGAATGATTCAAGACTAGCGAAAAGGATACTCAAGTACCTATGGGATAAAAAGTCAACAACTAGTTGGATTCAAGAGGTAAGGAAAGATTTAGAAAAAAATAATATTAAACGCTGAACAGAGAGATTTTTAGAAAGAGGATATTGAGTATGGAAGGATTCCAAGGAAGATTGCAGAAGAAACCTGGTGCGAAGTGGTCCGAGGACAGAAAGAAACTGCATAGTGAAAGGATGAGGGAATATTGGAGGGAACGGAAGAGAAAACAGCTAAGTGTGAAGAATTGAAATTGTCACGTGGTCCCTAGCAGGCCTCATCGAAAGAAGAATAAAACAACCAATAAAATACAATAAGAACTGTATATATGTGCCTAAAACTAGTTAAGAAAAATATATATCTTAAAAACAACACAATATACACAATTTATAGTAAGGCTATAAATTGGCCTTACAATAATAACAAGATAAATTGGAAACAAATTAAACTTACCTACATCAACAAAAAAGAAGGAAATAAAATAAAATAAATAAAAAATAATGAATTAACAAATAAACAAACATAAACAATTTGTTGCAGTGCTACAAAGAGACCCTACAACAATAAAAATATATAAATGTTGTTAAAAAAATCCTGTCAATGGTCGAGGCACTACCTTCCAACATCGTATGCAGACGATTAAATTCAAACCACACATAACAGGCACCCAACAGTGCATAACAGGTATGCACTTAATTGTGCATACCTTAATATGCAATTACGAGACAGGAGAAATGGAAGCTAGGAAACGGAACGTTTTAAGCCGAAAATAACAGACAAAATAATACGTTTTATGGAACAGTGTTTATTACGTCAATTAATAACTTAATAATAAATGTGCAACACAACAATAACTATTGTTCGAGTTTCAACTTTAATCGTGATCATGTAAAACAATACGATATAAAACATTGAATTTAATAGTTTGAGGCAAATATTGAGACAAACTGAAAATTACGCTCGTATATGAATTTTATAACTAAATTTAGTGTACTAAACTAGTAAATATCTTTTTATTTCAAAATTTCATACATCGACAAAATTGTCATACAAATCGATAACATCGATTAATTTGAGCAAATGATGAATCGAATAATAATTAAAAATCTGAGAAATCCATTAAAACGTCAAGATCACTGTAGTGTTGTAACACGAAATTATTACAGTTTAGCACAATGTGAAATGTGAAAGAAGACTTGTAGCAAAGTGCATGCCGGAACACGTTCCCACTTAGCTACGTAAACACGATAACACTACGGTGTCTGCCGCATTAAATATGGCTACCTTCAACTAAACCTAACACAATGTCGTATTTTATGGCCTACTGCGATCTTTGATACTAGCGTACTAGCGAATTTATACTGGGAAATTAACGACCGTCGTAGTAAGGATGAAGATCCGAAAAATCCCCATTCCGCGGATCCGCGCTGGCAGGAGTTGGAACTTATGCTTAGGTGCTGTCCGTAACGAAGGCTGAATGAAAACTGGAAGGCATATCTAGTGAAACAAACAGTTCCTACTTTAAACAAGAAGGAATTCAGTGTATTTACTTCGTATTCTTGTAATAGGGACACTGAAGAAATGGACTGTTAGATACCCGGTACTCGTGGCTACATTGTGGCCTGAGACGAATAAACAATAAATGACAATCCAGTGACTCTGAGACTGAATACATTCCACTAGAGAAGCTGCATCAGAAGATGGCAGCATCCAACGGGATAGTAGTGGACTAGAAAAAATACCGAAGGAAATGCTTTCCCGTTGCCGACTACGTAAGAGGAGGGAAGAAGAAGCCGTCACAAAAGCGGATAAGATTCTATCCAGAAAGGAAAGACGTTGAGTGTGGGAGGATAGGAACTGTATTAAATCTAGGCGTATGAAAGAATCAGACTCTTAACGGTTCAAGACAATTTAGGTCCCATGAACAGGCAGACTACTTCTGGCGATCCAGCAGAATCTCGTGAAAAGAGTCAGTGAATGCAGTTTACACCAAAAGACATTTATTGAAAAGAAAAGAAGATATAGTCGTCTAGTAATTCATTAGAAACTAACAGGACGCTATAGAATCATTTACAGATTAAGTCTTTTTGGAGAAGCTAGGAATATCCGAACATCTGGTCACGACGCTGACTGAGGACACGAAGCTGACTGAGGACACGAAGATGCCTGAGGAAACGAAGCTGACTGAGGGCACGAAGCTGACTGAGGGCACGAAGCTGACTGAGGTCACGAAGCTGACTAAGGTCACGAAGCTGACTGAGGACCCGAAGCTAACTGAGGACACGAAGCTGACTGAGGACACGAAGCTGACTGAGGACACGACGCTGACTGAGGACACGAAGCTAACTGAGGGCACAAAAACTGACCAAGTTCACGAAGCTAACTGAGGACACGAAGCTGACTGAGGACTCAAAAAACTGACCAAGTTCACGAAGCTAACTGAGAACACGAAGCTAACTGAGGACACGAAGCTGACTGAGGACACAAAACTTACCAAGAGTACGAAGAGATTGAGGACACAAGCTGACTGAGGACATGCAACTGACTGAGAACACGAAGCTGACTGAGGAAATGCAACTGACTGAGGACACGAAGCTGACTGAGGGCACGAAGCTGACTAAAGACACGAAGCTGTGAAGACATGAAGCTGAGTGAGGACACAAAGCTGAGGGCATGAAGCTAACTGATAGCACGAAGCTGACCGAGGACACGAAGCTCAGGGCATTAGGCTGACTAAGGACACGAACCTGACTGAGGGTACAACTGACAGTATCAGGGAGGAAATTGTACAGCGTGTCTTAAAAAAATTAAAATGTCAGGATCATTGGTTGCCGGCAGCCACCAGAGATGCAGAGCTGTGATGTTAACCATAGGAACTGAATCCCATTAGGAAGATTGGATCATACTCTTTTAAATCGCTTTCCCAGAGGACAAAAAAGGCGTAATGCTAAAACCACTTGGTGGTCGACGGAGATAAATAAAATCCCGAAGGCCAATTCATGTTCTTTGATATCGATAAGGGTTCGCTGAAAAACCTTAGAAAACTTAATATGCCTCAATTCTTGGGCTGTGGTAGGAATTACAAGGAGAGAAAGAATGTCTTCAATACAATAAGACCTGGTGAGAGTAACCGGTCACCGGGTGTGCTACAATCATCCACGCAAAATTGGATTTTACACGGCAAATCTTCTGTGTAGGAGCTGCGGAAACAGCTCAGCACATAATATTTGAATGTGCAGTTTTGAACAGGAAACTATTTGAATCCTACGCAGTGGGGGATAGACGAAGAACAGAACATCCAAAGCATTGGATTGGGATGAGGGTGCACAATAAGTTTTTAGCAACACTTGAGATATTTAATATAATCCTAGTTCTTCTAAAAAGACTAATTTTAATGAACTGAAGGAGAATACTGATTTCTGGAACACTTACTGAGAGGCCGTTAAATTTATATATGTATTCCGTATAATGTACACGTAGATCGTTTCTCATTTATCATAATTTTGTAATTAAAGAAAATTGTTTAGGAATCCACTTCTGGTAAAAAAAACTTTTCCCGAATAACGCACAATTAATCAAATAAACTTACCCAGAATAATCAGACACCATAAACAACCTGAAATAGACGTAATTTCTCAAAATGGGATTACATCGTATTTCGCTAAAAAATAGGTTATGTTTCAGACTCATAATTCAAGTCAGTGTAGCAAATTTAATTTTTTTTTAACGTCCGACTATTGTGCACACTTGGGCTACAGGGAATCGAACCCGGGTCCTCGGAGTGAAAGCCCAGTACGCTATCAACTAGGCCACCGAGGCGGCTGCAAATTTAAAATAAATTCAATTTACGGTTCTAGGATAAATGGAAAGCAATTTAAATTGACACGAACCTTAAATTTATTTTATTTCAAACTTGGTACCTTACTCAGGTGATCAAATTTTGGTCAACATCTGATGAACCTGTTTTATGGGAATTGACCGCTCTTCCGGATTTTCGTCAATAGCTTTCGAACCCAAAGTCTTGGCGAAATAATTGAATGTGGGAAAGATAATGCAGTATTTTCACATGTTTAGAGTCCGGATATGAGAACCACAATCACAAATTATTATTTGTTTTCGGATATCAGTGATGTTGAAAATATAATTCGTACTAAAGACAATAATACAGACTCTACCCGTAACATTGATAGACTAACGTTAATTAGTTTTTCAATACTGAGGCAATAAAGATTTGAAGTAGGCTGCCTACCAAGTCTACAAAATCAATATTCAATAAGCAATTTAGAAGTTAGGTCAAGTGCCTACAGTTGTATTTCTTCTCATAATATCAACCACGTGGTTTAATATCCATT
>CM040191.1:67131306-67136306 GCA_022606455.1 Callitettix versicolor
ACTCCGAAAGAATAAAATAATTTTATTAAAAACAAAAGATAGGGAAGAAGAAAACCCTGACCAATTAAAGTTAGCAATTACCAAATATGACACTCCAAGATTTAATTAATTAGACGATATTTACAACAACAAAATTGTTCAATACGGTTGGTGTTGTCTGCGATCACTAAGTTGGCCAGGAATGGTGAAAGAATATTTTCTTATTGAGAGCTGACCGGATCCCTCCTGCTTCCTCCTGAGCAGGATGTGGTGTCTTGTGCTGTTGGTTCACCCCGAGGACGCGGGTTCGATTCCCGGCCAGGGCTTGGCATTTTCATAAGCTATAAATCATCCCATCGTCTGCATTAACCCAAGTGTGCACAATAGTCGGACGTTAAAAAAAAAAAAATTGTGCTGTTGGTCCGGGTGTTGGTAGGCTGCTGTGTAGTGGGTGATCCTCCTCGATGTTCTGGACACCATAACTTCTCAGAATGCCATTGTTAAAACTACAGTAAGAACGCACCAATAAGAATGAAGCTTTTGTGCACGGTAGATGCGATGTGACGCATCGGCAGTAGTGTCTGGGCAGAAGTGCATTAGTCTGCGTAGTATAGATCGGAGATACGCGTGTGCACTGTGAACCAATCGGAAGTGAGTTATGGTTGACGGAAGTGATGTAGGTTTCGCAGGCTAAGGCTCTTTTCAAGCCGGCAGAGAAGTACGGGGATTTTTAGCGTGGATGTTGTGGTGTTAGTAAGCGTGCATGTTGTGTTGTTTAGGCGATGACAGTGTTCTAAAAGTTAATATTCACATTTATTACTGTTAAACGGCACGACGTGTTGTAACGTGACAGCCAAAAAAACTTTATTTCTCAATTTATAAGCTCTTCCGAAAGGATGGCAATTGTTTGGATACGGGGGAAATTGAATGCCATATTTTATTTTTTGACCAATGTTTTCTTATCACACAAAAATCGGCGATGATAACCACATCGGTTTTTTGCCGGAAAAAAAATGACACAAAAAATATTCGTGAATAAATTCCATTTTAATTATATTAACTATTATATTAAACTATTATATATTATTAACTATTATATTAAACTACCTGGCGGTTAAATAATTCACATCGTATATTAAACAATTAATCATTAAATGAATAAAAAAATTAATTTTAATAGCTTAACGAACCTAAAAATGGCAATAATTCAGACATAGTTTATTGACTATAAGTTAAGTTCTTTCAGTGAGATATAGGAACGACTGAGTATAAGACAATAACAGTACCACAAATAAGCGTAGGACGCAGTTGTCTCGCTGACGTCATCAAAACGAATTTCCAAAAAATACACTTTTTTTAAAAATAGACTATAATTTCACCATCATAATCAGCTTCAGAAACTGCACAAATTATCAATTAAGATTTCGAAAAATTACACTGAAAATGTACCCCGTCCGCCATTAGAATCAATTCCCTATTTTCAATGCGTTATGAGAACTTTAAATGCTTAAATGAGATTTAATCGTTCAGTTAGGCCACCATATGTGGAACCGAGTTGCGATAAGCGAAGCGAACTACGCACTCGATTTTTTTTTTTTTTTTTTTGGTGTTTAACGTCCGACTATTGTGCACACTTGGGCTAATGCAGACGGTGGGATGATTTTATAGCGTATGAAAATGCCAAGCCCTCGCCGGGAATCGAACCCGGATCCTCGGGGTGAAAGCCTAGTACGCTATCCACTAGGCCACCGAGGCGGCATTTTCCTTTGAAGTTCGTTGGAACCAAGTTTCGGTTAACATAACACTTCGGTTAACATAACAAGTTTCGGTTCAACAAACTTAACATATTGTTTTCAATTTACAGTCCTCAGATGGTAGGTATGAACGCGACGTATGAAGTGTGCACGGGGGTCAGCGCATGCTAGGAACTGCTGAACATGCATAAACAATATACTATGGTAATTGAAAGCATCAGTCACCGTATGGAGCAGTTACTGAACGACTCTTCTAATAAGTAGTTTGTGCTTATAATGTTTTACATAGTTATTTTTGTAATCGTTTCAGTTCATTATTGAGTTTGTTATTTATTAATTTGTAGTTCAAAATTATTTTCCTTTATTGAAATTAAAATAGAGGTTTTACATCTACATATTGAACCAATATACTATTTTAATTTCATTTCAGTTTAAAGTTATAGCTTTAATACTTCATTAATATTTATATTTTAGTAATGGAGTAAACGTAGTTGAGCGGAGTGTAGCGACGTCGCCGAACTCCACTCCTCGTAGCTTCGACTCTGTCTAGGTTCGGTTTTGTAGCTGACTCAGATACCCCCACCACGCTGACCACGCCTCCAAACATATTATTTCTCGTTACCTACGTTACTGTTTTAGGCCTAAATATTTAGACTTAAAAGATACAAACGCGTTTTTTTAAACTGACTCAACTCCGCTTCCGGTTGCCGTACATCATCATTCCGCTCCGCATTAGAAGGCCACCCGGCTTTATGACTAAGGTTCGGGACTGTGTCTTACTATGATGGCTGCACATAACGCTCACTCGACACCTAAACAGCATCATCATTCAGTTAAAATACCGTGACGCTGAGCACAGAGGGAATCGGAATTCTGTTAAAATGAAGGATTTAATTAAAAGCACTTCAAAACATTTAGAAGCGGCCAACTTGAGTGAAGAACAAAGGGCTTAACCATTTCACCGAGCTCTGTTAACGGCTCAGTATTTACATAATGGTCGAAACGATATCACCGGCCCTTTGCGTCGAGTGTTCATAAACACTTGTGCATTTTGTAAATTCCCGGGTATTATTCCTAGTTTATTATAACAAAACTTATTCTACTTGTATTTATTAGATATTACAAAAAATTTCAAACACACATTTTTTGTTATTTTAAGGCGAAAAGCACATTGAGGCTATTATCGCCTCCCTAAATGTAACTGTGAATGTAAAGTGTTGAAGTCGTAAGTGTAGTGTTGTAAGTGTAAGTGTGTGTTAGACTTGAGTACCGCGAGGGACGTCTAAATCCTCTCAATAGGTGCAGCTAGTCTGCACCCCCTGCGGGGTTCAATCAAATATATAATATATATATATATATATATATATATATATATGTGTGTGTGTGTGTGTGTGTGTGTGTGTGTGTGTGTGTGTGTGCTCGCGCGCGCTCTAGCACTCTCACGTTTACAATTTTTGTCCAATTCGATTCAAACTTGGCACAAAAATCGATATTAGTAACAGCTTGCATACGTTCATTACCAGTTAACAGTTTCAATATGGCGGCTATTAAAAGTCTTCAAAAACCACAACTTTATATTTTACACTTTTTGCAAATCTGATTTCACCCTTGCAATAAGCATTAAAATATGCGTTCAAATTATACGTCACATTTAATAAACGAGGGACACATACCGCGAGAAATAGAAAACTCAATGAAGGTACTACATACGGCAGAAAAAGGAAGACGTATGTACATTTTAGAGGTGTACGTTTTTTTTACCAGGAACGATTTTTTTATTTTTGCTTTTGTGTGTGGCAATAAGCTTATCAACAATTGAGCTTTTGTAACCGTAACGAGTTTTATTAATTTTCTTATCTCGTGCGGGTGAATAACCTGCCCATGAAAAGGGCAGACGAAGGAACATATCTTGAAGTTCACTCGCATCTGAAACTGTATTTATTTGTAAACAGAATTATTCAACATTGCTATCAGTTTATTCTGTCTATAAATTGAATACAATCGGAACGCCATAAAATGTGTTTACAGTATTTTCTCGGGACGCGCGATAAAATCGGAAGAAAGAAAACCCAGAAAATATCGTCTTTATTTGTCATATACTCGGAAAAGTTTATTGTTTTGGTCCTGACTGAGTGAATGCAAATCACACAGACGAGCCTGGTTTGGTTTAATGTTGAAAATAATAAACGGATATGCTGTTGTAGTACACAAGAAGAATGCTACCACCTTCACAGTATTCACTTCAATCAAAAATACATTTACTTAAGTAAATCTTCAAACACAATCCGAACATAGTTTTTTGTTACTTCACGGGCCACTTAAATCCATGCTGATTGTATTCAACGTTTACAATGCGTCTGCATAATTTTCGTCCTGTTACAAATATATATATATATGTATACACGAGCTTAAGTTAATAAGTACAGTGAAATTGAAAATATCTGTACAGTACTTATTGCACTTACATAGACTAAATGATACTAATATTACTTTTCAAAATAATCCGCTCCTACTTTTATGTACTTAGTCGATCTCTTAACCAAGTGTTTCAACTTCTTCCTGGAAGAAAGTTTCCGGCCTGGTGATCAGAAAATGTTGTACACTTGTATGGCCGCTTCATCAGATTGTTAATTCTTCGCTCTGTTCTTTTAATGGGCCGAAAATATGAACATTGGGTATGGACTATATGGAAGGTGGTCTAGCCGCTGAAAACCGAGATTTTGAAGGCATGTGACTGTGTTTTTAGTTTTATGAAATCGAGCGTTATCCTGATGCAAAATCACGCCTTTTGTAAAATTACCACGTCTTTTGGACTTGATTTTTTATTTCAATAAACGCAGTAGATGTCACTATTTATTGTTTGATCTTTAGGTTTTAATTCAACCAAAGCCTAGTGGATAGTGGATAGCGTACTAGGCTTTCACCCCGAGGACCCGGGTTCGATTCCCGGCGAGGGCTTGGCATTTTCATACGCTATAATTCATCCCACCGTCTGCATTAGCCCAAGTGTGCACAATAGTCGGACGTTAAACACCAAATAAAAAAAAAAAAAATTAATTCAACCAAAATTGGACCTTCCATATCCCAGAATATCGTCATGATAACTTTCCCTGTAGACAGCAGAGTTTTGAACTTTTTTGCTTGGGGATATGAAGGATGTTTCCACAACAAATTTCGTCTCTACTCTCTGGTTGAAACTGATGGACCCATGTCGCATCAACGGTGATTGTTCACTTAAAAAAAGAGTCTGCTTCTTCTTCATAACGT
>CM040191.1:67143806-67198806 GCA_022606455.1 Callitettix versicolor
AAGCTTCACGTTTAACGACGTAAGCTTTATTTTAAGCGATGTAAGCTTCACGTTTTACATCATTTTCAGGTAGAAGTTATGAATATAGTAACTTTGTTATTTCACCAAAAGGTGCGTCACTTGTTGAACATTCTGTATGTTCTGCTCTCATGAATAATGCTTGTCGATACAAAGTGAAGTTAATGCGGAAACACGCGCTCTCTTAGTTCAGTAAATACGATTATAATCGAGGGCAAGGCGGGGCGGGGCGGGGTTGGGGTGATCATATGGCTTTGCGTAATATATGTGTAGTCCCGCCTAAAGAGGTTTGATTTCAATGTGTTTAATATCAACAAAAAACGTCGTTTCCTTCGAGAACTTGTTAAGATATTATTGTAGTCCTGAATCTTCAAACTTTGATACATATGTAAACGCTTACAGTAGTGTTACAGTTAACACTAGTAGCGATCGCACGAAAACAAAGGTTTTAGATTCCCTCCCAAAAAGAAAAAAATCGATAAATCAATTTTACTCAATCGATGTTTAACCATCAATCTGTATGAAGTATAAACGATAGCAACATGCAGACGTGATAGAAACGAATTTTTAAAAAATAACAATCACTTTTCTTATTTCACGTTTTAGCGAATTTCCATTAGGAAAAGCCCTAAACGTTGAAATGGAAAGTTCGTTAACCACTAAAATTCATTCAACAGTTTCAAAATGGGAGCTATTTTAAATCTCTAAAAAATTGTACCTTTTTTGTCATAAATATTTTTTAAAACCGTAGTCACCGTAATTTATTCAAAAAAAGCATAAATTAGCATTTTGAGTTTTTAAAATCCATTGAAATCAACAAATCTAATTTCACGTCTGTCATGGTTTATTAACCTGTTTTCATTGCAATTTTAAAGTTTAAAATGCTAATATTTCAGATTCCAATGGCGAAACCAGAATTTAAAAAAAGAAGGTAAGATAACAAAATTACTTTTTGGAATTCGCTTTCATCACGTGAGCTGTGCACCGTGATTATTTTAACACGATGGCATCACGTCAATCAGTTGAAACATGCGTAAATTAGAATTTCAAATGTTTAAATTCAATTGAAAACAAAAATGAATACCCAGCGCCGTCCTCAGTTAGGCGTCGGAGCGGAGCTGACAGAATGAAGACGAACGGCCACGGGAAGCGGAGTTCAGCCAGTTTAAAGAACGCGTTTGTATCTTTTAAATCTAAATATTTAACGGATTCCAGGAAAGTCCGATCGTAACGTAGGTAACGAGAAATAATACGTTTGGAGGTATGGTTCACGTGGTGCGGGAAGCGGAGTCAGTTTCAAAACCGAACATAGATAGAGTCGAAGCTACGCAGAAAGGAACCCAGCGACGCTGCTTGCCCGCGCTCAGCTCCGTTATGCTTTCAGTAGCCGGTTATATTCAGTAGCCGGTTATATTATTAGGTTTTTAATGGTAATACGTTTTTCATGATGAATATTTTAAATATGTAATTGTGCTTAGTGTTTGTGACGTATGTTTTAACACCCCGAGGACCCGGGTTCGATTCCCGGCGAGGCCTTGGCATTTTCATACGCTATAAATCAACCCCATCGTCTGCATTAGCCCAAGTGTCACAATAGTCGGACGTTAAACTACAAAAAAAAAAAGAAAAATGTTTTGTTTGACTTTGTCACGACCTCGACAGAGGGATTTAAAATTTTGTATAACGGCCTGAAGATGAAACGATAGAGTTTCGAAACCGCGGTAGCCTTTACGAGGTGAGTGGATAGACCACTGACGGGAAGAATAAGTCATAATCCTAATTATTTGAATATGTAGTCCGGTGGCTATGTTACAATAATAATACGTTTTGTTCAGCGCAACTTGGCTCCGCATTTGGTGGCCACCGGACCTTAAAGAGCAAATTTATTCAAATTTTAACGATAATTACGATAGTGCACTAAAATGTTTTAAAAATATAAAACTTTTTTAAGATTCAAAGTAAACTCCATTTTGAAACCAAAGGAAAATCGAAGTTAGCAAGTATTCTGCGCGATCATTGACGTTGTTTCGGACGCTGTCTATATGTGTATAGTGGAGGAAATAATTTAAAGATATTAAGAAAAGTTTTTTCTTATTACCTGTTACCTCAATAGGGAAACTGTTATTAGAAATCACACATTTAAATTAGTTAATTATACTACATTCAAGCTGTTTTACTGTGACTGTTACATATTAGAAGCAAGCAATCTTAAGGGGAAATCCCAAAGGTTAAAAATAAAAAACAGCGTGCCAACAGCTTATTACTGGATACATGTTTCGCTGTTTTACGTGAGGCTGTTAAATCATCGAACGGAGTGTGTAAGAAACAGACACGCTTCGTCAAGTGCGTACTGTACAAACAATCACAAACAAGTCGATAAACGTCTCCTGAGGTATGGAAAATAAAATCTGCGCCTTTCGGTTTTACTCGGTCTGGATTTTATCGCGCGATCTGAGAAAACAGTGAAATAACGTTTTACGGCATTCAAATTGATTTCAATTCGCAGAAAGAATACGCGCGTGTATCGAGAATGAATTGGGTCGCTTGCGAAATAGACGAATATAAAATACTTTGGAAAACGCGAATAGAAATTCGAAAAATACTGCAATTCAACGAGCGCACGTTTTGCTTAGAGTGAGCACTAATTGACCAACCGAACCGTGTATGGGTAAAACTGTAAAAATAGTCAGTAACTGTATCAAAACGACCTTTGGATCCATAAGAGATATTGAACATCTGTGGTAAGGACCGTTACTAAATTTCTAAAACGACTTCTGGGACTACGGGATGTCTTCAGTAAATGATGTGATAAGTAGGGACGTTAAAACGGCTTCTGAAGAGAAAAAGAGAGAGAGGGAGAGAGAGAGAGAGAGAGAGAGAAAGAGAGAGAGAGAGAACGAAGTGAGAGGAATAGGAACACTAAAACAACCAATTTAGTTACGAAACGAATTACGCAACCAAGGACGCTAAAACCTTTGGATCCATAGGAGATATTGAACATTTGAGGTAAGGACCGTTATTAAATTTATAAAAAGACTTCTGGGACTAGGGGATCTCTTCAGTAAATGATGCGATAATTAAAACGACTTCTGAGTAGAAAAAGAGAGAGAGAGAGAGAGAGAGAGAGAGAGAGAGAGAGAACGAAGTGAGAGGAATAGGAACACTAAAACAACCGATTTAGTCAAGAAACGAATTGCGCAACCAAGGACGCTAAAACCTTTGGATCCATAGGAGATATTGAACATTTGTGGTAAGGACCGTTATTAAATTTATAAAAAGACTTCTGGGACTAGGGGATCTCTTCAGTAAATGATGCGATAATTAAAACGACTTCTGAGTAGAAAAAGAGAGAGAGTGAGAGAGAACGAAGTGAGAGGAATAGGAACACTAAAACAACCAATTTAGTTACGAAACGAATTGCGCAACCAAGGACGCTAAAACCTTTGGATCCATAGGAGATATTGAACATTTGAGGTAAGGACCGTTATTAAATTTATAAAAAGACTTCTGGGACTAGGGGATCTCTTCAGTAAATGATGCGATAATTAAAACGACTTCTGAGTAGAAAAAGAGAGAGAGAGAGAGAGAGAGAGAGAGAGAGAGAGAGAGAGAACGAAGTGAGAGGAATAGGAACACTAAAACAACCGATTTAGTCAAGAAACGAATTGCGCAACCAAGGACGCTAAAACCTTTGGATCCATAGGAGATATTGAACATATGTGGTAAGGACCGTTATTAAATTTATAAAAAGACTTCTGGGACTAGGGGATCTCTTCAGTAAATGATGCGATAATTAAAACGACTTCTGAGTAGAAAAAGAGAGAGAGTGAGAGAGAGAGAGAGAGAGAGAGAGAACGAAGTGAGAGGAATAGGAACACTAAAACAACCGATTTAGTTACGAAACGAATTGCGCAACCAAGGACGCTAAAACCTTTGGATCCATAGGAGATATTGAACATATGTGGTAAAGACCGTTACCAAATTTATAAAAAGACTTCTGGGACTAGGGGATCTCTTCAGTAAATGATGCGATAATTAAAACGACTTCTGAGTAGAAAAAGAGAGAGAGTGAGAGAGAAGAGAGAGAGAGAGAGAGAGAGAGAGAGAGAAAGAAAGAGAGAGAGAGAGAGAACAAAGTGAGAGGAATAGGAACACTAAAACAACCGATTTAGTCAAGAAACGAATTACGCAACCAAGGACGCTAAAACCTTTGGATCCATAGGAGATATTGAACATATGTGGTAAAGACCGTTACCAAATTTTTAAAAAGACTTCTGGGACTAGGGGATCTCTTCAGTAAATGATGTGATAAGTAAAACGACTTCTGAGTAGAAAAGAGAGAGAGAGAGAGAGAGAGAGAGAGAGAGAGAGAGAGAGAGAGAGAGAGAACGAATTGTGCAACGAAGCACGCTAAAACTATCCCAGAAACCGCTGAACGGCTTGAGCAACTGAGTGCAGAGTAGAACCGAGATAGTGAACAAACCGAGTAACTGATATGAGAAAAAATCAGATTCTCATCGAACCCTTTCGAATTTTTTTATATTTTATTCTATAAAATATTTCAGTAATTAGGATTATGACTTATTCTTCGCGTCAGTTGTCTATCTACTCACATCGTAAAAGCTACCGCGGTTTCGAAACTCTATTTTTCCATCTTCAGGCCGTGATACAAAATGTTAAATCCCTCTGTCGAGGTCGTCACAAAGTCAAACAAATCGTTAAAAACATACGTCACAAACAGTGTACACGATTACATACATTAATACACTGAACACTGTAATTACACGATTAAAATACATACGATGAAATTCGGTTTGGCCAAACTATATGCGACTCGTATGTCGTTACATTCCGAACGGGAAGAATAGGTCATAATCCTAATTACTTGAATATGCGGTCCGGTGGCTATGTTGCAATAATAACAAAATATTTGCGTATAAACTGTGATATTAACTGTATCCATGATCTACTGCATCCATGAAACGAACACCAAAGGACTGAAAGGTATGTCTGCAACTTTCTGGATCTTTGAATGTAACATACAAGTTCTATCTGTCTTACGGATATTTCTATTACATTGGTAAAATTTACTGTTTTACAAGAAACACAGATAATATCAAATTATTTATTTAGCTTTTGTCTCCTGACCCGCAATATTATTATATAATTTGCCTTTTGATATTTACAATAATAATAAGTAAAAAATAATAAATTCTGCAATTACTTACTAAGCAAAACGCAACTTGCAAAAGGTAAAGATGTCACGATGCTATTGTAACTGCGAAACACAAGGGTATAAAGCTGCAGCTAACGTTTCCCCAGTAATACGTTAAATTTAACCGCACGGAAGGAACAGTTTAATCGCGTCTATTTTTCACGTCATTGGAGGACGTCGCGCTTTATTCTTCCAACTTTTGTAAACACGCCCAGTACAAGTCCATGAATATTACACAGTGTAATTTCAAATACTTTTTTTATATTCGTTCAGTCAATCGTATGGTTTTCTATAAATATACTCTACAAAATTAAAAATAAAACTCATAGAAAGTAAAATATTTTGAATAGTTTTTATTTTAATTTTCCTTCTTATTTATTCATTGAATATGTGCATGAAAACTTTTGTAAAGGGCTGAAAATTCTATTTATCTTCTGAGCGAATACATTTTTATATCGGAGAAACAAAAATAATTTGTGAATGTTTTTACTTGTTCAACAAATCTTGAGCAAATTTGTATTTCTTACGGTTTTTTTTGTGTTTAACGTCCGAATATTGTGCACACTTGGGCTAATGCAGACGATGTGATGATTTATAGCGTATGAAAATGCCAAGCCCTGGTCAGGAAAAGACCCCGGGTCCTCGGGGTGAAGCCCAGTACGCTTCAACAAGGCCACCTAGGCGGCTGATAGTATAAGGAAGTATGAGTATAAGGAAGTTATTTTATTTAAATGACATACTTTATGTGTCCCTGTAGATAAAATCTAAAACATTTTGTTAATAAATTTCGCCTCTAGTTTGCCCACATCTTAAGACTACAAACTGTTTTTAGAATGAAAAACTTAAAATAACAAAAACCGACTTACTCATTTTACCGGACATTTGCAATCGTTTGTGTATATGGAACAATGGAAGACGTTACAAGAGTGCGGATTAGCACTATTTAGAACACAAAAACCATAACACAAAACGCTAAAATATTAATGAAAAAGCAAACGCTCATAGGCATGAGTTGTGAAACATAAAAACTAAGTAATTAGGATTATGACCTATTCTTCCCGACCTATCCACTCACCTCGTAAAGCTACCGCGGTTTCGAAACTCTATCGTTTCATCTTCAGGCCGCGATACAAAATGTTAAATCCTTCTGTCGAGGTCGTCACAAAGTCAAACGAAACATTAAAAACATACATCACAAACACTGAGTACAATAAGTCTATTAAAATATGTACGATACAATTCGGCTTGGCCAAACGAGACGCGCAACTCGTACGTCGTTACATTCCGGACCTCGACAGAGGGATTTAACATTTTGTATCACGGCCTGAAGATGAAACGATAGAGTTTCGAAACTTCGGTAGCCTTTACGAGGTGAGTGGATGGACTACTGACGGGAAGAATAGGTCATAATCCTAATTACTTAAATATGTGATACGGTGGCTATGTTGTAATAATAAAATAAAAACTAAAACTGATAAGCGATCAGCAGGATCACAAGTCTTAACAGTAGCTGGGCAAATATAAAACCAAACAACCGCAGGCAAGAAAAAGACAAAGTACTGAGTGTTTGACCAACAAAGATAGGAAAACTTAACTGGTTAGAAAACTCAATACCTGTTGTTCTCTCCCAAATATTTAACAGACAAATATTTTTAACCGTTAAAACTTCAGGCATTTTTTCCTTTTATTTAACTTTCAATTTTCGCCACCTCGGTGGCCTAGTTGATAGCGCACTGGACTTTCACCCCGAGGACCCGGGTTCGATTCACGGCCAGGGCTTGGCATTTTCAGACACTATAAATCATCCCATCGTCTGCATTAGCCCAAGTGTGCACAATAGTCGGACGTTAAACACAAAAAAACCCCACCCCAAAAATACAGCAATTTCAAAAGAAACTTTCAGATTCTTAAAAAACCATAACGTTTTCATTCTGAAAATTTTATTTCGTAATCGTTATATATGTAAAATAGTATTTTCAAATTACGAAGATGCGGAAAATTTATTTGTTTTTATTAACGTAAGATAAAACAAGTAGTATATTACATTGCAGTCAGGACTCATTTTGAAATGATTATAATAGAATAAAAAAATATGAAATTCGCATATTAAGATGTCCGTTTGAATATTGTTTGTTTTAGATATTCAATTCAATTTCGCTTCCATTACTTCATCTTAAATATTTAGCGAATAACACATAAAAAGCCTTCACAAATAAAACCTTCTTACTGAACGTACGAGGTGTGTTCAGAAAATAACGAGAATTTTTAATTTCGCGGGCTTGGAAAGTCCGATTGTCAAACATTTTTTGTATTATGTTGGTATACATGCCCTTGAAGTATGATAAAACTTTCAGCTGTTTTCATTGTTGACTTTGTTTGTGACATCCACTAAGGTTAGATGTGTTTTTATGAGCTCGGCGATTTTCGTTTGTTAAAAGAAATGGATCAAAGAATTTGTATAAAATTTTGTGTAACAAAGTGTGTGAAATGTTAACAAAGGCCTATGGTGAGTCTGCTATGAGTAAAGCAAGAGTTTACGAGTGGTATAAGCGTTTCTAAGAAGGCCGTAAAGACGTTGAAGATAACGAACGCCCTGGACGCCCCAGCACATCAACGACCGATAAAAACGTGGAAAAAGTGAAAGAAATGGTTACGAATAATCGCCGAATCACAATTAGAGGTCGCTGATGAAGTCAACGATGATGCAGAATTACTGAAACAACAGGTGACGAAACATGGGTTTACGGATATGACGTCGAAACTAATGCTCAATAATCCCAGTGGAGGCATTCTGGCTCGCCAAGACCGAAAAAGTCTCGTCAAGTGCGGTCGAACGTGAAGGTTATGCTCACTATGTTCTTCGATATTAATGGCATAGTGCAGGGGTCTCCAAACTTTCCAGCCTTAGGGCCATACTGATTACTCCAGTAAGTTCTGAGGGCCAAAACCAAATTATTATCATTTTTGCCGGTGGTAAAAATTGAAATAGTCCACTGATGAAAAAAAAAGTCCGAAAAACAATGTTATGGGTAGTTAGCCCATGACCATATCAATGTAGATGTCATATTAATAATTATACAACATAAAATTAGAATACTTCAATAAACTAAATTTAATTTGCTATAAAAAATATGTTCTCTAAAAGGAGTTTTCAAGTATGCTAGCTCTCCGCGGGCCGGAAAAAATCTGTCCGCGGACCGGATGTGGCCCTCGGGCCGTAGTTTGTAGACCCCTGGCATAGTGCATCATGAATTCCTGCAACCAGGTGAAACGGTCAATAAGAAGTACTACCTACAAGTTCAACGCCGTTTGCGTGAAGCAATCCGAAAAAAACGCCCGGATCTGTGGAAAAACAATTCATGGCTTTTGCACCACGATAATGCACCAGCTCACACTTCATTGATTGTTCGTGAATTGTTGGCCAAAAACAGTACTGTAACGATGCCCCAGCCTCCATAATCGCCAGACATGACTCAGTGTGACTTTTTCCTATTTCCAAAAATAAAAAGAACCTTAAAGGGCAGTCGTTTTACAGCCGTAAATGACATTAAAAACGTATCGCTGAAAGAACTAAAGGCTATCTCAAAGATCGAGTTTGAGAAGTGTTTCGAGGATTTGAAGAAGCGCTGGCACAAGTGCATAATCTACAACGGGGGCTATTTTGAAGGCTACAACATCAATGTAGAAGAATAAATAAATATTTTGTTCAAAAAATTAAAATTCTCGTTACTTTCTGAAAACAACTCGTATTAGTAACATACATAAACACCGAGTACGTACAGATAAGAAGATAAAATAGTACAACACAACAATGTATCGCAATAACGCACAATAACAATCTTTGTTATCACAGCTGTTACTCAACCTGTCAAATTACCCATGCAATGTAAAACGATGAGTTGTAACAAATAAACAATAACGTGTACGTTATACATTGGTTGTAATATAAACAATGTAATATTGTTTTTGATTTTATTTAACATTAAGTTATAAGCAAAGTGGATAAGATTTATGTTTGAACCGTAACAAAAGACTAGCGTTCATTATCAATTATTTAATTTTAAATTTGTTAAAACGATTGTTCGAATTAATTAAACGTAACATTAAATCAGTTAAGCTCTTAACTAAGACGGATTCCTTTGTCAAAACTTTCTTCCTTAATTTGTTTCTGTTTAATTAACACAAAGTTTAATTTATTTCTTGACAGTTTTGTTAAACTCGAGGACCAATAGCAATATTGCAGCTACAGAACCCAGACTTTTAAAATAATTGTGTACATATTTCGTTGTTTTTTGGTGTAAATATACATTGCTTATTACGAATGGGTGTACAGAATTTTCGAAAATTTTTACAGGAAACGAACCTTTGTCGTCGTGTGGCCACTTAGTGAAATTTGTATTGCAGGTTTTTTTAAGATACTGTAATTTGTCGGTAGTCATTATTTTTTGAATAAAACCGTCAAAAAGCTTTTGCCGGTGAACTGCAAACTACAAAATGCAGGCAGTACATAATACGTAGTGGGAAAAACGAAAATAAATCAAACATAGTTTGTGTTATTCAATAATTTTCTCTCAAAACAATCAAGTTCTTGTCCTTCAAAATAAATACACTCACATATGTGATTAATCTTCACTTAAAACTGATCAATATCGTGTTTTTCCAATAGCGTCATATATATATATATATATATATATATATATATATATATATATATATATATATATATATATATATATACATGACTCCCGGAAGACCACAGAGAAGATATCGAACCGGGCAGCAGATATCAGAAGAAGGAGGCTTCGGTTCTATGGACACATCAGTAGACTCCCAACAACGAGACTTGCCAACAGAATCCTTAAGTATATACAAGGTGTCAAATCAACAACGTCGTGGATCGCACAAGTCAGAATAGACTCATGACGCAGGAATAGACTCAACAGATGTTGAAGACAGGCACGCATACAGGAGAAAGATGCTCGGTTGGAAGGACCCAGAGAATGAAATCCCAAAGACAGCAGGGGTAAAATGGACGGAGGAGCGGAAGAGGATCCATGGGACAGGATGAGGGAGGTGTGGAGGATTAGAAGGAACAAGACATGAGTCGGAGTGCTTTGCGTGATCCAACAGGGTCTATGCGCAAATAATAATAATAATATATATATAATATATAATATATATATATAAATAATATATATATATATATATATATATATATATATATATATATATATATATATATATATATATATATATATTGAAAGAGAGAAATAATGGAATGTGGGAGATTTTGTATAAAGTGTTACATCAATATATTGTTAACGTCCGTAGTTCATGCCAGTAATATTAATAAGGGTAAGAGGTCAGCATTGACGGTAGGGATAAAGAAAGGAACGGAAGTAACTGCGTCTCGAACTAACAACCTTGAGATGCGCAGTATAAGAGACGCAGCAGCCACATCGACTGCCTAGGCTGTTGCGATAACTGGAACCGAAAATATAACAAGTTCAGCACAAAGTATTTAAAAAATATACACCTACATAAAAGTTAACAAAATTCAAATTATTTACTATAAAACTTTCTTTTAATTCAATTTTTGAAACATTAAGTACTTAGAAAAAAACGTATTTTCACAAAACGTACATTCATAAGCTATCGTGAAAAACACCCTTTTAAAATACCCTAATTTTTCCAAATTGGTTTTTCAAATTACATTCGAATATTGGTCAAATTTTAAAAGTGCCTATCAGATTGACAGCGATCTGAAGATGACTGCAAGGCGTCGAAACCGATTATCAAAAAGTATTATGTAGGTGCGATTATACTGACAACGATTGGAGGTATAATCATAAAGCTTACGCGATACGCCAAATTGACGTTACCGTTGTAAATTTCAAATAAAATATTTTTTTGAAAAAAGAGTAAATCGGAAATAACACATTACGGCGGTCAGGGTCGATTTTCGGGTCGCAGCTTTGAGCAACGTTTTTCGAGCCGTATATTGTTACTTTTCCAGTCAATATCCCGACCTAAACGATACGTCTGCCAAAATATCGAAACAGTTTTTTTCACAATAACCATACTTCTTATATACAATAGTAAACAGAACAACCGACAAATCTTACTTTTATAGTTGTACAGGAAAACGTAGTTCTTTATATTTTCTCCCGTAAAAAAATGCTAAAATTAAAATGCGCATTTCAGAGTTATCGCATAAAACACTTGCAGATATATATTTGCATTAAGCAGTCGCACGTAGTTTATAAAATAACCGTTTGTAACAGTATTTCTGATTGCAGGACAGGAAAGCGATAAAAATAAAGTTATTACGGGGAACCGCTGACCTAAACGATCGGTAAATCCCATACATTACTGCAGCAGTAAAACTGAATTTACTGTCTTACTATAAAGTAACAGATATTTTTATATAATGCATTGTGTTTACTGTCCGAAGGCAAAATTAAGGCGTCCGTCCGTCTTTACGTCTCAACTTAGCTCTTCTCGAAAAGGATCGCTAGAAAAATTTTGCAAAAATGGCCCCAAAAGCTCGAAAAAAATATAGGGTATGACTTTCTCCTTGAACACACAGTCGGTACTTGGTGAAACTGCATCATATACAGCAAAATTATAACACATACAGTTTCACAAAAATTGTTTTTTATTTAGTGAAATATGTTTCGAAATGAGGCATCTTCAGACGTATTGAAGCTAAAAATTATAAAGTGTGCTTACGAGGTGTGTTCAGAAAGTAACGAGAATTTTAATTTTTTGAACAAAATATTTACCGCGAGGGACGTCTAAATCCTCTCAATAGGTGCAGCAAGTCTGCACCCCCCCCCTGCGGGGTTATACACTTATAAATATAAAACCTCAAAATGTTTTTTTCTTGAATTAAAGTAATTAAATTTTGCTTAATATCAAGTCAGGATTTGTATTATTCTAAATTGATCAAAGTTTAATAACATTTTAATTTATTAAAGTTTAAATAATAATAATTAAATATTTTAATTAATTTCTTGTAAACATCTTCACTTTTAAAATTTAACAAAATTTCCTCTTATCATAATTGACACTATGGTAAAATTAAATTATTTTGTAAATGTAGTAAACAATTTAATTAACGATGTCGATGTTACAATTAATGGAGTTTTGACTGAAGAACAACATCAACTGATTAATAAACAAAAACGATGAATCGAGAAGAACATTATACATGAGTTATATCCTGTTGGTTTGGTAACAGACATCGTTTTGTCTGAAGAGATGTACAAAATATTTTAGTACTATATGGAATTTAAAATGTTATCCATATACTACAAATTTGTTTTGTTAAAATCAAATTGGAAAGAATTGGCAACCTCCTTGTAAAAAATGAAATTATGGTGAATTTGTTTAAAAACAATTTGTTTTAGTTAACTATACAGTTAAATTTAATATTAGTCTATAACGTTTTGCTGTGTGCACTTTGTGAACTACGAGGGTTGATCAAATATAAACGAGACTGATTTTTTAAAAAATTATTGCTTACTTACAAATTATTCTTGATACAACTTATTTTTCTACATAGTCTCCCGCACGAGTAACACATTTTTCCCACCGGATTGGAAGTTTTTTAATTCCATCTTCGTAAAAAGTTCTCGGGCGTTCATTGAGCCATTTGAGCACGAAGGTCTCCACCGCAGAATCGTCTTCGAAACGCTGGCCTCCAAGCGCCTCTTTGAGTGGCCCAAACAGGTGATAGTCGCAGGGTGATAAGTCTGGACTGTATGGGGGATGTTCCATTGGTTCCCAGCCAGTTTGATCGAGTTTAAGCCTCGTAGCGTTCGCCGAATGTGGTCGGGCATTATCGTGAAGAAGAATGACGTTTCTCGCCGGTTTAGATTTCCTTTTCCTACGAAAAGACTGTTTTGCGGCCTCTAAAACATCGCAATAATATTGTGCATTTATTGTGCGTCGTTGATGGAGGAAATCGACGTGAAAGGCGCCTTGATGGTCGAAAAAACCTTCCCGGCCGACGATCGTGATTTGGCCTTCAGAGGCGCCCTCTCTCCCCTCTTCCGCCACTCCATACTTGCCTGTTTCGACTCGGGAGTGTAATGGTGAACCCATGTTTCGTCACAGGTGACAATCCGGTTTAATAATGCCTCACCATCTCGTTCAAATTGGGTCAATAGTCGCTGGCAAATCTCCAAACGATTCCGTTTGTGAACGTCGGTCAAAATTCGTGGAACCCACCTTGCAGATACTTTGCTGAGTTCCAGGTTTGATGTAACGATTTTTTTAACGCTACCATAGCTCAACTGGAGTTCATCTGCAATAAATCGCAGCGATATACGTCTGTCTTCGTCCAGGAGCTTCCGAACAGCATCAATGTTTTCGTCCATGACGGAAGTGGTCGGGCGACGATCATGGCTGAGGTTTTCTACTGCTTCCCGTCCTTCGGCGAATTCCTTGTGCCAAGCAAAAACGCGAGCTCTTGACAAGGTCCTGTCCCCGTATTGAGCCGTCAATCTACGAAAGATTTCAGTCGGATTGACCCCCCTCCTTGGCCAAAAACTTAATAATAATTCTCTGCTCCACGGAAACGTGCACTTCACTCTCACTCATTGTATAGTTTTATACTGAAGGGTCCGAACGGAAATGTTGCCCGTCTACGCCCGTCCCAAACCTTCCAGGCTACCTGAAACCCCACCCTTTAGAGTTCAATGTCCAACGGAAAAGTTTTTAGAAAGTCAGTCTCGTTTATATTTGATCAACCCTCGTAATTACATCAAAAATGAGAAACATTTGTTTTAAATCGGTTCCAATGTTAAGCGCTAATTTTTCGCCAGGTATTATACAATAAAAGAACGTATTTGTGCAATCGTTGTTCGCAGTTAATTTAATTTTAAAACTTTTCTCAATAACCGCTTCAGCCCGTTAAAATTGTATTTACATTTTTAATTGTAATTAAATTTAATATAAACATTCTAATCGTACAGAATGCGTTTATAATTAAAAACATTTTGTGAGGTGCATTTTCAGGAGATGAAAACAAAACAGCTCGCCATGTTATTCCCATTGTGTTATGCTGTCGCACAATTACTCGGCCATTGTAATTATTTTCGTTTGTAAAACAATAACATTTCCCTCGTTACAAGGTGTGTTCATTATGTTTATATAAAACCATACTATTGACGGGATCTATTATTTTATTTATAACCCCAATTAGTACATCGTTAAAATATATGAACTATAAGAATTCAATACAAAGGTTTTAGTGACTTTTTTTAATTTAAATAAATCAAATACAAGGTAAGTACGAGCAAAAGCAAATTTTTAGATTTGCATTAATCTACTTGAATGTCTGTCCGTCTTTATATGCATCAATGGTTACTTTGTTCGGTTTGATAATATTAATTTATCATGTAGATCTGGTACACCCTTATACGAGGTGTGTTCAGAAAGTAACGAGAATTTTTAAATTTCTCATTTTGAAAACAAGCTGTTTTCATTGTTGACTTTGTGACAGCCACTAAGGTTAGACGTGTTTTTATGAGCTCGGCGATTTTCGTTTGTTAAAAGAAATGGATTAAAGAATTTGTATCAAATTTTGCGTAAAAAATGGAATAAAACGTAACAAAGTGTGCGAAATATTACCAAAGGCCTATGGTGAGTCTGCTATGAGTAAAGCAAAAGTTTACGAGTGGTATAAGCGTTTCCAAGAAGGTCGTGAAAACGTTGAAGATGACGAACGCCCTGTACACCCCAGCACATCAACAACCGATGAAAACGTGGACAAAGTGAAAGAAATGATTATGAATAATCGCCGAATCACAATTAGGGAGGTCGCTGATGACGTTGGCATATCGATTGGATCATGTCATGACATTATTTCCAATGTTTTGACATGAAACGCGTGGCAGCAAAATTCGTTCAAAAATTGTTGAATTTTGAACAAAAACAGCGGCGAATGGAAGTTGCTCAGAAGTCACTAAATGGAGTCAACTATGATGCAGAATTACTGAAACGTGACAAAGTGACAAAAAAAGTGACAAAACATGAGTTTACGGATATGAGGTCAAAACTAAGGCTCAATTCTGGCTCGCCAAGACCGAAAAAGGCTCGACAAGTGCGGTCGAACGTGAAGGTTATGCTCACTGTGTTCTTCGATATTAATGGCATAGTGCATCATGAATTCCTGCCTCTAGGTGAAACGGTCAATAAAGAGTACTACCTACAAGTTCAACGCCGTTTGCGTGAAGCAATCCGAAAAAAACGCCCGGATTTGTTGAAAAATAATTCATGGTTTTTGCATCACGATAATGCACCAGCTCACACTTCATTGCTTGTTCGTGAATTTTTGTCCAACAACAGTACTGTAACGACGCCCCAGCTTCCATATTCGCCAGACATGGCTCCGTGTGACTTTTTCCTATTTCCAAGAATAAAGAGAACCTTAAAGGGCCGTCGTTTTACAGCCGTAGATGACATTAAAAGCGCATCGCTGAAAGAACTAAAGGCTATCTCTAGGGTCGAGTTTGAGAAGTGTTTCGGGGATTGGAAGAAGCGCTGGCACAAGTGCATAATCTCCAATGGGGACTATTTTGAAGGCGACAACTCAATGTAGAAGAATAAATAAATTTTTTTTTTAATAAAATTCTCGTTACATTCTGAACACACCTCGTATGTGACCATTTTTTTAAATTTAAAACAAAAGCGTTTCCAGGCCATTTTTAGCTTCCGCAAATAGAACCAAGGATTCTTATAAAACCGCGAGGATGTCTGTCTGACTGTCGGTAACGAATATTTTGTTCGAAACATACGTGACAGATCACAATAAAATTTGGTAAAAATGATTGCCCTTAGCGACCCAAAACCAAAACGAATACAGAGAGTGACGGCAAAAGATATTCAGGGTTAGTTAAGGGTAAAAATATTCGTTGTTTTTATTTACCTAGCGCGGCGTATCATTTTGAAACTAAAAGTGTACTGATTCCGAATATTTATAGTTTTTGCGCATAAAAAGTTTATACGGAGCCGCCAGTCTTCTTCAGAAGTCGAAGTTTTTATGTCTTCCAAACTCCAATTTCGACATGTTAGATCAGAAAATATCGAACAGTTTACAACCCCAGTTTGGATCAAAACAGAAACAATTTTTCGTGATTTTTCGATACTTTACACATTTTTGTATTTACGAGCCACAAAAAAGCATGTTTTGATGTTTTGAAAAATGCAACAACTGCTGAATGTTCGCCGTCAAGGATATGGCAGCCATGAAACAACGGTAACCGAAATGCCGAACACCAAATTCATGGCGCATATAACAGCAGTGACCAAGTCGTAGTGGTAGTTGCAGGACTTGCATCTCTTCGGGTAAGTAGAAACCAAGCTTAATCCTGGAGGAGGACTATTGGACTGTCAGCTGACATGATCTGGCACCTTTGATAAGCTGGAATTATATGAACAAACTGTAGGTTTTCCGATAATTGTACACTAAAGTCCTTGCATTTAACTCCATATTAAACACAGACATGTGTGTAGTAAACACTACAGGGATTCTTAACCTTTTTCTGCTTCCACCCCTAAATATTTTTTTCCGTAGACCCCATATGTTTACAATGTGTTGCACAAATATCACCGCAAATGAAGCTTTTATTAGAAGCAATTCAGTAATACATTTTTTTTAATAATTTGTAGTTTGTATTACTATATACGCTTTATATAATTACGTCTATAGAAGCAGAAATTTAAATAAAATATAAATCACATAAATACATAAAATTTTAATAAGATGGTTGCGGTTGAAGTCCTTCGATTATCTTACTTATATCCGGGGAAATATTTGTTAATATTAATCGTAACTCACCACGTTTTGATATCTTTAATCGTTATTTCATCTTTCGCAATAAATTATTTATATAATTAAATCCTACCTTAACCAAGTAAGAACTAGGCAATGCTAACAAAAGTGGATACTTGTTAATCTGACGTATTTTGTGAGGATGTCTTTAAAAATGGAATTTATTTCATCGACCCCCCCCCCAAATAGGCACCCCGAATTCAATCGACCCCTACAAAGTTCAATAGCCCCCCCCCAAGGGATCCACCTGAACCCCGTTGAGAACACATTCACACTTTCAGCTACACTCACAGCGTCTGATGGTGCCCGAAGTGAGGTTATCTCATTAAAGATTTTATCTGCCGACATGCTGCAATTTTTTAAAACACTATTAATATTCCGAAAATTAACTTAAAACAATTTTTAAAAACTATTTATCACGTACACAACTCAAAACACATTTTACGCACAACGGGGATTTCCAGTACTTTGGAAGGGTTTTTGTATCCCTGTTTTACAACGCGGCGAAAGTAAAGTAAGCAAAATGTGATTCAAAAGTTTTTTTATTTGGGTTTCAAAAGGAGTACCTCAAGCTAATCTTATCTTGTTAATATGTAGCTTATATTTGAAACACGACAACTGTGGGCTTCAAAACAGTGCTTGACAAATTTCTTTAATTTAAACAAAAATATTTTTAATGTGTCAGTATAATGACGAAGCCTTCCCTAGCTTCGTCAATTCTACTTTCGTTGACGCGTTTCGGAGAACCCCCATCTTCAAAAACTATATCTATACTGGTCACCAATATTATGGCCCGTCCTATTTACAATTTTCTATCTCCACCTCGTACCCCTCTCTATTCAAAACGTGTACATTAAATGTCTGATTTTCGACTTTACGGAAAGCGACTTTTTCTTATACGTTCCCCAAGTTATCTTTAGGGCCTTCTTTAATTTGTTCGTTCTATTTTTCATTGCCAGTTTTTCGGCTGTGTTTCTAGTAATATTTTCTCCCAAATACTTAAAATTATCCACTATCTTTATTCGTTCGCCTTCTATTTTTATAGACTTTTGTTCCGACTTTTTAGTCGGCATTATTTCCGTCTTTTCGAAGGATATCTGTAAGCCGACCTTTCCTGCTATGTTTTTCAGCGATTTGATTTTATTTAATAACATTTACACATTAGAATTGACCTAGATTGTCTTACAGATTCTACTTTCAAAACTGATTCGGTCAATAATTATTTAAGTCTTGGACACAGTAATAATTTAAATATTATATTCAAGAATTTTTTTCTAGCAACCAGCTTTTTTGGTACAATTATTTGTCACATAAACGTGCACTGTGCTGCACTCTCACGGGAACACTTTATACTGCACCTGAAATTTTGTTTAAACGTTCTATCGGTTTTAAGTCGGTTTTACTTTATTTAAAAGCCTCAAAATGGAAACGTATACGAAGTGTCTGTTCCTTGGTATTCGGACGAATCTGTAGATATTCCATCTATTCCGTCTATACAGTTTCAATATAACAAGTCCGTATTTTTGGTACAGAACCGATCGGAATGTATAAAGATAATAATTTTCCAAAATGAAATTATTTACAGTAAATGTAAATTCAGAATTAACGAGAATGACTTTTTTCGTAAAACAACACAGAATGCAACGTTATCGGATTAAAGGTGTTGGTTAGGCAAAATGTGTACTTGTTTGTACTGCGGGTTGCATATATTCCATTCTAAAATAGTTTATTATTATTATTTAATGAACAGATAAATATTAATTTCTTTCAAAATAATTTTCCGTTATTTAAATTTTGTTTACAATTTTTTTATATGGGTTCCATTTTATTGTAAAGCCTTTAAGTGGTAAAGTATGAGGCGTGAGAGTTCCTACGCTTAGCGTAATAATAGGCCTATAGCAAAGATATTATGCTTCACCTTTTCGGACATGTGTAGCCTACTTTGTTAAAATAAAGTTATTCGTAATTTATTGCATTTACTATTCAAGATAAAGACAAAATGCATTACCCGGAGCATCCAGCAACAATGATTCACGTCTGACCCAGTTTAGCGCTGCCCTTAGCCGAGGGAGGTTTTTACATTATCTGAATATTAAATTTCACGTTAACAGAACCCAGGCTAGGCTACCTGACAAGTGTTCTTAGTTACTAGACATTACAAGCCGAAGTTTTGAACTTAACGAAACTAAACTTTTTTTTTAAATTGAGCAAAAAAAAATTGTATAAATAATCGCGGCACGCAGTTGTCTCGTCGACCTCATGGAAGCGAATTCCCAAAAGTATTATTCACATTACCCTGTACAAGTTCTGATTTTACCATTAAAATCTACATATATTAGCATTTTGAACTACCAAATTCATTGAAATACGAAAATGAATCTTGTCCGCCGTCAAAATTCAATAAACTTAATTGCAACGGATTTTGAAAATGCGAAAAGCTAATTTATGCAGTTTTTAACGCTGATTGCAATCGTGAAATCGGATTTTAAAAGCAACTTTAAGACGAATGTGTTACGATTTTTTCGAGCTTTAAAATAACCGCCTTTTTGAAACTTTAGAACGAATTTTGCTGTTTAACGAACTTCAACAAGCTATTAAGATAATCGATTTTTGTGCCAAGTTTAAATGATATCGAGCCAAAACTGCAAACGTGAGCTTGTTACGCACGCACGCACACACGTGCACACACACACACAAATATATATATATATATATATATATATATATATATATATATATGTATGTATATATATATATATATATATATATATATATATATATATATATATATATATATATATTTATTTATTTATTTATTTATTTATATATATATATATGAACCGGTGCGCGGTTCAGAGACGCAGCGGACTGACCGGTGCTTTTAAAGGAAACACAACGGGCGTAACTGCGGCTAGAGCTAGTAAGAACCTTGAGGTGCGCGGTTCAGAGACGCAGCGGACTGACCGGTGCTTTTAAAGGAAACACAACGGGCGTAACTGCGGCTAGAGCTAGTAAGAACCTTGAGGTGCGCGGTTCAGAGACGCAGCGGACTGACCGGTGCTTTTAAAGGAAACACAACGGGCGTAACTGCGGCTAGAACTAGTAAGAACCTTGAGGTGCGCGGTTCAGAGACGCAGCGGACTGACCGGTGCTTTTAAAGGAAACACAACGGGCGTAACTGCGGCTAGAGCTAGTAAGAACCTTGAGGTGCGCGGTTCAGAGACGCAGTGGACTGACCGGTGCTTTTAAAGGAAACACAACGGGCGTAACTGCGGCTAGAACTAGTAAGAACCTTGAGGTTTTCAGAGACGCAACACAACGGGCGTAACTGCGGCTAGAACTAGTAAGAACCTTGAGGTGCGCGGTTCAGAGACGCAGCGGACTGACCGGTGCTTTTAAAGGAAACACAACGGGCGTAACTGCTGCTAGAACTAGTAAGAACCTTGAGGTGCGCGGTTCAGAGACGCAGCGGACTGACCGGTGCTTTTAAAGGAAACACAACGGGCGTAACTGCGGCTAGAACTACTAAGAACTTGAGGTGCGCGGTTCAGAGACGCAGCGGACTGACCGGTGCTTTTAAAGGAAACACAACGGGCGTAACTGCGGTTAGAACTACTAAGAACCTTGAGGTGCGCGGTTCAGAGACGCAGCGGACTGACCGGTGCTTTTAAAGGAAACACAACGGGCGTAACTGCGGCTAGAACTACTAAGAACTTGAGGTGCGCGGTTCAGAGACGCAGCGGACTGACCGGTGCTTTTAAAGGAAACACAACGGGCGTAACTGCGGCTAGAACTACTAAGAACCTTGAGGTGCGCGGTTCAGAGACGCAGCGGACTGACCGGTGCTTTTAAAGGAAACACAACGGGCGTAACTGCGGCTAGAACTAGTAAGAACCTTGAGGTGCGCGGTTCAGAGACGCAGTGGACTGACCGGTGCTTTTAAAGGAAACACAACGGGCGTAACTGCGGCTAGAACTACTAAGAACCTTGAGGTGCGCGGTTCAGAGACGCAGCGGACTGACCGGTGCTTTTAAAGGAAACACAACGGGCGTAACTGCGGCTAGAACTACTAAGAACCTTGAGGTGCGCGGTTCAGAGACGCAGCGTACTGACCGGTGCTTTTAAAGGAAACACAACGGGCGTAACTGCGGCTAGAACTAGTAAGAACCTTGAGGTGCGCGGTTCAGAGACGCAGCGTACTGACCGGTGCTTTTAAAGGAAACACAACGGGCGTAACTGCGGCTAGAACTACTAAGAACCTTGAGGTGCGCGGTTCAGAGACGCAGCGTACTGACCGGTGCTTTTAAAGGAAACACAACGGGCGTAACTGCGGCTAGAACTACTAAGAACCTTGAGGTGCGCGGTTCAGAGACGCAGCGTACTGACCGGTGCTTTTAAAGGAAACACAACGGGCGTAACTGCGGCTAGAACTACTAAGAACTTGAGGTGCGCGGTTCAGAGACGCAGCGGACTGACCGGTGCTTTTATATCGCCTGAAGGACTACAGACCGCCTTCAGTTTTATTAATGTATTTACAAAGGAATTCGTAACTTTATCAAGGTGAAATCGGATTTACAAAAAAGTGCAAGATAAAAATATCGTTAATTTTTCACCAAGGGCTGAGGATTGGTGTACAGTATCATTCAGGAAATCAGTTCTGCATTCCAGATAAGCTTACTGTCTTTACACGCCACTAAACTAACAACTGCGCCAATGCATAATAAATTACTAACAATGAATCTACTTTTATTGGAATTCTTAATCCTGGTTTGTGATTGAAAAATTGTAGCAAGGAAACAAACGAGCACGCCATTGTTCGCGCGGATTTATAGAAGAACAATCACTTTTCTTCTTTTTTAATTAAAACAGTATTACAAATAACCTCGGAGCGCATATGTCTCGCTGACGCATCTATGATCCGAGCAAACGAACATTTGACATTGCACTATCAATTCAACGTTTCAAATAAATTTAAAATTTTTACTATCTTATAGAAATTTCACCTGTCTTAAAGTAAATTTTAAAATGGTAATCTTACGCCAATTGCTGATTGCAACGTTGGTGACGTAATTAAGTTGTGATTACGTAATATTTTTAAATTGCTGCCATTTTGAAACCGATAAACGGATTATGCTGGCTATAACGGAAATGAATTTTCGTCCAAATTTCTCCTGACATTTCGAACACTACAGTGTCTCTCTGTTTGTTTCACCCAACTTTGGGGTACACTAAATCAATCACTTTTTAATGTTCTGTGCCTTCCTCGTAGCCCAGTATTGCTTCATACGTTGTGATCTTGCTCTTCTTTCTTCGTCAGAGATTTGGATCGTTCGCTTGGATTTGACTTTGCCTTGGAACCGTTGCTTCTTGACCTTGGTTATTGTTTTGGCTGTTCTGTCCATGAGCATAGTGTTAGTGATCTGCAGTTCTGTTATGTCTTTCTCCGTTTCTCTAAACCAAAGTGGTTTGGCCCTTCTACTGCGAAAGTAATCAAATATTTTTTTGGTTAGTCTATTTTTGTCCATTCGGAGGATGTGCCCATAAAAATCAATTCTCCTTTTTCTTATTGTGTCTGATAGTGTTTCAGTTTTTTGGTAGAAAGTTTCATTACTGATGTGGAGTAATTGGTTGTTACGGAATTTGGGGCCTAAGATTTTTCGTAATATCCTCCTTTCTTTGATCTCCAGCCTTTCAAATGGGCCCTGGGTTGTGAGAGGTAATGTTTCAGCTGCATATAAGGCTTCTGGTTTAATTACAGTATGATAATGCCTTATCTTTGTATTCCAGGAGAGGGACTTCTTGTTGTATGTGTCCTTGGTAAGTTGCACTACCGTGCATTAAATTTATTTATATTTTTTTAAAACGTATAGCTTCTTGCATAAACTTGTCTTTGAAATCTACGTCACGTCTGGTGTGGGTAGACACTGCACCCAAATCAGCGTGTTGAAGTTCGAAATAATTTCCAACTCTAATTATTAAGCTGAAAAAACATAAAGAAAACAAAATGCAAGACCAAGTGTGTTTCAAAGCTCACAGGTTTTGTTTGTTTTTCGGATCGACAAATCTTCATAAACGGGAAAACAAAACGTACAGTGTTTCATTGACGGACCGGTTGTCGCAAAATGCGCGCGCAGTAAGGCCACGGTTTTGTTTGTTTTTCGGATCGACAAATCTTCATAAACGGGAAAACAAAATTGTATTTTTAAAATTTCAATACAGACTGCAGTAAACGATTGACGATTTCCACACAAAAATTGCAACAGAGTCCGATACTGTCTATCATGGCCTCCATACCTGAGGGTCCTAGGCCGAGGCTCAGCAGGTGCGCGCGCGTGAAAATATTTGTCTCAACCAGCTGGCTGTTTTAACCAGTGAAAATTAATTACCTAAAAGTGTTGATTTTTTAAAAGTTATAGTCCAGTTCAGTCAGAAAAAAGCCAAAAAATTGTACAGTTTAGTGTAGGGCTTTTTAATACAATTCAGTAAAGTTTTGTAGATCTATAAGAGACCACTGTACTATTCTCCAGTGGATACAAGTAGAAGTTTAAACTTTGTATGGTATGATAATGTAAATAAAGTTTGACTGAAAAATTATTGTAACTTTCATTTATAGGTTTATGCGTTTATGCTTAGTATCACTGGACAATAAAAATGTATGTGATTGTAGTTTTTATTTTTAGGATCTTATCTAGTATATTCTACTTTTTTCATTAAAATAACAACCCACAAACACAAGGTCACAGCGACTGACGAAATAAGGGCCAGTTACCCGAAATTTCATGTGTGGTTCATGCTGCCTACCTTATTTTTTTAAATTCAAAGTACATATTCAGTTAGCTATATGACACCTTCCAAACAACACCAAACGCTACCTACATTTGACAATTTAATTCTGTACGTTTCCTTATAGGCCTACTCCTAAATTTAAAAACAATGTACTATGTTGTACTAAATATTTACCAAGTTCCATAACTTCCTGACTTGCTGTTTTTGCAGACGCAAGCGCGCACTAAGACATAAGCCGCTTGATGTACACCTGTGGAATAAAAAAAGAATGAATTTTAGGTTAAATCAATACTAACAATGTATTTAAATTTTATAATAACTATTTTTAAAATAAAATACTTTTTAACTTACACAATACATACACATAACAGTAAAGAACAGGGAAACACATACTGGAAATCCCTTGTAACTACATTTTTTTCTCTACTACTACTACTATGTTGAGTATAATGATCTGCCTTCCCTATCTTCGTCAATTCTACTTTTATTGACGCGTTTCGGAGAACCTCCATTTTCAAAAACTATATCTATACTGGTCACCAATATTATGGCCCGTCCTATTTATAATTTTCTATCTCCACCTCTATTCAACACGTGTACATTAAAACCTGGCGTGCTCGCTTCTGATTGGCACTTCAAAATCATACGTTTTCGCTCGCTTCTGATTGGCTCCTTTCAAACTTTCTCTTCAACGGTCGTCCGTCCTGTTAATTTTTGAAAATTTTTAGATTTCTAAACGTAACATCTGCTTGCGACGATATCTGTTCATTTATTATGTTTTCTCCCTTTAATTTAGATTTAAAAATTTCCAAGTTCTCTAAAATGTTCATACGTCTTCATTTTTCTACCATATGTATGTAGTACCTTCATTGAGTTTTCTATTTCTCGAGGTATGTGTCCCTCTTTTATTAAATGTGACGCATAATTTGACGCACATTTTTTTCTAAAAACCTATTTCGTTATTTGAGAGTCATAGAAAAATGTTGCATCCGTTTCACAAAATTATAATTAACAAAGTAATAACGCAAGTGGAACGATTCTAAATTCAATATAATCGTTAACTGAGTGAGATTTTCAGGTGTGATTGTGTTGCTTTTTCCGTTGAAATCCTTAATAAGATTGATGATGATGACGCTTTTTTAAACCAGGTTTTATTCACGAGAATGGTGTCGTTAATCGACATAACTGTAGATCCGAGGCCCAGAACATTACCATAATTTGGCAACAGAACCTATTTCAGCCTTCCAGTACGCCACGCTCTCGGTGAAAAGTTCCCTGATGGATGGATCGGCACGGCGGCCTCCCGTGAGTCCACATTAAATTCTACTGGATTTTTCCTTCTGGAGTTGTGTAAAAACCTCGTGTACGGTGAGAAAATTCGTTAGTGTATCGTTTGCTACTGCCGTTGCTTCGCTCACGCCCGATATGTTGAAGCACATTTGAGCAAAATGTGTTTTCTTTATTATTTTTCTTAATGTCTACGCCAGTGAGACTAATGACGGTAAGCAACGGGAGTAACTGCGGCTAGAATAAGAACCCGAATACATCGAACACCGAATCCCCCTTCGGCAAAACTTATGTGAGCAGTGCAACCAACAGTGCTTATATCGAAAAATATGAAAACAATTATAGTTTCTGTGTACAACAAAACAAAAATTATGATTTTATCTCTGGTAGTGTTTACTGTGTTTTTTTAATGGATACAAATAATATAATCAACTGATTATTTAATTTTTGCATTAAAAAGTTGAACGAAAAGAGCGAGAGACATACGAATTTCTCATATATTGTTCGATATTTTTCTGTCAAAACCTTAATTTTCGCAGTAATATGACCTGCGCCAATGGAGTAATAAATAAAAGAGATTATAGTGGCACTGATTTATTGTTTTTACTAGGTGCATTACACTTACGTGTTTAATATTAATTTTTTTTTTTTTTTTTTTTTTTTTTGGTGTTTAACGTTTGACTATTGTGCACACTTGGGCTAATGCAGACGATGGGATGATTTATAGCGTATGAAAATGCCAAGCCCTGGCCGGGAATCGAACTCGGGTTCTCAGGGTGAAAGCCCAGTACGCTACCAACTAGGCCACCGAGGCGGTTTTTAATATTAAATATTTAGTAATGCAGTGTCTCGTAAAACAGTACAGTAATGGGATAACTTGCATAATTTCAATCGTCGCTGGACTTAAATGTAGTGTGATAGATTAAACATACAGCATAAAACATAATGAATGTTGACAGCTGAGTCTTGTCTTTATCGTCAGTAGTAATTGTGTTGACACTTATCTGAACGTTTGTTTATTTACCCTACTTTGAAGAAAAAACACCTGCAGATTTAACTTCTGAGAGAGGAGAGAGGGGGGAGAGAAACTATTATTTTCAATTGAATTTAAAAATATAAAATATTAACATATGCAGAATCTGATGATGAAATCAGATTTACAAAAAAGTGTAAAATGAAAAAAAACGTTTTGAAAATTAGCTTCCATCATGCCAGCGGGACAGATGCTTGCATCGAATATTATAATGATTTTATAAAACATAATAACAGAGTATTTCTTTGTTTTAAAGTAAAAGTTTATGCCAGAGAGCACAGATGGGATATCAGATAGTGTTATATATTCATAGCGTCATGCATAAGTCAGTATGTATAGCTGTACTACACGCCACCACTGTCAATTACATTTAATAGCGTAATAAAGAAAGTGTAAGGCTCCCAGAAGACATTCAAGGTAGTCAATACTTTATCAAAAGGTTATATACTTTACAATACCTTATAAAAACGTACCCGAAAACTGATACGTGTTTAAATATTAGCGGCACGCACCTGTTTCGCTGAAACGATAAATACGAATTTCCAACAATATTGCCTGTCACCTTACACGTATTTTGGAAATATGATTTCACCATTTTAGTTAAAATCAACAATTTTTATTTTCAAATTACACTGGTAATACGAAAATGAACCCTAACAGCCGTCTGAGATTTTTAAAAGTGATATAACATTTTAAAAAATATTATTTCTTGTTAAGATTAAAAAAGGCCGAAAGTTGAGAAAGCCAAATTGTTGTACTAAATTTGTACTTATAAATACACACAAAATGTTTATCGGCAAACATTTCAAAGTCACAGGTCAGGGTATTGCCATGATGGCCGCTCTAGTAGCTCATTTTGTAATGAAAACTAGCTAATAAATTCGTAACTAGGTTATGCTGATAAACCTAACCTAACCTAACTAACCCGAATCAACCTAATAACATAACCTAACCTAACATAAGCTAACCAAAATAGTAATATAAACTAACCTAACATAACCTAATCTAAACCAGCAATAACCATAACCCAACCAAACCACTAGGCATTAGGCGCTATTGACTCACCTAAAATTTCTTGTTATAGACTGACAAGATAAATATATCTTTTTTTTGTGTTTAACGTCCGACTATTGTGCACACTTGGGCTAATGCAGACGATGTCCACTTTCACAAGAAATGGACCTATATTGTGAAAGGTATTGTCCACTGTTCATACCTATATTTAATCGTCATATATATACTTTAAAATTTTTTTACGCTATAAAAAAAGATTTATAGCGTATGAAAATGCCAAGCCCTAGCCGGGAATCGAACCCACTAGGCCACCGAGGCGGCAAGATAGATATAAACATACGAGGGCTCGTATTATTTGCAACGACCCCTCAAAAAGCGTTACATAGTTCAAGTTCATAGTTAATAAATGTTCCTGATTGTGGGTCTTACAACGACCTTTAAAATAGTTTATTTTCCAAGAGAAAATCTGCTAAAATCGTTGACAGAAAAAAAACGTTGACAAAATCGATGTAGAAATGAAAAGCTCATAAACATTTCTCTCATCATTCAATACCGCTCACGCTCTCTCTCTCTCTCTCTCTCTCTCTCTCTCTCTCTCTCTCTCCTGGCCTCCTGTTTCAGTATGACGTGTGTCATGATTAATTACCTCCTCCTTCACTGTATGATGGAGTGGATAATTACTGTTTCGTCCAAGCACGAAAACCTTTTCCAAATTTAACAAACATTCCTTCCCCATCCCACCTGTTTACAACAAAGTTTGACAGGGTCAACCTAAAAAGTACAATATAACCTGTAAAATTCAACATCCGTATTGGCGTAATAAAACAACACTTATTAGGTGAGGCGTCACGTGGTTAACGTATCGCTCTTCCCTAATCGCAGTTACAGCTTTCTCTACTAGGTTCGCTAGCTTCTTAGTTTGTCGTCATAGTCATTGAACATAAACGTATTAAAATGATAACCCTTATTCGAGATATATGAACTCTCGCTGCTGTTGGCATCTTGCGGCAAAGTGTTCAACTACAGCTATGTAGATAATAGTACTGTCTATTTTCTCAAACGTCTTCATCCCCTGTCGTTGCAGATTGTAGCGTTCGTAGCGGCAGGTAGTCCAATTACTTGGACTTTAGCCGCTGATATCGAGCACGCTATTTAGAATGTACTTCTACTAAGTTTGTATTCAATGTCATGGTGTTGAATGAACACAAAAACTCCGCCCAGATACCGAACCCACTCCAAATAACGACTTGTATCTTCATGACGAGTTAAATTTTAATTGTATGATAATCTTCTTTAATTAAATAAGATTAAATCTTAACCTTACTAATAATTTTGACAAAATGAGCCAAATTTTTTTTAAGTTTACCATTCACGTATTTTTTTATTAACGTTTCCCACTGTAAAATGAGCTATGGGAGCGGTCATCATGGTACATGAACAGTTCTGGAACTGGGTTACAAGGATGGGGGAGGGGGAGGGGAGGTTACAGGACTGGGGAAATGAGTTCAGATCCCTAATCACCATGAGGTCAGACATATAATCACTTTTTGAAAAGTCGTTAAAATTGTTATATTGTGTACACACGCGCGCTTGCTCGTGTGTGTGTGTGCGCGCGCCTGTGAATGTGTGTGTGTGTGTGTGTATATATATATATATATCTGTGTGTGCGCGCGCGCCCGTGTGTGTGTCTGCGTGCGTGCGTGTAAACTTCTTTTCAAGTTAGAACGTCAAGTTCGTTATTCAAAGTTTATTCTGCAACAGTTTCAAAATGACGGCCATTTTAAATCTTTAAAAATTAATATTTGTGATAATTTAAAAAAGTATATAATTTCATTATCGTAGTCAGTGTAAAGTCAGCATAAATTTGTTAATTGAATTTTTAAAATCCGTTAAGATTTTAAAAAATTGAACTCTACGTCGGTCGAGTGTATTATCGGTGTAATTAAAAACTGTAATGCAACGCTTATATATGCAGATTTTAATGCTGAACATGATTTTGAAATCATAATTTTAAAAGAGTAAGATAAAATAATACTTTTAAAAAATTTGCTTCTATCATGTCATTGCGACAGCTGCGTTTCGCGATTACTTGAACTCGCGTGAGCTGGAAATGGATCAATAGAATCAATCAATGGAAATAAATCAAAATCCGAAATGCAATATGTTTTGTTTTAACATCCATACTCTATGCCAGTTAGACTACGTGGACGACGAGAGATCAGCGTTAACGGTACGGAAAAAGAGACGGGAGTAACTGCGGCGAGAACTAAAAACCTTAAGGTGCGCAGTTCAGAGACGCAGCAGACTGACCGATCTTTACCACATCGATCGCCGAGTCCCCTTTACGATTTGAGTACTACATAATTCGCATAACCAAAAATAAGAAGCTATTATTATAAACATTAAATATCAAAGGAAGTAAAACTTCGATAAGTAATGTTTATTTTAAATATTTTCACTTTCAAATTTAAATGTTCATCGTCACTTTTTATTTAACTTCGTTGCAAAGTTCCGCTGAATGTTTTCGTTAACATTTATTATTTTTATTACAAAATAATGTTATTTCCGACAAAGCAGAAGGGCTACAACAATTTGGCAATTTGGCCAAAGTCCAATACCAGTGAACCTACGCATATTGTTGCCAAACCCATTAATTAACCGTAAAGCTGTTGGAGATTGATTTTTACTGTTCCACGCAAGTAACGTAAAGTAAACAATAGCGGCACGCAGCTGTCTCGCTGGCCTCTTGGAATCAAATTTCCGAAAAGCAACAACATCGCAATATTGTTTTGTTTACAGTTTTTAATGTGAATTCATTATCGTAATCAAAGTTAAAATCGGCATCTAAAATTGTATCGAAAATGCGAAAAAAACCCTAACCGCCATCAAAACGAAACAATGATGAAATTTTATTTTCAAAAAAATATAAGATAAAATTTATGGTTTTTAAAGATTTTTTAATTAATTTATTTACTTCTGAGTTGAAATTTCTTCTTTTTTTTAATTTGGAACGCTGAGTTGAGTTATAAATCTTCATGGGAACAAAATTTAAGCAAAATCAGTAAATCGATTTTACAGATTTTTTTGATAATATTACATATGAGAAAGTTTGTGCAGTAACGTATCTGTTGGAGAGGGAGGGGTTCTTTCTACTTAAGTACTACATTTTAAGAAAATCGTTAGAGCCGATTTTAAGAAACATTTTGTTATAAAGTAAGTATTTCACAAAAAAAATACCTTATTTTTGTTAATTTGTAAAATTTTGTGCCAAAATATTACGTGTATACACAAGTTTTTTATGTAAAAATTGGTATAGGTGATATACATAAAAATTACATCGAAATATGTGTCAATGTGTTCAGTTTCTATGTGCGCCAAAATCTGTCTTGAGCGCAAAATCGCAACCCTGAAATAGAGGGAGCGTTAACAAGAACGGCTTCTGACTACACCTGACAGAAAACCTCCCAGAATCACACCATGAGCGTGAGAAATACAAGCCAAACAGTTAAGCAGTGACAAAGCTGAAGGAAAGCCGTAATCGAAGACTGGAAGACCGTCAGGAATAAAAGGGCTTAGGCGGACTTAGGGGGACACTACGTGTAGAGAAAAAACTCAGAAAAACCATAGACTCATTAAGAGGCACTGTAGTTCGAGGGTGAATATGAACAGGGTAAAAATTTATACCACAGAAAACAGTAGGCTATTCGTTTTGGATAAGGAAACTTCAGGTCACACAATCTATAATCTTGCCAGCAAAAAGTGAATGAAGTTTGTCGTTCAGACATTTGAGGACATCTAGCTGAACATACTGTTCAGACTCATTAAGGGTCTGTCTAATGAACTTATTCGCACAATAGACCCTAGAGGTGGGCGTTTCAGCTATTTTTACAAAACGTCAACAAACTGTTTGTTGAGGAAAAAAGCTGCTTTTTAAAACAGTTGAAAAAAAACAGGTTTAGAAAACTGAAACTCAAAGTTGTATTAGCAGTTAAAACATAAAGCACATACTTTTCTAAGACTACTTTTTCATTCCCACAGCCACCATATCCATAACTGTTTTTTGGTATAAAGCATTTAGAAAGGATAACAATAATCCTTACAAATGTAGTAATAATTAAATTACATTATCATAACGAAATAATTATGTATGCCATTTTATATTTACAAAATGCAATGAATTTCTAATAGAAGCATTCTTTTTAAATTAAATAGTCCTTTGCATATTTACTAAAATGCAAACGATTTAGAATATTTTTAGTTGATTATAAATATTGATTATTGATAATAAATATAAAAAATATGTTTAAATAAAATTAGGCTCTGTATTTACAAAATGTGAGAGGTTGTTACTACAACTCGCATCAAAATAGAGATAAACGTTGACATTGACCAAACAGTTCTTACTTCGCTACAAGCAACAAGCAACTTTGGAATAAAGGGAAAAAGCATAAAGCAGGTTGAAGAAAAGCAGTTAGCAGGCAAACAGCAGGAAAACAGTTTAAGCGCTTGCGGCAACGTTCAAATAGAACAGTCCGTTCCTTCTTTAACAAATCATAGCCAGTACAAATCAAATAACCGTTTGAAAAAGCAGTTTATTTGTCGTTTATATAAAAACAGTTTTTTTAACAGTTTGATGTTTTCTGCCCCACCACTAATAGTCCTTTTGGTCGCAGTGTCAGGGGCTATCAAACACCATAACCTCACAAACGAACAGACATCCAAAAAGACAGGACCCTTATTTTTTGAAGTGAAGACTTTTATGGTTGACAAAACATGAATATAAACATTTGCTTTCGCGTCACGCTTGATTACATAACGCATTAGATTAGATTAGATTCAAGCTAGAGGAACGGATAAACAACCAGGCACTGCGGTCAACTAAACCTTTTGAGTACTAGTTTAGCAGATGCCTTAAGTAAGTTCCAACAATCCACTGACTATCTCATCCTGCTGAAGATCCCTAGGGTACTGGAAACCAAAAATCTGTAGCCTCCTACTAGCAAGAGCCTCACAGTCATGGATTATGTGTTCTGCATTCTCCTCCTCTGTCCTAGACACGGTTTCTCCATGGTACATACCTATCCTGTTCACGCGCACCTCAGACCTGTTCAGTGCCAGTAACGAGCCCATTATTTATATTAGCCAAAGAAAATATAAATGTCTCTTTTAGAACAAGCAATAAGTTATTAACATTATTAAAGAAGCCAGTAGCAAATAAAAGTGGAGATAACTTTGAAAAAACTGGCATGTGCAAAATGAAATGGAGTGATTGCCTAAGCTTCTATATCGGTCAGACATCTCGCTCTTTTAAGAAAAGATTTAAAGAGCACATACCCAGAAGTGCATTATCGACAAACTCGGCTTTCGCAGAACATCTTATGGACAAAAACAATAAATTCGAAGACATCCATACCAACATGGATATATTACATTTATGCCATAAAAGTAGTTATATGGATGCGATTGAAGAGTTTGAGATTTACAAGAGCAAAAAATCAGACCCCCAGAATATCCTCAATGAAAAACTTTCATATAAATCAAATTTAATATATGATCTGGCTCTAAGGATAAGTGATTTGAATAAGTAACAAAAACCAACAGACGCACCGTAACTGATAACAATGACGGGCGCGCTACTAATGATGGAGACTCCGCAGTCCGGAATGTAACGACGTACGAATCGCATGTGTAGCTTGGCCAAGCCGAATTGCATGATGAATATTTTTAACGTGTAATTGTGCTCAGTGTTTGTGATGTATGTTTTAATGTTTTGTTTGACTTTGTGACGACCTCGACAGAGGGATTTACCATTTTGTATAACGGCCTGAAGATGAAACTCTAAGAGTTTCGAAACCGAGGTAGTCTTTATGAGGTGAGTTGATAGACCACTGACGGGAAGAATAGGTCATAATCCTAATTATTTTCCTGAGTTGTGCTCTGCCCAAGACGTGTGCTGCCCTATTTAAGCCCTCCATATGGAACAATGCTTAAAAAGGCGCTTACTGTGGGAATGCCCATGAACGTTACCCCATCTTGTCTGGTATTGGTTATTAATCCACGTATTAATAGCAGACCCAATTCCGTAACGCATACCTCACAGCATATATAGTTGTTCTTGTACGAGTATATATCTAGACTTGAAGTGATAACTTCAACAACAGCTGTTACTTCAATATCACTTCAATAATGGTTACGTTTCTTGTTTTTGTTTATTTTAGAAATGTATTTTTTCTAAATTTGTGTAATTAAATTATTTAATGAATATGACCTATACCAATTTTTACTTCCGGTGGCATATCCCGTGTCACACGTATTATAGGAGCAACAAATTCTCAAGACTGGTTTTAATCAGTCACCATATTTCCTCTATAGGCTACTTCGTACGAACAGAACTATTATTGTTTAAATTTTGAAGTCTAAATTGCCATCTGAACCCATCTAAAATGCCACCTAAAGACTAAAATAACTACTGTACATTTGAACCTGCAGTAATGTGACAAGCCGCCTCAGTGGCCTAGTGGATAGCGTACTGGACTTTCACCCCGAGGACCCGGGTTCAATTCCCGGCCAGGGCTTGGCATTTTAATACGCTATAAATCATCCCATCGTCTGCATTAGCCCAAGTGTGCACAATAGTCGGATGTTAAACACACACAAAAAACACTAATGTGATAAGAAGACGTATAAGCGAGACCTTTACTGTTCAGTAATCAGATTCTAAATTTGTTTCATAAAATTGCAACAGAAGTACAAATATTACAAACAAGAAGCGATGTTCATGATTAAAGTTTCCTCCTCGACTCCGTAAAAAATATTTTTAACATTTCTAAATTGTCTCACTCGTTATTTTACAAACGGAAGTTTTATTCGTTTTCTTTTTAATACTTTTATAATGACTTATCAAACTAAAAAAACATTTATTACGTGGAATTACGTTCTTTTCGAAAAAGACGTGATAAGAAAGTTATAAAGTCGAAGGTGACCAGAGTTCATTTGCATATATTTTTATATATTCAAATTAAATTTTGTAGAAATTAAAAATTTTATGGAAATATTACGTCATGAAGATAAATGAAGGCGACATATATTAGAAAATTTAAAAATATGTAAGTTAAAATTAAAGGGGGAAATGTAATAAACGAGCAAGTAAATTCACAAGCAAACGTTATTTTTCAAAGGCTGAAAATGTTCACAAATTACAGGGACAAGTACAACTTAAAGATAAAACGTTGAGAGACCAATCAGAAGGGAGCACGTCAATAAATAGAAATATGACTAGACGATAGAAGTAGGGAGGGAAGAGGTTAATATAGTATGAAAGAACGAACCTAGACTTGGGAAAGCAGTACAGTAAAAAGTTTTGAAAATGGAATTATTCCGAAACGCGTTAACAAACAAAGTGTCTGTAGCTAGGAAAGGCAGAGATACGTACAAAACTACAACATCTTCTTCTTTTCGGCTTAAAACGTTCTCCGATGTCTTTCGATTCCTAACTTCAATTTCTTTTTCAATTTTTTCAATTTATTTTTCTGTCGTTCCATAGATCTTGATACCCTCACCTCTCTCTCACTTCCTTCTCTCCAACAAAATCTAGCCGCCTCGGTGGCCTAGTTGATAGCGTACTGGGCTTTCACTCCGAGGACCCGGGTTCGATTTCCGGCCAGGGCTTGGCATTTTCATACATTATAAATCATCCCATCGTCTGCATTAGCCCAAGTGTGCACAATAGTCGAACGTTAAACACAAAAAAAAATCCAATTAAATCTCTGTCTTCTTCTTTTTCTACGACCACGTGGTTTCCATTTTAGAATCTGTTTGGGGAGTCGATTTTCGTCCATCCTCTGGTCATGACCGAACCATTAAATTTCCTTTGGAAATTAAAACATTCCTAGTGAAAAAAGATTATTCCATGAAGGACTGACACCTAATTTATCAAAATCGGTCGGGCTACGCTACAATCAGACATGTATACAAACATACATGCATACATACATACATACACAGACTGTCCTCCCGTTGTTTTGGAGTGATCGGGTAAAAATACAACAAATTTTTTATATTAAAATTTTAATTAATGCAATTGTATTATTAGATCCTCTCACTTTTTTGTAGATTCACTTCTATCAAGTTAGCGTGTGAGATAACTTCGCACAGAAACCACTACGATATTATCATTACAAAGTTAGACAGCTTTGTCGAGCAACAATAAAAACTCACAACTGAAACGAAAGCTTCTACGAAACGAAACATTAAAGCACAAAAGCTTTTTCATGTTTGACAAAACCCACGTGACTTTGAGAGCAGGTATGTATGTGTGTATGGGAGGGTGGTTATCTCCTTGCTCCCTTTACTATTAAAACACATTTCGTATAATATAGGCTAAATCTACACAGGATTTAAATAAGTTATATGCAGAAGGTAAAGAGATTCACTTGATCTAAATAGCTTAAGACATTAATCAAACTTCTTGGTATTCAAATAATATTTTACTAAATTTTAAATATTACCTAATACATATTGAGTTGCCTGGCTTCGTTAAATTTTGGCATGTACGAGTGTGGTTCATCTATAAACCGGAATTTTGCTATAAACAATTTTATTATTAAGTTACAGAGCTGACATTTTTTACAGTTTTTCTAGATAGTCTCCGTCACACTCTACACACTTTTGCCACTTCTCCGGAAGCTTTCGGATGTCTTTTTCGTAAACATCTCTCGGCTTGTCACGTAACCATTCTACCTCCGCATTGCTTTCGAATCGCAGTCCGCCAAGTGCCTCTTTTAATGGGCCAAATAGTAGTCGCATGGCGACAAATCGGGACTATAAGGAGGTGTTCCAGTGTTTCCTAACCCAATTTGTTAAATGTTTCCATCGTAAGCCGAGCTGTATGCGGTCTGGCGTTGTCTTGGCACCCATCTGGCTGAAATTTTGCGGTAACCGAGCCGTTCATGAATTATTTGCTCAATACTACCTACGCTGATGCCCAATTTTTCAGCCATATCGCGTACAGTACTGCGTCGGTCTTCCAAAATGAGTTTTTCTACAGCGCTGACGTTCTCATCGGTAACACTTGTTTTGGGGCGCCGCGCATGTGGCAAGTTTGCCACCACTTCTCGGCCTTTTCGGAAAGCGGACACCATTCATACACTTGCGTCTTGGAGAGGCACTCATCTCCGAACTGCTCGAGTAATTTTCGATACATTTCCGCGGATTTTACATTATCTTTGACCAAAAAACGAATAATGATGCGTTGTGCAACAGACACTGGTACATCCTTCTCGCTCATGGCTATAACTACACTAACAAGCGAGGTTACGCGCTCCCGGCTGTTCTCTACGCTTCGTAACAGACCAGTCTAACATCCAGTGCAGCCACTTTTACGACACTAAATTTTTCGCGCGTTTATTCAAAAATTCCGGTTTATATTTGAACCACCCTCGTACGTCTGGTTTGAATATCTCGGTATCATTTTTGTTATCGTCCGATTTCAGTCAGGCTTGGCTCAAAAATTTATTTTGGTTGACAATAGTTTAACATGTTCATTAAATCTTTAAAAAACTCTGAACTTATATAATTTAAAATTTCTTGAAGATCTGATTCAACCACCACAAATAAAGTTAAATTCAACACAACTTGTTATTTTCAAATTGTTCAAAATTCGACTTGTTCAGGGTTCATTTTTGAGTTTCCGTTGTATAAAATTTTGAAATCAATTTATGCGTATTTTAAATCTGATTATGTTGAAATCAGAACTTTAAAAAGTGTATAAAATAAACAAATACATTATTAGTATTCGTTTCGTCACGTCAGCAAAACAGCTGTGTGAGGAAGAGATTATTTGCACGTAGGTTCGAACACACAAATTCACTTTTTCAAATACAACTAACGTTTAAAAAAAAATCTCCGAATGACATTTTGTCACAAAAACGACACGGCCAGGCGATGTACTGTAGTTGGTTGAGATGACGCACGTCACACAAGTTAGAGGAGGCTTTTTGTTGTTGACATTGACGTGAAGGTAATAAGGTTATAGGTGCTTTGCCTTAGCCTTAGATGATATCTGTCACGTTACAACGGTGTCAGGGCGAGGTCTTGACATGTGAACGGTTTTTGATTTGCTTTCGTTACTACAGTAGACACCATAACGGCTACATTGACAGTCTGTTTTACACTGAATACGTATAAAGCAAAGTATACGGTATACTATCGCTTTTGCTTTAACAATATACGAATTAAAGAGAAAGTATTACAAGAGAGATTACAAGTATTAAAGAGAGATAAATAACAAATGTTATCTTAAGGTTAATAGATCTTTCCATTTCCTAGAAATTGAGCCCGTTTTAGGGCTCGGTGATCGAAGTGGCTAAAGCATCGTTGTGTGTGTGTGTGTGAGAGAGAGAGAGAGTAAGTGTGTGTGTGTGTGTGTGTGTGAAAGAGAGAGAGTGCGTTTGTGTGTGTGTGTGTGTGTGAAAGAGAGAGAGAGAGAGTGTGTGTGTGTGAGTGAGTAAGTGTGTGTGTGTGTGTGTGTGTGTGTGTGTGTGTGTGTGTGTGTGTGTGAGAGAGAGAGAGAGAGAGAGAGAGAGAGAGAGAGAATGCGTGTATGAGAGTGTGTGTATGTGTGTGTGTGTGTGTGTGTGAGAGAGAGAGAGAGCGTGTGAGAGGGAATGCCTGTGTGTGTGTGTGTGTGTGTGTGTGTGAGAGAGAGAGAGAGAAAGAGAGAGATTGTGTATGTGTGCGTGTGCGTATGTGTGTGTGTGTGTGTGTGTGTGTGTGTGTGTGTGTGTGTGTGTGTGTGAGTGAGAGAGAGAGAGAGAAGAGAGAGAGAGAGTGTGTGCGTGTGTGTGAGAGAGAGATATTGTGTATGTGTGTTTGTGTGTGTGCGTGTGTGTGTGAGGGGGAGTGAAAGACTGTGTGTGTGGGTGTGTGTGTGGGTGTGTGTGGGTGGGGTGTGTGTGTGTGTGTGTGTGTGTGTGTGTGTGTGTGAGAGAGAGAGAAAGAGAGTTTGCGTGTGAGAGAGTGTGTGTGTGTTTGTGTGTATGTATGTGTTTAACACTTAATCGATCACAATTTAGTCTTATTTAATTAGAACTTAGCACAAAAATATAATTTGCTAATTATATTTTCATCGGTCAGTCTGCAGCGTCACTCAACTGCGCACCTAAAGGTTCTTAGTTCGAGCTACAGTTGCTCCCGTTGCTTTTCCCTTACCGTTAACACTGATTCCTCTCCTCGTTAGTCTAACTGGCATAAAAAATGGACAATAAGTATTAAAAAAATCAGTTTTCCAGTTAAAAAAACGGTTTTGGCTTGGACGTCCGACTGTCGGTGTGTTCGAACACATTGCTAAAGACGAAGTAAATTTTGCTTTTGATGAAATTTATGACTAAGTATGGTTCCTCATAGGCCTATCTGTAGATTATTTCTTAATCTTTAAAAGTCCATTTTGGGTGAGGAAAACACGTATTTTCCTTCAAAGTCGCTTTAAAACGTTATACAGTAGTTTAGACGAAAGTGGTATCGTTAACTAAATATCCTTACGCTATAAAATTACTAAAATACAATTTCCGTGAACAAGTTTTATCAAAATGTGGTTATTTTCTGAAAATTCGTTTCCATTACAACAAAACACTGCACATATTAAAGCCGGTTTTATCTGTTGCGATATTTTTAAATAACTTGCAATTAACAATAAAAATTAAACTTAACGTTCGTCTTTGAATAGCCATGCCGGTCGAAGACGGTATCTTGATGTTAGGGAGACAGTATTCTTTGATCTCTTAATTGCTGTTCCGTGCTTTAACCCTAACAACGGGCTTTGGAAATGCGGTTTGAATTTTCGTTTTATTTAATCCGAATAAATGGTACGCAAATATAGGGCAAACTTCCTCACAATACGGAGGAGCTATGAATTCAAAGTGCATAGCTTTTCTAAGTACATCGACGCAAATAAAGGGCAAACTTCCTCACAATACGGAGGAGCTATGAATTCAAAGTGCATAGCTTTTCTAAGTACATCGACGCAAATAAAGGGCAAACTTCCTCACAATACGGAAGAGCTGTGAATTCAAAGTGCATAGCTTTTCTAAGCACATCGATGCAAATAAAGGGCAAACTTCCTCACAATACGGAGGAGCTGTGAATTCAAAGTGCATAGCTTTTCTAAGTACATCGATGCAAATAAAGGGCAAACTTCCTCACAATACGGAGGAGCTGTGAATTCAAAGTGCACAGCTTTTCTAAGTACATCGACGAAAACCCGTCAATATACTTCACAAAACTACCAAAATATCCAATTTTCAAATTTTCTCTGACATATCATAATAAAATTTGCTTATAAATGAGAATAATTCAAGGTATTGTAGTAGTTTTCAAAACATATCGTTTTGTGATTAAACATACAGTACTTGATTATGTTGAATTGTATAACAGGATTTATGCCAACTACTTTTCGATTATTCCAGATTTGCCAATTTCTTTTATTTCAAATTTGATAAACTGACTTGTTTGACAATGGCAGGACTATTGTCACATTGATTCTTTACAGGCTATAGGATTTGGCACTACGATCAAAAGATTTATTGTGCAACCTTTGTTGTGCATCCTGGATTCTAGTTCAGTAGATAAGAACTCACACATGTTTATCGGACCATTCTGCTGGAAGTTCTCGGTCCTGGAACGTCAACAGCATTTGCCTCCTGCTAGTATTTGCAGTTTCCTTACCCGTCGCGCGTGGTTCCTCCGGTCTTGGCGTACGATTCCCGTCAGCCCTATAAGGGTAGTGTTTCTCACACTAAAGTTTTATTCGGGAGCTCTTCTGTTTCTAAGTTTAATTAACCTTCTTGTACTACTGCCTTCTATCTTGTCAGTTTGAGATTTTGCAGGGGACTCGGTGGTCGATGTGACTAAAGCACTGGTCTGAGCTGCGCGCCTTAAGGTTCTTAGTTCTAGCTGCAGTTACTCCTGTTGCTTTTCCTTTACCGATAACGCTGATCCATCGATTTCATTAGTTTAACTGGCATATAGTACAGACGATAAGCAAAAAGAAATGGGATTTTGGCGCACTCGGTAGATGGTCTTACTGTTTTGAAATGTTCCGCCCTATCTTTCACTTTTCCGAAAACAGATTGGGAAGGTCCACCAAGCGTCCCCACACTCTGTTGCAATTACTGCTTGTGGGTTCTCCATGCTATTTTCACTCCCCAGATGCACTTTTGCCAATCATTCCTCACAATGTTTTGGGCTTTGTGAATTTTGATATAAGTATGTTTCCAGACCAAATCCAACAAGTAGAGTAGCTATACATACTGAGCCCCGCATACATAGGTAAACAAGAGGTCGCCTGGTATTCAGAGTCCGCTTACTCCCTTACCGTGTGTGAGCCGCTGAGGGATAACGCATCATGGGTTATTTTTCAAAAAATGACTGAAATGAGAGCGAGATCTGACAAAACCGATTTTAGAAAAAATATTCAGATTTTCCTGGTTCTTCTGATGGACACCAAACCGGATTTCTCAGGGATTTAGCAACCCACACGTATATATAAAAATTTTATCAGAACCGTAGAATCAGATTTTGAGAAAATACGATTTAAAAATTTCTGACCAAAAAAAAATGCTTCAAAAAATTGTATGGAAAGTGAATAATGGTCGCTAGTTATACGTGAACAAGACGCTGAAGAATCGGTTGCTTAGTATAGCCTACAGCAATATGCAGTCACACTGACTGGAGGACTAAATAGATCTGTCAAAGTCAACTTCGTTTAAGATCACTACAAGGCGAGAAATCGAAATGATAAAGTTTCGTAACCTTAAACTTACTGTTTACACGCTAAAGGAACGTTATTAACGTTATATGTGTGTGAGAGAGAGAGTGCGTGTGTGAGAGTGTGTGTTTGTGTGTGTGTGTGTGTGTGAGAGAGAGAGAGAGAGAGAGAGAGAGAGAGAGAGAGAGAGAGAGAGAGAGAGTGTGTGTTCGTGTGCGTGTGTGTGTGTGTGTGAGAGAGAGAGTGTGTGTGTGTGTGTGTGTGTGTGAGAGAGAGAGAGAGAGAGAGAAAGAGAGAGATTGTGTATGTGTTCGTGTGTGTGTGTGTGTGAGAGAGAGAGAGAGAGTGTGTGTGTGAGAGAGAGACAGAAAGAGAAAAAGAAAGAGAGAGAGAGAGACAGCCACACAGAGAGAGAACACACAATTTTCCATAAAGTTGTTCCAGTAACGCTTACGGTTACTAGTTAAATTGACGGGAGAGAGAGAGAGAGAGAGAGAGAGAGAGAGAGAGAGAGAGAGAGAGAGAGAGAGAGAGAGAGAAAGAAAGCTTATTAAGAAAAAAGCTTATTAAAAAAAAAAAAAAGCTTTAGTGCAGACATTTAAAAAAAAGTTAGGTTTTTTATAACTGTTATTTTTTTAATATTTCTTTATTCGACATAGATGAAAAATCTGCAAAGTAGTTCTATTCTGACACCTGAAAACCAATCTTAAAAAAAGATTGATTAAATTAAAATTTTTCTTATTTTTGAATCAAATTATACAATTTTCCTCGAGTTTTACTGCGTTGGTAGAGTTTGTTTGGGTATAGAAAATGATTACTATGTTAGAATTATGTTACGTTAGCGTTGTACACAAATTTCCACAAATTAACGTTTACGATTAATTAGAAATATTCTTTATATAGGTTTTTTATCAGACATTCCACATTACACGTACATACAAAAACAAAATAATTAGTTATTTATAAACTTGCATTGTACATAAAGAATTTAATGTGAAGTAAAAACCAATTGGTTATAAAGTTTTAATAGATCACAATAAAAATGGATCAATTTTCAAATCCAGCAAACATAAACTGTGCTCAGTTTATGTCACAGCGAATCGTTGGAGGTCAAACCAATGAACGAATTGGATTAAATTTAACATAACACATGTACTTTGTCTAATTTTCAGTGTGATTTAGTGGTTTTAGTGTCACCCTCAAATTGATTTAGTGGCGGGCAATGTATTTTAAGTCCCAAGATTTCGATTTTCACCTGATGGTCTCTTCAATAGCTCATTTTCCAATTGAAATTCTCTGAAAGCGAACGCGTGAAATGCTCCGCTGAATTGTGAACCGTTATTTCATATTTCCACTAATAATACAGTATTGCCCTTGTCCAATGAATGCGAGTGACAGGTCTGGTGTTGTTCAGCACAAGCGGCACCAACGCAGTGTTTTGTATTTCATAATAACAACGATTATAGTACACGTGTGCTATGTTAAAGCTTGACAGCAGATTTGTCAAATATCACTTTATATTTCTTTGTTCCAGTCGTTAGTGTTTTTATAACAATGGGTACTTTGTGACTTGTTAATTGACGGAACGAAGCGAGGTCTCTGTTCCAACTCTACTGATCGGCATTTGGTTTGTGGGTTTGGCACGCAGTTTTGGCAAAAAGCATTAACCAATTGTTTTGAAATTTGGTACGAAGGTGTACCTAGTATAAAGCCCAAACAAAGTGTGTGTAGCGTTTTTCCTACTCGCTTCCGTTTCAAGATAGCGATGTTTGTTTTGTGATGACGATTACACACAGTTTTGGCCAAACGCATTTAACTACTTGTTTTGAAATTTGGTACGAAAGTAGCTTGACTGAATCTCTAGGAAGTATGTGTAGGATTTTTCTCCCATTTACTTCCGTTTCAAGATGGCGATGTTTGTTCTATGATGACAATTACACACAGTTTTGGCCAAACGCATTAACTACTTGTTTTGAAATTTGGTACGAAAGTACCTTGACTGAATCTCTAGGAAGTATGTGTAGGATTTTTCTCCCATTTACTTCCGTTTCAAGATTTAACGATTATGAGTGTAGTTTCCGGCTATTTTCTTAAATGCTGGTTGAACTGTCAAGACATATTTTTTACCATTCCTTTGGGGGGGGGAGAAAGAGAGAGAGAGAGAGAGAGAGATTTTTGGTATTTAACGTCTGACTATTGTGCACACTTCAGCTAATGCAGACGATGGGAGGATTTAAAGCTTATGAAAATGCCAAGCCCTGGCCGAGAATTGAACCCGGGTCCTCGGTGAGAAAATCCCAGTACGCCATCAACTAGGCCACCGAGGCGGCTGTAGAGATAGAGAGAGAGAGAGAGAGAGAGAGAGAGAGAGAGAGAGAGAGAGAGAGAGAGAGAGAGACAGCCAGACAGAGAGAGAACATACAATTTTCCATAAAGATGTTCCACTAACATTTACGGTTACTAGTTAAATTGGCGAGAGAGAGAGAGAGAGAGAAAAGGAAAAAGAAAGAGAAAGAGAGAGAGAAGGAGAGAGAGAAAAAAAAGATAGAGAGAGAAAGAGAAAGAGAGAGAGAAAAAGAGAGAGAGACAGCCACACAGAGAGAGAACATACAATTTTCCATAAAGTTGTTCCACTAACATGTACGGTTACTAGTTAAATTGGCGGGAGAGAGAGAGAGAGAAAGAGAGACAGAAAGAAAGAAAGAAAGAGAGAAAGAGAGAAAGAAAGAGACAGAGAGAGAGAGACAGCCACACAGAGAGAGAACATACAATTTTCCATAAAGTTTTTACGGTTACTAGTTAAATTGGCGGGAAATGTCAGAGCGCTGTCGTGGAGCGGTGGCCAATACGCTGCTAGATCTACTGTTCTTTCAACTACTACTACTTTGCTTTGTAAGATCCCGGAATGGGAATATCAAAGAAGAACCGATATTCAGGTCCTGTTTTATCTGTCTGTGCATTTGTCTATTGTGTCATATTACTAGAGACTAAGTAACCAATTTGTTTGAAATTTGACACGTAGTTCTAGTTGCCTTCATTCCAGAGCTAGTTCCATTCTCACCGGGGAAAGGTTTTGAAATAAAAAAAAAAATAAAGGATTTTGGAAAAATACCGAGATTAATGTTTTGACGAATAATTCATTTTTCTTACATCTACGAAGATCGTCTAATATTATGATTACTAAAAATTTATAAAAAATTATAGAAATTATTATACAAAATTATAAAAATTATTATTAAAAATTATTATAAAAATGTATTTATTTATGGCCGCCTCGGTAGCCTAGTTGATAGCGTACTGGGCTTTCACACCGAGGACCCGAGTTCGATTCCCGGCCAGGGCTTGGCATTTTCATACACTATAAATCATCCCATCGTCTGCATTAGCCCAAGTGTGCACAATAGTCGGACGTTAATCACAAAAAAAAACTAATAATTTATAGATTACTTATCTTTAAGTAACAAACGTATTAGTGTCAACCAGGTACCTAATTCAAAATTGTATACCTACTTGGAACCTAAAGCTGGCACAGTTAAGTTTTAAAAAAATACTGTTTGACATTAGCGAGACAGCTGCGTGCAGAGTACACAGAGTACACAATTCTCTCTGCAAAACACTCTTGGTGCAATGTATTACGTTTGCAGCATCGCACTCTTGTATTTTTTTTAAACCCCTGACCCAGATGTCGCCCATTGTGTCGTAATGAAAAATAGCGGACGCTTATGTTGTAACTTTCTCACAACGTTGCAACGTTGGTCATTTGTCACGGCAACCCTTGAAACTTTTAGGCGTGCGCGACGTTTTTATTGGACTATTGTAATTAAAATACGATAATTTAATTTTAAAAAAACACTAAACAATTAATAGCAAATTTCAATTGGAAAATGAGCTGTTAAGCTGCCTGCAGTGTGTGTGTGTGTGTGTGAATGCGCGCGCACGTGCGTGCGTGTGTGTGTGTGTGTGTGTGTGTGTGTGTGTGTGTGTGCGCGCGCGTGTGTGTGTGTGTGTGTGTGTGTATGCATGTGTGTGTGTGTGTGTGTTATGCATATGTGTGTGTGTTATGCATGTGTGTGTGTTATGCGTGTGTGTGTGTGTGTGTGTGTGTGTGTGTGTGTTGTGTGTGTGTGTGTGTGTGTGTGTGTGTGTGTGTGTGTGTGTGTGTGTGTGTGTGTGTGTGTGTGTGTGTGTTTGGTGGTGGGGAAATCTTTTATTGGTTACCTGAGTGAGGTAGGGTTACTACACAGAGTGTGGGACTCAAGTTCAAACTCATATTAAGTTCAAGATATTTCTATCCACTAAAAAATCATCAAAAACATTCCTCTTTTGCAAACCAACCGCCGTTTTTATCTATATATTTATGTAATAAATATATAAATATATTTATATATTTATTTATTTATATACAAAATATATTTATTTATATATATATATATATATATATATATATATATATATATATATATATATATGAAAAAGATTTATTTTTTTTCAAAATCTTAAGTCTCCAAAGTTCTTCACCTATTGTTTTGAAATGTTAACACTAAGTTGCATTCCAACTTTTATACCTACTATTATGTTTTTACTATTTGTTTTTATACCTACTGTTATATAGATGTCACACCTTGTGACAGGTAAAAGTATCACGCTATACTAAATATTTTACGATTCTATTTCAATATTTCCGAATTCACTGTTAAATTGAATCAAACAGAGTCACACAGTATATATATATATATATATATATATATATATATATATATATATATATATTATACACACACACACACACACACACACACACACAATACCAATGAAACGGGATGATTGTAGGCGGCCTTAAGACAAAGCTGGCAGGTAGTGGAGGGAATGTTACTGGCGCGTCACCACCTGCACAATCTACCATTATGAAAATGGCAAACATTTTTTTGCAAATTCGACGATGATTTCCTAAGTCATTTAAACATACCGCGTAACCAGCCTGTTCCGTCATTTAATGAAATTCTAACTTGAATAAAAAAGTGTGTGTGTGTGTGTGTGTGTGTGTGTGTGTGTACACACACTTACAACACTACACTTACGACTTTAACACTTTACACTTACACTTACATTTAGGGAGGCGATAATAGCCTCAATGAGCTTTTCGCCTTAAAATAACAAATATATAAATAAATATATATATATATATATATATATATATATATATATATATATATGCGAATCTTTTCATGGCTGGAAACATGTTAACGAAATTGAAAACGGGTATAAATTCATTGGACAGAATTGTTCCCGACAGTATCCGGAATTGTCGAGATTGTTCTCGCTTTAAGTCTGGAGACAAACTGAAGAAAGTTTTTTTTTTACACTTTATTGGAAATATTTTTAACCCATTGTAACTAGAGTCAAAACCTGTATGTATTTAAAAATACAGCGTTGTCGCTATTTGAACACAAAATACATTTTTTCACATAATTTCATCAATAAATTTATATTATTTATTAACGTATTTCTGTTTAAAAGAATGACGCAGTTTGTACTATCACGTAGTTATTTGTTTAATTAACTTGAAATTACAGTTTGGGACGGGCAACATTTATAAAGAAGCAATAAATCCAGTTTTATTGCTGAGCGAGGTAAAGGTTACAAGCAATCATTTATTCTCACTTTGTATTGCTTCCGGAACTGGATAACCACCGTAATGAAATTACGTGCAATCAGGATCCGTTCTGCAATACGTCTCGCCAGTTACCTATCCTATAACATACACGGTAAAATGGCCAAACAAATGCTTTGAAATCACGTACTGAGGGCGAACTGTTTCTTGTACTTGTAAATTAGTCTCGAGCGATCGTATTGACTTGAATTTCGATGATTACAACGATTTACTTCAAACAACAATGGATCAGCTGATTTATGTGTCGTCTGCACCGCCGCGACACGGACTGTAACGTTTGTGAAACGTATTTCTTGCCCGTAGATATGACGACTTCTTCATCGTATTCTACTTACGCTTAGAAACACAAAAATTGTTGAAGTCATAATACAAACCATTTAAAATCAACAAAAAATTTTTTGTTGTGATTAAAACTAGGTTTATAAATTTTTCGAGGTTTATCTGATTTAACATGTCAATGATTCCCCCGACTTCAACGCCCATCCCCCGTCATTAGTCTAACTGGCATAAAGTATAGACGCTAAAAAAAAGTTACTTTTCTACCACTTCCTCCCTTCTTAGTTGGCGCTTTTGTGCCCCCAATAGACTTTTGTACATTTACAAAGTCTTATTTAAGATAGATAGTCGCCTTACTGACTTGATGTTTAACTCTATCTTTCATTGCTGCCACTACAGACCGGGTACGCCACAGTCTGCTACTTGGTGTTTGGTACAGCCCCTATTTCCTCTGCCTCCATGATATTTTAATGTCTACTTTCGCCGATTTCCGCGGGTTTTTCTGAAGGTCCAGCCATCAGACCCTACAAGAAACTAGGGAAATAAAATGTCCCTCACCGTACAAAGTAAAGCGTGCTAGAGTTAAGCTAAAGATCTTAAAAGTGGGTAACGCCTGGCATTCCAGAGTCCGCATACTTGAGCTAAGCTCCCCCCCCCCGTTAGCTACGCAGTCTTCGGTGTATGCCCATCCACCTTCACTTGAGGGGATTACTGACACCTTTGATAGTTTTTTTTATACCATTCGATAACAAAAAAGCTAAGAAAAATTACTTGTACGGATTGGAATGTGTTTATTGTTTTTTTTTTCAATTTTAACTCAATCGGTTTATGTGTATAAACTTACATTGTTTTTTGTGTTTAACGTCCGACTATTGTGCACACTTGGGCTAATGCAGACGATGGGATGATTTATAGCGTATGAAAATGCCAAGCCCTGGCCGGGAATCGAACCCGGGTCCTCGGGGTGAAAGCCAGTACGTTATCAACTAGGCCACCGAGGCGGCTTTAAACTTAAACCAGCAGTAGAAGTCTCTAGGGGGCTAAATACTCCTAAATAAAAACTTTAAATACTTATAACTACAACATACAATATACTAGTCCCTAATAGGCTATCTTTGTATGTGTTCTATTCCCCCCTAATGGCTCTAACGATTAAGCAATTTTGGAATATAACATTTACGGGCTGAAAAAACTATCTCATCCTTTGGGAAATCGGTTTTAATCAGAAAACCGCGAATCACGGGTGATATACGAGGTCGTTACTTAGAAATCTAACATAAAACTTCAACAGAAAGACGCACAATCACCAGGTACTCAATTGTACTTCAGTAATTTGTAAAATAAGTTTATACCATTTATTCCACTTAAAATTCCCTAAAGAACTTCACAAACGTACAATAAAACCTCCGCGGCGCTAGAGTTTACTTTATTTTTGCACAGCCAGTTGTGAAACACAGTTGCATCTTTCTTACAAATAATAAACGACCGTCTTTCCTTGAGTACACAATAGAAAATAACTGGGTCACTGTTAGAAAAAACTCACCTTGAATGCAAGTAACTGCAATAAATGTACTACCCGGAGTGCTTGCTTATGTTTTGTGACATCGGTATTTCCATTTACCCGGAAAAACTTTCTAAACAGATTTTACAATGGTACTAGACACACTGTACTGCACTTGTTCTTCTTCTTTAAATGCTGATTCCGTTTCGAAGGTTGGCAATCGTCACAGCTGTTCAAACTTTTGATATTGCTGATCTAAATTGTTGGCTAAGCAGTTCAATAACAGTGACCTTGTAAGTTTTTCATCCACGTGTATCGCGACCTTCAGTACTTCTCTGTTTTTGAACCTTTTCCTGCATTAGCACGTGATATCACACGCCATTCGTTACGTGATCTGTGTATTGCAATTTCAGGTAGTTTTTTCATTTTCTTTTCCTTTTCACTTCTGTTTTCACTCTTCTCGTCACCACCCTTTCGGCTCACTAAATTCTTAATATTCTTCTGTATAACCATAGATTTTAATATTTCTATTATTTTAGCGTCAATCTGTCTGTGACGCAACTGATAATCGTAAACGATACGACCGATCGCTATAAAATTTGACGATAATGTTCTTTGTAGTGGCCAGAACCCACACGTAGTAAAGTTGACAAGAAAAAATATTTAGAGGTAGTTAAGGGGTGAAATCTTAAAGGCGAAAGAAATGTATTCATCTGTTGCCGTGTATCATTTGACACTAAAAATAATACTGATTCTAATGTGCTGTACAGTTCCTGTACATGAAGAGTATAATAAGACCTCTTTAAAAGTTCATGTTTTCATACCCCCTCTTTTAATTTCGACCTATTAGGTCAGCAAAATCTAGACAAATTTATAAACATAGTTTAATCAAAATTTTAACGTCTATACTTTGTGTTAGACCAACGAGGACGAGGGATGAGCGTTTACGGTAAGGGAAAAGCAACGGGAGTAGCTGCGGCTACAGCCTGAGCGGTACTTAGCCACATCGACTGCCGAGTGCCCTAGATCAAAACTAAGAACGGGTTTTCCAATGCTTTCCGGTATTTTATACACGTTTATATTTATGGATCTCAACAAAAGCTTATTCAAAAAATCGCCAACAACTTCATAAGGAGTTTCTTACACCGTTCAGTCTTTTGCGAACTTTCAATACATGTTTTTGACCATTTTGTTGATATCTGATTTCCTTAGTACCTGTTATCAACCGATAAAGTACTTCTTTCCAACTACTCTATACTTCATCAAACTAGTTTTTTTCTCTTCAGAGAACAACATTTTCATTTTAGTAAAAATTAGGCCAGGTGACCACCTACGGCGGAACGGATTTGCGCTGAAGGGAGCGAACTACGTATTCAAAACCTAATATATTTTTTTTAACGTAAAAGCGGCCAACCTAACAATGCCGATTGATTCAGTGTAACGGAACCCAGCAACGATTGGCTCAGCTCAGCTCCGTTACGCTTCTAGTGGCCGTCCGGCGTTACTCTCTATCCGGATATCTAAAAGACATTTTCGATGCCATCACACCACTCGATTGGTTTTATATCTTGCCACAAATGTTGGTCCGACAGCTAGAACACACTTTTATAGTTAATTGTCACGTACACGTAACGTCTAGATAGTTATTTAATATCAGTATTCGTGGGAGATAAACTTAAATGACGTGTAAACGCTATAGATTACGTGTTGTGCCAGACCTAATGTTGTGTGGATAATTTAGTCGAAGCAGGGAGAGCTGTTATTGGTGCAGAAATGTGTGTTGCCCGTTTTGCGGTTACCGAATTTTAGATAGAATAACATGTTATTAATTAACAGCGTTTGGTAAATTTATATTCCAATAACATTCGCTGTGTTACAACAATAAATAGCAGAACTAAATTAAAATTGTTCCCTCATTAACTTCCCCCACTTTATGCCAGTTACACTGAGGTCGGGTGGTAATTACAGTATCGAACCTACAACTCACGAAGTGCGCAAGATACGCAGCACACGCGGTGCCTTTTCACCTCGAACACGCCAGCTACTGAACCATATCAAACAAGCATTTTTAACGTTCAATTGCCAAACAAAAATATATATATTGACGTTTAAATGAAGCACTGAAGCACATAAAAGACAAACTCCAGTTCGTAAACTGACAACAAAAATATTGTAAAACTGGTAATAACTTCCCGAAAACGGTGCTGTGCGCATGCGCGGGCTCCCCACTCGGGTGCACTGACTTGCTACTGCTACTGCGTACTATTACGCACTCACTGTCCGTTAAATGCAAGCGCCGGCGTACGTGCTGATTCAACTCCGGGGTGACCGCCATCTTTATTTTGCTGCGTTAATTTCTTAAGCATTGGCGTTCAAGTTTTGGACTCAAGGGGCGCTGACCATGGTCTTGGGCCAAATGGCTTTGTGGGCTAAGCAGTATTCCGGTGTGGTTAACACATCAGTGTAGTGACCCCCTCGAGTTATAATGCAGTGATTCCCTTAATTGTTTCTAGTGTTACCTACATTTTATCCCAGCGATCGCGCGACCTCTAAAAGGTAGAGATGTTTGTCGAATTTAGTTAGCCTTTGTTCCGTTTTAGCGCTCATAAAAGCCGGCTCGCGACTTATGTGTTTACGGCTGTCCTGGGAGGATCCAAGGTATCAAAAGATCCACACCAGCTCGGCCCAATCAGTGGCACTTTCAGCTGCCGGTTTATAGGTTTTTTTCAAATCTGGCTAGGACCAGACCACGTGTTCTAAGTCATGATTAGTAATCATTTCATGGTACGACTCTGAGTTTTAGCACGATGGCAGATACAATAGTTACTCCTATCTAAAAAAGTACTACACAATAGCATTATGTAAAACAGAACGTGTATTCCATAAAAAATACATTTACTAAACTTAATTAGAAATAATCTGCCGTCACGGTGGAACTCATGACACAGTCGATGGAATGAGCGCACACACGACCTATAAATCACTACTTCAGCAGTCGTAAAACATTATATATATATATATATATATATATATATATATATATATATATATTTGTGTTAGCATTTTCAATCGTTCGCAATTTCAATCCGATTTGGTTCAAAATTGGCACAAAAATTGATTTTCTTAATAAGCTTAAACAAAATATGCTCAACCGTTTCCAAATGGCGGCAATTCGAAATCTTTAAAAAATCATAGATTTCCTTAATCAGATTCCACCACGGTTCAGCGTTTAAAATCTACATAAATTAGCGTTTTAATTCTTAAAATTTCATTAAAAATTATGAAAACCAACCTGACATAAACCTGTTAGAAGGTTTGGATACTGGCTAGATGTTATTTCATGGATATGGACGATTGTCAGTTAATTCGAAATATTCATTAAGGTAAAGGTATATATTTTTAAAATAAAAAAAACAAATAAACATTGGGTAACAGATTAAAGGATTTAAAAGAAGCAAGTAAAACAAAATGTCAGATGGCTTTACTGTAATATGCACCCCGAGGGAAACCTTACAGTCTAGCCATGATGCAATTTAAATAGATTTCCTATAATACACTTTCCGGTAGACTGCTTCCGGTGAAATATTCAAACTACCAACAATATCTTTTCCCGGAAATGCTATCTTCTCCCGTAATATTACTTCGTATCAATTTAATAGGTCGTTTAATTTAACCCGGGTTCAATCCTATTATAGTGGATAATTTAAATTTAAATTTTGTCTATTCGTTTGCAGTTTTACGTGTTCGACAGTTCCAAATAAACGCCTTTTGTAAAATGAATGGTAAAAATCTATCACGCTAAAAGACTGCGGATCTTATCGGCTATACTGCATTTATTCGCCGATCAATGTTAAAACAGATTGCTCAGCTATTTGTTATAATGAAACGTAGAATATGTAAGTAATAGTTAAAGATCCAAAAGGCGATAAAGGGAAGCTCATATTGGAAGAAATTAATCGTATACACGAAAATTTAAAATTTACAATAGAAGAAGAGAAGAAAGGTAGTTTAAATTTTTTAGATTTAAGAATACAAAGGAAAGCACAAACAATTGAATTTGGAATATATAGAAAAGATACATACACGGATAATATAATTAACGCAAAGTCAAACCACCAATTAGAACATAAACTGGCGGCGTTTAGACACGTGTTCAATAGATTATTAAATGTACCGCTAAAAAGGAAGGAATATAAAGAAGAATTGAATACAATTTTCCAAATAGCAGTGAACAACGATTATGATTTAAAAATTAGAAGAATTCTGTTACGAAGAATTAAAAGAAAGAGAGAGGAAGAAAACAGCGATAAAAGAGAGGATAAAAAACGAAAATGGGCTAAATTAACATATACGAGGAAAGAGGAATATAAATTTAAGACGTTTTTTAGAAAATATGATATAGATATAGCAGTGGCTACAAATAATATGACAAGGAACAAACTGACAAAGAATATAGAAGAAAAGGACAAATATAGTAAGAATGGGGTATACAGAATACAGTGTGGATGCGAGGCAGTCTACATAGGACAAACGGGACGAAAATTTAGAACTAGGTTTAAAGAAATACGGCAAAAATGATTCAAATTATGCGTTACATTTAATAACACAATGACACATACCTCGAGAAATAGAAAACTCAATGAAGGTACCACATATGGCAGAAAAAGGAAGACGTATGAACATTTTAGAGAACTTGGAAATTTTTAAATCTAAATTAAAGGGAGAAAACATAATAAATGAACAGATATCGTCGCAAGCAGACGAATCTAAAAATTTTCAAAAATTAACAGGAGGGACGACTGTTGAAGAGAAAGTTTGAAAGGAGCCAATCAGAAGCGAGCGAAAACGTATGATTTTGAAGAGCCAATCAGAAGCGAGCAAGTCAAGTTTAATGTACACGTGTTGAATAGAGGAGGGGTACGAGGTGGAGATAGAAAATTATAAATAGGACGGGCCATAATATTGGTGACCAGTATAGATATAGTTTTTGAAGATGGAGGTTCTCCAAAACGCGTCAACGAAAGTAGAACTGACGAAGCTAGGGAAGACAGATCATTATACTGAACACAGTGATAATAATCCTAGCAGAAAAGAATAATAATATAAAAAGAATGAAATATCTGATATCCATTTTAAAGATCTTGTATGTGTGAATGTGGTTAATATTTTACATTACGGAAATACGTTTTGCTCCTATATCTTTAAAAATATAAAAAGTATATATAAAACTAGTGGGCCCGTGCGACCTTTCGCAGTTAATGGCAAAAAGAAACGAATAATATACAAGGCGCAGCTAGAAGCTGAATAGCGCTATAGCAACTCTTTATAAACTATGAAATATAGTTGATATATACACGACTATGAAATATAGGGCAATCATAACTTCTCTTGTTTTTACATGAACGAAAAGGAAAAGAGGTTAGGACTTTCTTAAGAAATCGCTATCCGTAATTGAACGTAAAATAGCACGAATTGTGTAAAGAGAATACTTCAAATAAGTATTAATTACTATAATACACTAATATTTAATTTAGTACTTAGATTTTAAGATCTTTGAACGTATCTTCCTAAGTAAAATTGTTACAAAACCATGCAAGACTACTATTGCTTATGAATATGAACTTGTATTAAAATAGAAGTTACAGTTATATTTAACACTTATATGACACGTTAATAAAGCAATGTCGTTCATTATATTTAGGTTATTTAATGCAATAGGTCTTACTTGTTCTACTTTCATATTTAAAACTATAACCTATAAAATTAATGAGTGAATTCTAACACTGTACCTTACTGAAATATTTACAAATGAAACCTACTATAACCGGATTTTACATTACATTACCTAAATTAGGCTACAGTATTTACTGTTTACTAAAAGCCGAGTCTTTTATTTAATAACATTTACATATTAGAACTGGCCTAGATTGTCTTACCGATTCTACTTTCAAAACTGATTCGGTTGATAATTATTTAAGTCTTGGATACAGTAATAATTTTCATATTACTTTCACCAATGTTTTTTTTAGCAATCAGCTGTTTTGGTACACACACTTCCATTGTGCTGCACTCTCACGGGAACACTTTATACTGCTCCTGACATTTTGTTTAAATCCTTAAAATTAAAACGTACGGGGCGTGAGAGTTCCCTGGTGTTCTAACGAACCTGTAGGTACTGCATGTACGTAGTTTCAATAACGCAGGTACTTATTTTATGTACAAAACCGATTGGAATGCTTATCGTAATATTATATGAAAGATATAAAAAACTTAACCAAATTCCAACATACAGGACCTTTACAATGGAATATAAAATAAAATCTTTTGTTCTCCGTTTTCAGTGGCAAAAACTCAACACGTCGGCATTATTTATGTTCCATGTGCCCTGTAAGATTATTACTAGAGGAAGGGATAATTCAACCCCAGGCACTGCGATCGACTGACCTATTGTGCAACTTACCTCTTAAAATACTTAGTTCAGCAGATTGGTGCCCCTAATAAGTTCCAACAACCCACTGACTAGCTCACGCTGCTGAAGATCCCTAAGGTCTTGGAAACCAAAAAACCCTAGCCTCCTACTAGCAAGAGCCTCACA
>CM040191.1:67203806-67213806 GCA_022606455.1 Callitettix versicolor
TGTGTGTGTGTGTGTGTGTGTGTGTGTGCTGTGTGCGCATGTGTCCTGAGTAGGTGAATGAAAGTAGTATGAGGTGGGTCGTTAACCCAACAGCTGCTTACGCCGACATACGTAATGCAAAGAAAATTATGCCTTAAATCGACAAAGTTTCTAAAAAAAATTCAACAAGAAAAATGAACAAACCTGAGAACATAAACACTAACATAGGACTACCGACAATGTCAACATCAATCACTGGAATTACTATTATATAAATAGGACTCGGTGGAATTTTCAGCAGCAGCCCTTCCTATATTTACTAATTCTAGCCACCGGCAAATCTACTCATATTTTTAAAACTGAATTTTAAACTTATGAAACCTGGAAATCACAAGTTACATAATTTAAATTAGTGACAGAAAGTTTAGAAAAATCCGAGTTGTGCTGTGATGGTTTTGGTTAGGTTAGGTGGTTTAGCACAATACATAACAAACATGCCAGTTCACTCAAAAACCTAAATCAACTGTCGAGTTTTGTAATAATATTAAAACTTAAAAATATTTAGTACTCAATTTTAAGATTTTTCATTTTCAAAAATAAATATTTGATCGTGAAAACTAAATCTGTCGTTATAATAATAAATTAAAAAAGTATAAATAAATAAATTTGCCGTTCTTTAATGCAATTGAGGTGTTGAAGTAAATTACCACCTTTCTTGTGCTTCAGTAATATATCTTGTCATAATAGCTGGGATGTTTCCACCCTCGGGCCCTGGGAAATTTATTAACGCAGGGGCTAGGTGTTGATATAAGTCACAGATACACTGTTTCATTATATAAATCTACGTAGTTGTGAAATACTGCCTTATCCTGACCATCTATTATTCAGGCTTACTGTTAGCCAAGATAATTGAATAATAATCGCGGCACGCAGCTGTTTCGCTGACGTGATGGAGGCGACTTTCCAAAAAGTAACTTCACTTTTTTAAACATGTGATTTAACAAATGACCGTCACGGTCAGCGTTGAAATATGCGTAGATTATTATTTCAAATTTTCAGTAGAATTTAAAAATTAATACTGCTACATTGCTACATTGTAAAGCCAGGTGGCCACAAAATGCAGAGCGAAGCGAACTACGTACTCAACACCTAACCTATTGTTTTTCATGTAAGTGCGGCTACTGAACGGAGTCAAGCGGCGTCGTTGGGCTTCGCTCAGCTCCATTAAGCTTTCAGTGGCCGAACTCAAATTTTAAAAAATACGTAGTCTGCTCAGCTCCGCATTTGGTGTCCAAATGACGTAAACCTTCATACATGACCAAAATTTGAGGAAAAAATTTAATGTCCCAATTTTAAGAAATCCGTACGATTTTTTAAAATGTTTTCGATATAAACCGAATGTTCGAATTTCCCACTTCTTTCACATATTATGAATGCCGGAGGACAGAATCCTGAGACAACTGGTAATGAGAAGCATCAACAGGAAAACACAGGGAATATACATCACACAAGTCCTCAGGGACCTCAGTGAAATAGGACTGAAAATGGATGATGCAACTGATAAATGTAAAATAACACGCATTCTTAAGACTAATAAATTTAAAGTGGATAAACCGAAGAGACACAAGAAGGTAGTGATCACAGATGCCGTCAGGAAGCAACGATCTGATCGAATGAGGGATTATTGGGGAAGGAAATTACAGCCCAATGTTAGGAAGAACTGAAATTTAGACTAAAGTGGTCCTATGAGGCAAAAAAAAATAAATTAATTAATTAAATAAATAAACCGAAGTTCGAGAATTAAAGAAGAAGAAGTTTTCTTTATTTTAGATAGGGCCTACTTACAGGTTACATTTGAGTAAAATTTGGTTATCTGATTTTTTTAAACAGGTTTTTTCTCAAAAAGAGGTTTAAAAAACATTTAATGGTTGCGATATATTGCAGAAACAGACCTTTTATGCTGTCAAGAAAATCCGTCAATTAGTTTAATTACTAGCGATTAGATAGGATAATCGATTAGATAGGATCAATCAGGGGTTGTTATGCCTGCCATACACGTACCGACAAGCCTGTTGGCTTGAACACTCCAAACACCATCAGTTGAATACATACCGGCAAGCACTCCGCCTCCATTTAAATTTGGTTTGTTAAATAATGTTCCCCAGTGACGAAGATGCGCGTGTGAGTCTCGCTTTATTGGTCGTTTCAGAAACAAATAAAAAACGGAGAAAAAAGATACTTAAAAGTAAAAGATACTTCACTTTCCACAAACACTTTTCATTTTGGTCAAATAATAAAATCCTAAAAACATTGATTTGCTTTTCCCCGTGATATTTTTGCGTACAGAAAGAACTCAATTCTGACCGGTACAATGCAAAGCGATACGATAAACACTGCGGCCTGGCGCCTCTCCCCGCACACGTACCGGCTTGCCTCGACTCTCTTCAGGCCTGGCGCCTCTCCCCGCACACGTACCGGCTTGCCTCGACTCTCTTCAGGCCTGGCGCCTCTCCCCGCACACGTACCGGCTTGCCTCGACTCTCTTCAGGCCTGGCGCCTCTCCCCGCACACGTACCGGCTTGCCTCGACTCTCTTCAGGCCTGGCGCCTCTCCCCGCACACGTACCGGCTTGCCTCGACTCTCTTCAGGCCTGGCGCCTCTCCCCGCACACGTAACGGCTTGCCTCAACTCTCTTCAGGCCTGGCGCCTCTCCCCGCACATGTAGCGGCTTGCCTCGACTCTCTTCAGGCCTGGCGCCTCTCCCCGCACACGTAACGGCTTGCCTCGACTCTCTTCAGGCCTGGCGCCTCTCCCCGCACACGTAGCGGCTTGCCTCGACTCTCTTCAGGCCTGGCGCCTCTCCCCGCACACGTAGCGGCTTGCCTCGACTCTCTTCAGGCCTGGCGCCTCTCCCCGCACACGTACCGGCTTGCCTCGACTCTCTTCAGGCCTGGCGGTTGGACGTGTTTTCGTTCGATCACCGGCCGCCGGTCTCCGTCGGACTGTTCAGGCATAACTGACAGGCTTGCCGGTACGTGTATGGCAGGCTTAACAGGACAGGATCAATCTCAATTTCATGGTCATAGCGTTGTTCAAAGAAACACGCCAACGAACGGATGGATTAACATCTAAATTAAAACCATTTTTTCGGAACTCAGGGGACCAGAAGAGAGTAAGATTTCAAAATCGATATTTTTCTCGATTACCAACCTTCCTTCAAGTGTCGTATAGTTAATGAGGTGGTACAAAAAATCTGCATAAAATTGGCCAAAAATAACAATTACTTTTAAAATGTACGTTAGCAAGTTTATATTGGCATTTTGTTGTAGGCCAATACATTACAAACCGCACACGTCACGCTTCGAGTTGTTTATCAAAACAATTCCCGCCGCCGCCCGTGATTTATGTAATGAAGCACGCAACACCTGCGACCGGCCTGAACTTTTTTAATAACCTAAGTGTAAGTGTGCTTTATTGTTTCTTTCCTCAGCTTCGTTAGGTACTATTGACGAAATTTGGTTTTAATGTTCTCTTCTTTCAAGCAACAATTAATTAATTTAATACGGTTCTAATTAAAATAATCCCCGAAAGCAGCTGTCTGAAAGCGAACAACGGCACATTCGAAACAATATGTTTTTCATTTTTTCGAACAATATTTGAAACACATTTTTTTATTTGATCACTTCTTTGAAAATCACACTTCGCCAACATAATCAGCGTTAAAATCTTCATAAATTAGTGCTTTAAATTTTCTAACTACGTACAAAATAAGGAAACGAACTCTGACCAATGAAAGTTTAGTAAAAGTTTGTCTATTATCAGGCATTTATTTTCCATCTATACGAGTTATAGAATACAATATTCATGGCTCACAGTGACGTGACGGAAGCGAATTTTCAACAATAACTATTTTGCTTAAACTTTTTTGAAAATTATATTCCGCTATCACATCGAGGGTTGAAATATACATAATTTAATATTTATAAATTGCATTTAAAATACGAAAATTAACGGCAAGAAAGTTAAAGTTCATCAGAAAGAGTGAAAGACGAACACAAATTTAAGATGTGAAAAGGCCGCCGTTTTAAAACAGGTTGTATTTTATTGGGTAACGAAATTGTCCAAGCTATTATCAAACAATTCTCTTATTTAACAAAAAAATAAAAATCATTTTTCATGTTTTCTCTTCCATTTTGTTTTAATTACGATAATTTGTTCAAAAACCCGATAAATTTTCACAGCTAGTCTTTAACAATATAACCTAAAACGTATTATAGGCTATCAGCTGTTCAATGAAATCAGCTGATCGTTACGAATTAATACAAAACAACAGATCTTTTATTATAACATAGCTAGTTTTCAACAACATAACCTAAAATTTATTATAACCCGTCAGCCAATCAATTAAATCAGCTGATCGTTAGAATTAATACAAAACAACAGATCTTTTACTCTAACATAGCTAGTTGTTAACAACATCCCTGCAGAGGAGTGCAGACTAACTGCACCTATTGAAAGGACGTCCCTCGCGTTACCCGAGTCTAACACACTTACACTTACAGCACTACACTTGCGACTTTAACACTTTACACTACCACTTACATTTAGGGAGGCGATAATAGCCTTAATGTGCTTTTCGCCTTAAAATAACAACAACAACAAATGTTAACAACATAACCTAAAACTTATTACTGCCTATCAACTGTTCACATCCCCGCCTCGGTGGCCTAGTAGATAGCGTACTTGTCTTTCACCCCGAGGACCCGGGTTCGATTCCCGGCCAGGGCTTAGCATACGCTATAAATCATCCCATCATCTGCATTAGCTCAAGTGTGCACAATAGTCGGAAGTTAAATACCAAATAATAATAATAATAATAATCAGCTGATCTTTACGAATTACTATAAAACAACTGATCTTTCACTGTAACTACCAATATAAATTTGTGTGCTGGCATCACGCGACGCAAAAAATCCAAAATCACATCCAGCCTTAAAAAATCGATACATGTTTAATCGATTTTGTGTAAAGTTTGAATCAAAACTAGAGCCGTAACATGTATACTTATAATTGTAAAATTTTAACAGTCTCTCAACAAATTTAACAGTCTGGAAGTAAAGTTAGCAGTTCTGAGTCATACCATGACGGTAATAGCCTCGTTTTCACATAGAAATGCTCTAATAAATTTAATTTAAAAATATTAGAGTTGAATTTATATGATGAAACTACTTCTTTTCCTGTTTTTCAGTTTTTCAATAATTTACTGCCATATTTTCCGTGTTTGTCCGTGCTTTCCGTATATTTCAGGTGCATTTTTCGTTATTGGCGATTTTACACTGAAAATACTCTGTTATTCCAGTGGCAATCGTGATACGTCCGCCAATTTATAAATCAATTCTTGCCAAAAATCTCTAAAACGTGTTTTGATATTTATATAAACTCGTAAAAAAAGTCTTATATAGTATATAATGTTACAAAAATGTAAAATAAATTTAAAATTACGAAATCATAAGTGATATTCTCTTTTAATATATTTCGCTGTTTTTAGTTCAAACAAATATACTGGTCTAAAAAATTAGCAGCTATTTGTATAAGCTTCGTTAACTTTAACGTTTTACATTCCATGATTATCGCATCAAAAATGTAACTTCTAATTTTATAATTAACTTTGTAAATATTCAAGTGAAATAGATGTAAACGACTTAAAAGTACACTTAATGTAAAGCCGTGAAACACTTTATGGATAAAGTTAACACCGAAATATGTAAATTAACAGTGAACTTTAAGTTGCCATAAATAAATAATTTCTAATTCAGCTGCATATAAAATGTAATACCTTTAATTTCCCTCGGTGAGGGTTTACAAATTTACAACAGTTTATGCTCATCATTGTGTTTTATCTCGTTCACATGATTACTAATGAGGTGTTCTCATTATTTACGGCACGCATCTGTCTCGCTGACGTGATGGAAACTAATTTTTAAAAATATTGTTTTATATTACCCTTCTTTAAATCCTGATTTCACAATCGTTATCAACATCAAAATAAACACTTTGACAATAAAATTCTTTTTATATTCTTCTTCTTTTCTGCTAGAATTATAATCACTGTATTCAGTATAATGATCTGCCTTCCCTAGCTTCGTCAATTCTACTTTCGTTGACGCGTTTCAGAGAACCTCCATCTTCAAAAACTATATCTATACTGGTCACCAATATTATGGCCGGTCCTATTTATAATTTTCTATCTCCACCTCATACTATTCAACACGTGTACATTAAACTTGACTTGCTCGCTTCTGATTGGCTCTTCAAAATCATACGTTTTCGCTCGCTTCTGATTGGCACCTTTCAAACTTTCTCTTCAACGGTCGTCCCTCCTGTTAATTTTTGAAAATTGTTAGATTTCTGAACGTAATATCTGCTTGCGACGATATCTGTTCATTTATTATGTTTTCTCTCTTTAATTTAGATTTAAAAATTTCCAAGTTCTCTAAAATGTTCATACGTCTTCCTTTTTCTGCCATATGTAGTACCTTCATTGAGTTTTCTATTTCTCGAGGTATGTGTCCCGTTTTTATTAAATGTGACGCATAATTTGAATCATTTTTGCCGTATGTGAATGATCTAACATATTCTTTTAACCTAGTCGTAGTAAATAATACAATAAGGAACAAACTGACAAAGAATATAGAAGAAAAGGACAAATATAGTAAGAATGGGGTATACAGAATACAGTGTGGATGCGAGGCAGTCTACAAAGGACAAACGGGACGAAAATTTAGAGCTAGGTGATATTTGGTCAGATGTAAGAATATAACATGAGCTTTGCTAAATCCGGTTTGTGGTAATCGTAAAATCTGTAAGTCGACCTGATTTCACAAACTGAATCATCAAATTTTGGTCGTTTACGAAAATTGACAGCTCGACACAAGGTGCTACATTTGACATTTAAAAAACGTTACAGTTCTGGAGTATGTTAACGGTTCAAACATAACGCCTGAACACTATGTTTTATCCATTTTGGCACACTAACTTAACTAATGATGCCTACACTAAGAAAAAACTTATTTTGAGAAATTATCTCGATTTTCCATATAAAAACATTTCTGTTATTGAACTAAAAATAAAAATCGTATATCATGTTTTCTCTTCTTTATTTATTTTAATTAAGATCATTTGCTCGAAAACACGACAAATTAACAATAGCTAGTGTTTAACAACATTACTGAGACTTATTATAGCCTGTCAGCTGTTCAATGAAATCAGCTGGTCTTTACGAATTAATACAAAACAACTGATCTTTTAATACAAATACCAAAATTAAATTAACGATTCATTTCATTTATTTATATCGGTCAAATTTCTTTATTACCATTTTAAGGCGAAAAGCACAATGAGGCTATTATCGCCTCCCTAAATGTAAGTGTGAGTGTAAAGTGTTAAAGTAGTAAGTGTAGTGTTGTAAGTGTAAGTTTGTGTTAGACTCGAGTACCGCGAGGGATGTCTAAATCCTCTCAATTTGTGGAGCTACTCTGTACCCCCTGCGGGACGGTCAAATTTCTTCGTAGTTTCCGTAGTGTGGTGGTTATCGCATGTGCCACACGCGTTAGATCCCCGGTTCGAAACCGACGGAAACACAGAAATTTTTATTATTGTAACATAGCCACCGGACCACATTCAAATGATTAGGATTATGACCTATTCTTCCCGTCAGTGGTCTATCCACTCACCTCATAAAGGCTACCTCGGTTTTGAAACTCTACCGTTTCATCTTCAGGCCGTTATACAAAATGTTAAATCCCTCTGTCGAGGTCGTCACAAAGTCAAACAAAACATTAAAACATACATCACAAACACTGAGCACAATTACACGTTTAAAATTGTATCTTTTTACAAAAAATTCATCATGAAATTCGGCTAGCCAAGCTACACACGCGACTCGTACGTCGTTACATTCCGGACTGCGGAGTCTCCATCATTAGTAGTGCGCCCGTCATTGTTATCAGTTACGGTGCGTCTGTAGGTTTTTGTTACTTACCCAAATCAGCCTTATCCTTAGAGCCATATCATATATTAAATTTAAATTAAATGAAAGTTTTTCATTGAGGATGTTGTGAGGGTCTGATTTTTTGCTCTCAAACTCTTCAATCGCATCCACATAACTATTTTTATGACACAAATGTAATATTTCCATGTTGGTATGGATGTCTTCGAATTAATGGTAAAGAAATTTTTAATTATAATTAATTCAACAGAATATGACACTTGCGACGCTAAAAATACACTGTTATATATCCAATATAAACATGTTCCTCGTATCACGCCTCCCGCAAAATCCGACATCACAACCAGCCCTAAAACATGGTAATGTTAAAACATGTACGAAATCTGACCTTATTGAAACCAATAGAATTTCAACGCAGACCCGAAAATATCTGTTTCCAATTACACCATAACGTAATATAAATAACAAGCAAAATATAGTAATTTTAAAATAAACTACAATAAACAATGTACAGTGCTTTATGTGTGCCAGCTGTTTTTAAAGCATGTGGGATGCATATAATTGTGTACGCCCTACAAGCTTTAAAAACATCATAACGCCAAGGGCCAAACAGAAACAAATGTTTTAATGTCACTCTCTATTATTCCATTGTAACGTCCGTCACATAACTCTGAAAACGTAATTTTTGTTGGGATCCATTATTATAATATAAATAAATGAATGTGTGTGAAAGTTTGTGCAACGTTTTATCATATTTTCGCTTTCGCTCGAACAATTTGTTGCCTATATTACTACTAGATAAACAGAGGTCTGTTAGCCCCTTGTTCAGCGACAATAACGTCTAACGTGCAAATAACCTTGTTAGCCACTAGTTCCGTGGACTGGTTCCCTCAAAGAGTTTAATTTCCTCCACTTCGAGGCCTTCAGGATTGTGCCGGCAAGAGCTTCACAAACACAATTTACGTGACCTTCAGTTTTCTTATCCGTCCCGTATAGCCTATTCCTCCACTTCGAGGCCTTCAGGATTGTGCCGGCAAGAGCTTCACAATCACAATTTACGTGACCTTCAGTTTTCTTATCCGTCCCGTATAGCCTATTCCTCCACTTCGAGGCCTTCAGGATTGTGCCGGCAAGAGCTTCACAATCACAATTTACGTGACCTTCAGTTTTCTTTCTGTATAGCCTATTCCTTTCTTCAGGATCCAAGAGTCACAATCACAAGTTACGTGACCTTCAGTTTTCTTATCCGTCCGTATAGCCTATTCCTCCACTTCGAGGCCTTCAGGATTGTGCCGGCAAGAGCTTCACAATCACAAGTTACGTGACCTTCAGTTTTCTTATCCGTCCCGTATAGCCTATTCCTCCACTTCGAGGCCTTCAGGATTGTGCCGGCAAGAGCTTCACAATCACAAGTTACGTGACCTTCAGTTTTCTTATCCGTCCCGTATAGCCTATTCCTCCACTTCGAGGCCTTCAGGATTGTGCCGGCAAGAGCTTCACGTTTTCTTATCCGTCCCGTATAGCCTATTCCTCCACTTCGAGGCCTTCAGGATTGTGCCGGCAAGAGCTTCACAATCACAAGTTACGTGACCTTCAGTTTTCTTATCCGTCCTGTATAGCCTATTCCTCCACTTCGAGGCCTTCAGGATTGTGCCGGCAAGAGCTTCACAATCACAAGTTACGTGACCTTCAGTTTTCTTATCCGTCCCGTATAGCCTATTCCTCCACTTCGAGGCCTTCAGGATTGTGCCGGCAAGAGCTTCACAATCACAAGTTACGTGACCTTCAGTTTTCTTATCCGTCCCGTATAGCCTATTCCTCCACTTCGAGGCCTTCAGGATTTTGCCGGCAAGAGCTTCACAATCACAAGTTACGTGACCTTCAGTTTTCTTATTCGTCCCGTATAGCCTACTCCTCCACTTCGAGGCCTTCAGGATTGTGCCGGCAAGAGCTTCACAATCACAAGTTACGTGACCTTCAGTTTTCTTATCCGTCCCGTATAGCCTACTCCTC
>CM040191.1:67216306-67236306 GCA_022606455.1 Callitettix versicolor
AAGTTGACTGACTCGTACGGGTTGTATCTCATTTTAAAGAGATTAAATGTATATTTCTGAAAGTAGATTGACAAAAAACTGTAATTTTCAGAGATTAAATTCCATTTTTAATATGATAAGAGTCATTTAGAAATAATGAACACGTTTGTTTGATTTAGTAAAGGCCCTATATCTTATTTAAATAGCTATACACGACTGTACATAATGATGAAAATGTGAATAGAATCTGTCGAACCGTTTCAAAGAAAATGTTACCTTAGATTTTAACCATTTTTTAAAGTTATTTTTCAAGTAGTTTGCGAACAGATATCGTTTGGGAAAAGTGATCGATACATATAATTTCTGTTTCTGATATTTACATCTGAGCTTTTTGGTCAAAACCGTTAGATCCAGTTCTGTTAAAATTTACATGTTTTTGTTGTGACTAAAGAAGTTAGCAAAATTTGAATTAAATTCATCGTGCGTCTTATGCCTTTTAATTCCGCTATTTGTTTACCAACCTATCTGTGTTCGTAGCTTTTCACAATCGAAACAACGATTTTGTTAGACAATTTCAAACTAGTTGATTAATGGCCCAGTTCCAGTTGAGGTTATGCAGTGGCTAGTACCGTCCGCCTGTCGCTGGAAATATTCAACAACGTGGATTACGTTTACCAGGTTCTGTTTAGTTAAAGGCAAAGAAAAATGGCTAGTCGTTGGAGTGAGTAAAAAACTTTTAAATTTGTACAGCTGTACTGTGACCACGAAACCTTGTGGAACATGTAAAGAGTACCGCAATCGGGAGGCTAGGAATGTCTCAATTTTTTTTTTTTTTTAACGTTTGACTATTGTGCACACTTAGTATCTAGACCCTTTGATGTCAACTTGGCCTTTGAGGGGAGAGATGGTGTGTTGGAAAAACCTGGAGACATAGTATGGTATACAGATGGCTCCAAGACAAAGTCAGGCACTGGTGTTGGGGTGTATAGTCTGAGACCGGGGTTAAAGAAGTAAATACCCTTGGACAGCATACAACAGTATTTCAGGCTGAAGTGATGGCCATTAATGACTGTGTTCAGGAGAACTTGGATCGGGGCTTCAAAAAGGCACGTATTCATATTCATACCATAGTTAGACGGCAATAAAAGCACTTGCGGGTCCTATAATACAGTCCAAGCTGGTCTGGGAGTGTAGGAAGAACCTTGACATTCTGTCCCAGGATAACCGGGTAACTCTTCACTGGGTCCCGGGGCATAGCGGAGTTGAGGGTAATGAGGAGGCAGACCGACTGGCTGCACTTGGATCTGCATCTGAGTTTATCGGACCTGAGCCGGCTTTAGGGCTTTCTATATCGTTGGCCAGGTTCGCTATTAATGGGTGGATTACATGTCAACACCAGGTAAGATGGGACAACCTTCATGGGCATTACCATAGTAAACGTTCCTTAAGCAAAGTTCCTTCTAGAGGAATCAGTGGGGCAGCAGATGTCCTGGGCAGAGCACAACTCAGGAGGATCATGGGGCTCAAAACAGGGCATTGTGGTCTGAGTGTGCACATGAACAGGATAGGTGTGTACCACGGAGAAACCGTGTGTAGATTGTGCAGGAAGGAGGAGGAAACTGCAGGTCACATAATTTATTATTGTGAGGCTCTTGCTAGTAGGAGACTAGGGGTTTTTGGTTTCCAAGACCATAGGGATCTTCAGCAGAATGAGCTAGTCAGTGGGTTGTTGGAACTTATTAAGGGCACCAATCTGCTGAACTAGGTATTTTAAGAGGTAAGTTGCACAATAGGTCAGTTGATCTTAGTGCCTGGGATTGAACAAATCCCTTCCTCTAGAATATATATAATCTAATTGTGCACGCTTGGGCTAATTCAGACGATGGGATGATTTATAGCGTATGAAAATGCCAAGCCCTGGCCGGGAATCGAACCCGGGTCCTCGGGGTGAAAGCCCAGTACGCTATCAACTAGGCCACCGAGGCGGCAGTGGGAATGCCTCGATGCAAGCCATAGTTGATGACACGAATGTGCCAAATTTTACAGTGAAGGACGCGCCAAAAATTAAAGCTTTAAGATCTACATATTATTTAGAGTTGACGAAAGTTGAGAAATGTAAAGCAAGTGGTGCGGGAACAGATTTTATGTTTAAACCATCAGTGCCATGGTTTAGTGATATGGATCACAATAAAGTGAGCTGGCGTTCCTGTCGCCGCATGCCACTGACCTTCCAGTCGTTTCTCAACTGGCGTGCCAGCTACTGGCAACGCGTAAATGGGCTTTAACAGTACCGGACCTTGAGATGCGCAGCAGACTGACCGGTGTCAGTTATCCCGACCAAGCCGACCATCATTGAAAAACAACAACAATCTAATACATTTACATAAAACCTAAGCGAATCAACGTATCGCTAATTTAATTAGTTAAATTTAATTAGAACTACAATGGGATCTTTTTCAATACGCGGCTGTAACTGTTTGTAAATAAAATTGACCAGCCAACAACTGTATCAAGACGTAATATGAAGTTGTTAAATTTCCGGCAGAAAGCGTAAAACTAAACGACAACAATTAACAGAGCATAATGTCGGCAGCACTACAACCTGCATTGCAGCTACACGACGGAACGAAATGCTCAACTCAAAGAATATAACAAATAATTAGCTACAATTACAGTATTGTACTTACACAGGCTTAATGTTATTTCTTTACGCCAGTGCCGAGATACTATTAGAGTGACTATTAAATTTACCTTTAATTAAAATTAACAAGATAGCTGCACGCAGCTGTTTCGCTGGATTTGTTGAATCATGTAACAAGCATAACCAATTATATATATATATATATATATATATATATATATATATATATATATTTTTTTTTTTTTTTTTTAAGCGAAGAGCTCGTAGAGACTATTATTGCCTCCCTAAATTTAAGTGTGAGTGTAAAGTGTTAAAGTCGTAAGTGTAGTGTTGTTAGTGTTAAGACTCGGTTAGGGACCGCGAGGGACCCTCTTAATCCTCTTAATAGGTGCAGCTAGTCTGCACCCCTGCGGGGATATATTTTGTTATTTTAAGGCGAAAAGCACATTAAGGCAATTATCGCCTGTTTAAATGTAAGTGTAAGTGTAAAGTGTTAAAGTCATAAGTTTAAGTGTGTGTTGACTCGGGTACCGCGAGGGACGTCTAAATCCTCTCAATAGGTGCAGCTAGTCTGCATATTGTTTATACCCTGCGGGGTAAACACAAAACATATATATATAATATTTATGAATTATGAATGTATTAGCACTTTATAGTTGCTATGTTGGTCAACTTTGATCAATTTTTGGCAAAAAAAATCAAATTTTGGTAATAGCTTCGTCAAACTTATCACCCAGCAATTCCGTTCACATTTAAAATGGCAGTCATCGAAATATTAAAAGGCATATAGCTTTCTTATCTTATAAGTTTTTGAAAATCTGATTTCAACACCGTAATCAAAAATAAAATCTTTGTACATTAGCTCTTTTTCAAAATTTCATCGAATATACAAACCGCGTGATGGCGGTCAGGGTTAATTTTCTGATGATATTTATGCAGATTTTAACGCAATTCGATAGGGAAAAATTAAATTTTCAAAAAGGATAAAATTAAAAATTTTTTTTTGATATTTTCACTTTTTGAAAATTCGCTTTCATCACATGAACGAGCGAGACAGCATTATTTGGAATTATCGCGACTTGTTCAAAACTCGCTATACACTTCTAATGAAAAACAAATTCAAATGTTTAACTTTTAAGAGGACTTTTGTCTCACCCTGTACAATACTTTTAGGAACACTGGTTTAATGTATGCAGGAACACGGACCCTCACGGGCCTTTATGTAAATGAGGAAAGGTCAGGTCCAGTCCGGTAAAATGTACAGTACAGATAAATTGAAAAGTTAAGGAAGGCAAGGTGTGGCTTAAAGGCGTACGCACGTTATTCGTACAGATTAGGGTAAAATGAGGTAAATTAATATTACAGTAATGAAAATAAGTTTAAAATTCCATAAAGTACTTTGATAAGGTATTTTTGGGGTCTTAGATCTTTTCCCTAAACGTACGTGCTGCGCTGAGCGAAGCAGACTACGCGTTCAAAACCCATCTTATTGTTATTAATATAACTGCGGCCACTGAAGGTGAAGCAGAGCCATGCGACGCCATTTGACTCCGCTCAACTACGTTTCCTGAAAGTATTGAAAGTTGATATTCTAATGTCAGAGTTTGATTATCCTGGTATTCTTAGAAGTTCTTTAAGAAATCTTCAAATAAAGGAACCGCTAAGGATGTATTAACGAATTCACAATTTTATTTGCAGAGTTACACTTTAGGGGCTATCAGACCCTCGTTATCTGAATCCTTTAAGATCAAGATGACTTATGAAGAAGCTTATTCTGGAGATCTTGTATGGTAATAAGATTAAGATTATTACTAGAGGAAGGGATAATTCAACCCCAGGCACTGCTATCGATTGACCTATTGTGCAACTTACCTCTTAAAATACCTAGTTCAGCAGATTGGTGCCCCTAATAAGTTCCAGCAACCCACTGACTAGCTCACTCTGCTGAAGATCCCTAGGGTCTTGGAAACCAAAAACCCCTAGCCTCCTACTAGCAAGAGCCTCACAATCATAAATTATGTGACCTGCAGTTTCCTCCTCCTTCCTGCACAATCTACACACGGTTTCTCCGTGGTATACCCCTATCCTGTTCATGTGCACTTTCAGACCACAGTGCCCTGTTATGAGCCTTATGATCCTCCTGAGTTGTACTCTGCCCAGGACATCTGCTGCCCCTTTGATTCCTCCAGAAGGAACTTTGCTTAAGAGACGTTTACTATGGTAATGCCCATGAAGGTTGTCCCATCTTACCTGGTGTTGACATGTAATCCACCCATTAATAGCGGAACTGGCCAACGATAGAAAAATCCCTAAAGCCGGCTCAGGTCCGATAAACTCAGATGCAGATCCAAGTGCAGCCAGTCGGTCTTCCTCCTAATTACCCTTAACTCCCCTATGCCCCGGAACCCAGTGAAGAGTTACCCGGTTATCCCGGGACAGAACGTCAAGGTTTTTCCAACACTTGTATGGTATACATATAACTCGAAAACAACAGAGGGCAACGGGTCGGGGACGTATGGTTTGACAACGAGTGCTGAAACACGTGTTACCCTGGGACACTACGCCACAGTATTCCAGGCAGAGGTAATGACCATTAATAACTGTGTTTGGGGGGGAATTTGAAGCTGCCTTTAAGAGTCGATTAAAGCAGTTGCGGGTCCCCGAGCATGGTAAAAAAGTTACTTTACACTGGGTACCAGGAAGGGAGGGTTGAGGATAATGAGAAGACGGCCAGACTGACTACTCTTGGATTTACAGGACAGTAGCCAGAAATACATCTGGCTGAGCGTGACACCTATTGGTGGATCAACAAGTAACGTCAAATAAGACGGGTAAACATCTTCTCAAAAAGATTCCTCTAGGAAGGTTTAGAGGGACAGTAGATACCTACGGCATTGGACAACTCAGAAAAAGCATGGGATTCATTGCAGGGCATTGTGGTCTGAGGATATACTTAAACAGGTTAGGAATGTGCTACGCGAGAAGGAAGAGAAACTGCAGGCCATGTAATCTACAATTGTTAAGTTCTTTCCAAAGATTGTTTTTGTATTTTAAGGTGAAAAACACATTGAGGCTATTATCGCCTCCCTAAATGTAAGTGAGAGTGTAAAGTGTTAAAGTCGTAAGTGTAAGTGTGTGTTAGACTCGGGTATCGCGAGGGACGTCTAAACCCTCTCAATAGGTGCGGCTAGCTGTACCCCTCCAGCGGTGTCTTACCAAAAACAGAAGTTGTTTGGCTTCCATAACCCTAGGGATCTTCAGCTAGTCATTGTTTTTTTGGAACTTACTAAGGGCACCAATCTGCAGAACTAGAAATTTTTTAGAGGTTTAGTTGCACAATATGTCAGTCGATAGCAGTGCTTGAGGTTGTACTATCCGTTTCTTTAGGTTCTAAACAAATAAATTAATCTACGAAACTAGCCAAAAACAGCTGACTACTCCAATCAAACAAATTAATCCAACAAGACTAGATCTATATGTAATCTTCTGTAACTTTTAACCCTTATTAGTTTAAATAAGTGTTAAACTAATAAAGCCCTAATAACTAATAAACTAATAGCATGATCGAGGTGGTCGAGGTGTCAGTAGGCTGCGTCTCTGAATTCGCGCAGCTCAAGGTCGTTAAGTTCGAGACTGCAGTTACTGTCGTCAGCTTTGCCGTTTCCGTTAATGCCGACACCTGTAATTATGGGTCCTAACTGGCGTATAAAGTATGGACGTTAAGGGGAAAAAGTAGTTTAAATGCACAACTACTGCATGCCGTACATTAAAACCCCTAAACTGTAAACAAACGCTTTAATTGCTGTAAAATAAATAACGGTTCCGCCAAACATTAGCGAAAACGATAAAATGTCACTCCGGCCAGGAAATAAACATAAATTACAGTGCTGCCTCTCGCGCCTTTACCTTTCACTAAGCCTCGCTGTTTATTTAATGTTGCAGAAAAAATAACTTCCTTATTAAGTATCTCGAAAGGATTTTCGCAACCTCCTTACTTATCCGCCGCGTGTTTTTACAAAACTTTTTACAGCCCTTCGTTAAAGCCCATTAACATTAATAACTCTAAAAATGTTTTTCATTTAAAAGAATAATAAAAACATTATTGGCTGTAACATTCCCCTCCGTTTTAATTATTTTAAAGATTTTTTCTTTCGAGAAAAGTAATTAAACAGATGAAACTTTTAAAAGAATAAATTCATTTTCAAACACGAAATACTTCGTGCTTTGGTTTTTCTTCGAATTTTCAGTTTAATTAAAAAAAATTGCTGGTCAACATACTCGCCCAAGCTATTATCAGAGTAAATATTTTGTCCACGTTTAAATCAAATTGGATCACATTTCGTGTAACGGTAGAGTGCGCATGCGCACGCCCCACACACGTAAATAAAAAGGTTTAACGACATTCAAAAACTGTTCAGAAAATCAAAATCAACATTGGTTCATAATTCCAGATCTAAATCTAACCATGACGGTCGTTCCAATATAAGCAAATCTCATTTCCCAAAAGGAAATTCACTAAAAATTAAATGGAATCGATACGAGTTGAATTTCCTATTTTCCTACGACAAAAAACGCTTTGTTATTTTAAATTTACTTCACTGACGTCAGTTGGGAAACAATATTTTTATTTGGGTGGGGGGTATTTATAGGCAAAAAGCACATTGAGGCTATTATCGCCGCCCTAAATGTAAGTGTGAGTGTAAAGTGTTAAAGTCGTAAGTGTAAGTGTGTGTTAGACTCGGGTACCGCGAGGGTCGTCTAAACCCTCTCAATGGTGCAGCTAGTCTGCACCCTGCGGGGTGGGAAACAATATATATATATATATATATATATATATATATATATATATATATACATTTTTGAGAGTTTACCATTTTTGCCTTTTTTTTTTTTTTAGATGACCCCAGAACCTACATTTCGAAATGAGATCTACTACTGATACATTTTATTTTAATTTTAGAAGCCTACTTAATTACTACATTTGAGTAATGTTAAAATCAACACAGCTAATTTTGAGTGAACAGTCCAAATTCTAAGTAAACAGCGCGGATTTTGAGTAAATAAAGCGAATGCCCATTAAATATAGCGTGTTACGAGTAAATATAGCGGTTTATGATTAAAAAGAGTTTTGCACTAGAGTTGATTTTGTGAAAATAAAAGTATTTTATAACAGGGCTATTTTGTGTAGAGAGTATTTAATAATAAATAGAGCGGTTGTTAAGTAAAGTGAGCGGATTCTGAGTAAATAGAGCAGACGATATAATAGAGCGGATGCTGAGTAAATAGAGCAGACGATATAATAGAGTGGATGCTGAGTAAATAGAGCAGACGATATAATAGAGCGGATGCTGAGTAAATAGAGCAGACGATATAATAGAGCGGATGCTGAGTAAATAGAACAAATGAGATAATAGAGCGGAACTGAGTAAATAGAACAAATGAGATAACAGAGCGGATGCTGAGTAAATAGACCAGACGATATAATAGAGCGGATGCTGAGTAAATAGAACAAATGAGATAATAGAGCGGATGCTAATTAAATAGAACAAATAAGATAATCGAGCTGATGCTGAGTAAATAGAGCAGACGATATAATAGAGCGGATGCTGAGTAAATAGAACAAATGAGATAATAGAGCGGATGCTGAGTAAATAGAGCAGACGATATAATAGAGCGGATGCTGAGTAAATAGAACAAATGAGATAATAGAGCGGAACTGAGTAAATAGAACAAATGAGATAATAGAGCGGATGCTGAGTAAATAGACCAGACGATATAATATAACGGAACTGAGTAAATAGAACAAATGAGATAATAGAGCGGATGCTAAGTAAATAGAACAAATAAGATAATAGAGCGGATGCTGAGTAAATAGAACAAATGAGATAATAGAGCGGATGCTGAATAAGTAAATATGCAGAGAGCGGCGGAATCTGAATAAATAAATCTGGTTTTAACTAAACAGAGATGATTTTGTGTGATAGAGTGGATACTGAGTAAATAGAACAAATGTCTGATAATTTTTAAAGTTTTTCTCAAAAAATAGGCTGGATAACGGTTATGAGATATGCATAACGGAATAATAAGATATCCAAGTAAAGGTAAAAGCCTCTAGTTAAATTCACACTAGGCCATGAAAGAAAACATTTATAGACGCTTTTTCCTAAAAATAAAATTATTTAATTTTTGCTTAACTCACTCCTTGAATATCCAGCCAAACAATTGTGATTAAGTTGTGAGTCCGCCTAGTCTGTGCTATATTACAATCAACTTTCAACCCCTAAGCGATCAATCACCCTTATCCGTGACACTTGTGTATGACAGATCTAATCTATCACCACCAAGTCAGTGTACACTTACTTCTACAGTTTTTAAATCTCGGATATCAAACAAATTTAACACTATATTCCAATTATTTTTGAATTCATGTAATTATCTGAAAACCTAAATTCGGATGTCATTGACAGAAAATCGACACAAATCAAAACCGATCCCACAAAATTTTTGCATTTAATATAATATTTATTAGACTAATGGAATATTACACGAATATATTACGCGCTCGTGACTATAACATCAAAAATTAGTTTGAACCTAATTATAGTTATAACAGTGTAATTTTATTAGTGAATTTCCAATGAAAAACATGGAAACCATCATCATGGTAAGATCCCGATTTGGAAATAAGTGCAGATCCTGACCTCTATATCACACACACACACACACACACACACACACACACACACACACACACACACACACACACACACACACACACACACACACACACACACACACACACACACACACACACACACACACACACACACACACACACACACACACACACACACACACACACACACACACACACACACACACACACACACACACACACACACACACACACACACACACACACACACACACATACACACACACACACACATACACACACACACACACACACACACACACACACACACACACACACACACACACACACACACACACACACACACACACACACACACACACACACACACACACACACACACATACGCGCGCGCACACACAAACACACACATACATGTACTCACAACAATCAATTTGCTTTGTTTAGTACGTGTTGTTTAATAGTTGTGTAAGTGTGTGAGAGAGAGAGAGAGAGAGAGAGAGAGAGAGAGAGAGAGAGAGAGAGAGAGAGAGAGAGAGGGAGAGAGATCACGTTTACGTTCGTGATTTTAATTGTGCCGATTTCGTTCGCACATGACACAAAAAACGATTTTGGTATTAACTTTAACAAGTTCGTTAACCAGCAAAATTCGGTTAACAGTTTCAATATGGCGGCCAATCCAAAACTTTAGAAGTTTCTAACTTTTTCTTAATTTCCTTTTTAAATCTGATTTTATAATTATAATCAGCGTTAAAGACAGTGTAAATTATTTTGTATTTTGTAAATTAGTTGAAATTAAGGAATTCAATTTCATTTTAGAATTTTCAAAGTTAAAAATTCTAATAAACTCAGATTTCAATGCTGTTTATGCTGGTGAAATCAGAATTTCAACATAATATAATGCCTTCTATCACGTGAGCGAGACAGCTGCGTGCCGTAATCATTTCGAGTATTCATGGAATAGCGTACAAGCTACGCGTATTATTAAATCAGACCTATAAGCGTAATGTTATGACTGTTAATTTCAAAACGCTTTGCATTATACAATGTGCACTGTACGCAGGGCGTGTTTTAGCCTTATTCGTTTCACCTCGCTATAACGTACAGCGTTTGTTCACCGCCTTTAAAATACTTTTAACTTTGACACACATAATAAGTCTTGAAACAAAATGCATGCACAAACACGTTTCACATTTAATTAAGTAAATACGATACCATCTTCCCCGTAACAACCCTCCAGCACTTGTTTGCTAATGAATAACTTTAACTTAAAACAGTATGGCTTGTTAATTAAACAAGTCGAGATAATTATTTGTTTAGCCTATGAATTTATACTTTACAATCTGTGTGGACCGGCGTTTAAAATTAATCGGAATATTTAAATCAACCTATGTTTTCACAACAGCACAGGCTTACACAAAGAAACATTTTGAAGTCATTTTGACACAACCCGGAAAGGATCGGTAAACATTTAGATTTGCTTTTAAATAAATATTTTTTTTAAAAAATCATGTTTTATTTTATTTTCTAATATAGAGGCCTAGTCGTACGATACATGAACTTACATTAACTTATTAATTTTTTACTAAAAATTAGATTAAAATAGCGGGACTGTCTCGCTGACGTGGTAGAAGCTGCTTTCCAGTGATTATTTCTATTTATATTAGGCCCTTATTTTTTTGTAAAACTGATCATAATAATAAGCATTGCGTGATTACGCATAGTGGAATCAGACTAGGAACTGAGAACAAAGGCATTAAGGTAAATTGTTTAGCTTTTGCGGATGACATGGCCTTACTAGCTGAGACATTGGAAGAAGCTAAGGAACAGGGCTCTTGAACTCCAGAAGCAAGCGTTAAAAATGGGTCTCAAAGTTTCATTTGAAAAGACTAAAATATTGGACAAACACACAGAAACCACCAAAAAAGCTTCAAGTGTGAGAACAATACATTGATAGTCAAAGAATTCAAATATCTTGGGGAATGGATCAGCTGGAACGCCCTAGAGAATAAAGCTATGGAATCTAGGAGAAATAAAGTTGAATTAGCCTTCCAACTTACCAAGGACACATACAACAAGAAGTCCCTCTCCTGGAATACAAAGATAAGGCATTATCATACGGTAATTAAACCACAAGCCTTACATGCGGCTGAAACATTACCTCTCACAACCCAGGGCCCACTTGAAAGGCTGGAGATCAAAGAAAGAAAGATATTACGAAAAATCTTAGTCCCCAAATTCCGTAACAACCAATTACTCCACATCAGGAATGAAACTCTTTACCAAAAAACTGAACTATCGGACACAATAAGAAAAAGGAGAATTGATTTTTATGGGCACATCCTCCGAATGGACAAAAATAGGCTAACCAAAGAAATATTTGACTACTTTCATAATAAAAGAGCCAAACCACTTTGGTTTAGAGAAACGGAGAAAGACATAACGGAACTACAAATCACTGACACTATGCTCATGGACAGAACAGCCAAAACAATAACCTAGGACAAGAAGAAACGGTTCCAAGGCAAAGTCAAATCCAAACGAACGATCCAAATCTCTGACGAAGAAAGAAAAGCAAGATCACAACGAATGAAGCAATACGGGCTACGAGGAAGGCACAGAACATTAAAAAGTGATTGATTTAGTGTACCCCAAAGTTGGGTGAAACAAAGAGAATAAGCATTGAAAATTTCAAATATTAACAGTGTAAACTTAAAATTACACTAAAAATACGAAAATTAACCCTAACTGCCGACATATTCATTTTCGTATATTTAGTAGATAAAATTTGTATATATCTTAATTGATGCTAAATTTAACACTGATTACGATTGTGAAATCAAATTTTCAAAATGTAAGATGAAAAAATGTATGAATTTATTAAGTATTGTAATAGCCGCCATTTTGAAACAATTGGGTGGATTTTGCTGAGTAACCTCCTTATTCCAGCTATTAACAAACATCGATCTTTTGCCAAATTTCAAACAATCCGCACCAAACAGCATTTTAAACTTTCAAATGACATTGAAAATATAAAAATGAATTGCGACCGCGGCCATATTTATTTTCGTAATTTAAACGGAATTTGAAAATATATAATGTCATTTTATGCCGATTTTAATTTTTATTACGGCGGTTAGATTAAATTTTCAAATAATTGTACGTTAAAAAAGTTATGAATTTTTTAAGATTTGAAATGAACGCCATTTTGAAAATGTTAAAAGAATTTAACTGGGTAACGAACTTGCCCAACTTAATTCTAACATGAATGTTTGTCAATTTTTAATCAAAAATAGTGAATACCGAATAAAACATAGGATCGGCTTTCATGTCAAGGTTCCGATTCTAGGTATTAAAAAAATCGCACTTCAATGGCTCATTTCTTACCTTTGTGCTATCTATAGGTCTGAGTTGAAGTTCAATAAGCAAATACGAACAAAAAATATTTAATTAGGATATTCATTATAGAAACATACCGAAAGTTACTTAACATATGTTTTTTTATTAAAAATAGTTTTTTGCCTATTTATAATACGCAGTAAATAGACTAATATAACTACACTAAAAATAACCTGAAATTCCTGAAAACAACATACATTTACAATTACAATCGGTTACTTTTTTTAAAAAAAAATATTTTGGGTTTGATTAAAATAAAATATATTTGTTTTAAATTTGAAAATTAAATAGTTTTCTTGATATAGGCTCTGCAATTTTAAAACCCTAACTGAGTATGTTCGTATTGTTACTCCATCCACTCTTCTTTCTAAAAGCATTCAAAATTATCAGCAATCACTTGCCTAAAGAAGTCAATGCAGTCAGGTCGGTTCTAAGGGCCGTATCTGTACGGACAGTCTGGCTCACTTTTCAACTAGCGCAGCCAGTGACTAGTCCAGCAGTAAATAGTGAAAAGTCCCGCGCAGTTTCGCCGCGTTATTGCTCTTTTCGGAAACATTTCAAAACCGGCGCCTCCAGCCTCCTCCACTGCAGAAGCTAGAGGTAGACATTCAACTAAACCCGACAAACAGTTCGGTATTTCTAAAACTAAAACACTTTTCCGAGTGACACGGTCAAATCTGTAGTTTAAGTGGGCAATAGAGGTGGGCGTTTCTGCTATTTTTACAAAAAGTCAACAAACTGTTTTGCTGAGGAAAAAAGCTGCTTTTTAAAACAGTTGGGAAAAAACAGGTTTAGAAAACTGAAACTCAAAGTTGTATTAGCAGCTAAAACATAAAGCACATAAGTTCAGTTTTCTAAGACTACTTTTTCATTCCCACTGCCACCATGTCTTTAACTGTTTTTTGGGTATAAAGCATTTAGAAAGGATAAAAATAATCCTTATAAGTGAAGTAATAATTAAATTACATTATCAAAACGTAATAATTATGAAAGCCATTTTATGTAAAAAATGCTGTGAATTTCTAATAGAAGAATTTTTTTACTTAAAAATTAAATAGTCCTTTGCATATTTACCAAAATGCAAACGATTTAGAATATTTCTAGTTGATTAAAAAATATTGATGATTGAAAATAAATGTAAAAAATATGTTTAAATAAAATTAGGCTCTGTATCTACAGCTCGCAACAAAGTAGAGATAAACGTTGACATTGACCAAACAGTTCTTACTTCACTACAAACAACAAGCAACTTTGAAATAAAGGAAAAAAGCGTAAAAACAGGTAGAAGAAAAGCAGTTAGCAGGCAAACAGTTTTATCGCTTGCGGCAACGTTCGAATAGAACATAGTTGTGGTAGTGCGGATTCCTTGTTTAACAAATCATAAACCAGTCCAAATCCAACTGCTTGTTTACGTTTGAAAAAGCAGTTTGTTTGTCGTTTATAGAAAAGCAGTTTTTTTTAACAGTTTTGTGTTTTCTGCCCCACCACTATTTGTCAATGATCCTTCCTGACTACAGTGATCGCAGCTACTGTACAGCCCAGACAAGATGTAAATCTTTAACTGTGAACAGTAGTACCTGTACCATACAGGTTGTTTCTTCGGAAACAGAATATAACTTATGTAGTAAAACCAGCCGTTTTGTCTTAACACAATTATTTCAAAATATAATGTATTTCGTAAGTTATTCACTTCCTATCCAAATACACAATAGAGTAAACCAAGTTGTATAGGTTATAACTTGTAGTTACGACTTCTGTACGACTATAGGCTATTTCATCTTTGAAATGATTTTCATTTTACTTTAAATTACTTTCAAGTAAAGAATAATCTCAGTTTCTTTTATATAAATGTTTTCTTTCTGGTTAATTTTTTAGGTTAAATGTTTTTGTAATGTGAAAAATAACCTATTAAAAGAACAAAAACCGTTACATTCGAATATTTTGCTAGTAAACTAAAATATCATCAACACGCATGCGCAGTTAATTTTAAGCTGTAAACTTTAGGCCATGAAAATTAACCGACTGCTAATAATGTTCTATACGATAAATTGGATAAAACTTAAATTATTATCTATGAAATACATTACTGAACAAAATTTTGTATTAACATGTATGAAATTGTATTACGTACCTTTTAAAACTGCTTTTCTAAAGCACCATTAATACCAATTTGGTTGGCTACGTACCGCTTTAGCCTAGGCATTACGTTAAACTAGCTTATTAACCCACTTAAAAGTTATTCATTCAAAACGAATAAAACTGTCCAATAACCTAACACAATAAAACACTAACACTAACACTTAATAACCACTCTGCACTTTCACTTCGTACAACGAACTCAACAAACACTGAAAACGACAGACCAAACCACTAAAATGAATTCAACAATCAAATAAACATGGCGGCTCTACTACAACTGAATAAAAAATGTTACCTTATTAGAATATTTTACACAAGCGATATTACCGTAGCATTGAAGAATTGGTGCGTATCACTACCCCTGGTGGCATATTCAGAAATTAACGTCACAGCTGATTGACCTTGACTGCCTGAACGACAGTGTTTCTAGCCTACATAACCATCAAATGTTCTGTTCAGTTGTTCTATAGTAGTTCGCCTTGTTTATTATAATTATTATATTTTTATTTAATCCGAAGTGGATTTCTAGTTTTTATGTTATGTTAAAATTCTTAAACTTTGAACTTAACATTTATTTTCTTTATAGTTGTTAGGCATTTGTCTGTAATTCAGTGTCATGCTTATATAACACTAATTATTAATGTTACGAATTTTTAGTCGATATTTATTGCGAAATAAGGTAATGCAGCAGTCAGCATGGTAAAACCCAGACCCGGGACTATGAAACGAACACCGATCTGACTTCTAGAACACTTTTTATCATTTATAACACTAATTATTAATGTTACGAATTTTTAGTCGATATTTATTGCGAAATAAGGTAATGCAGCAGTCAGCATGGTAAAACCCAGACCCGGGACTATGAAACGAACACAGATCTGACTTCTAGAACACTTTTTATCATTTATAATACTAATTATTAATGTTACGAATTTTTAGTCGATATTTATTGCGAAATAAGGTAATGCAGCAGTCAGCATGGTAAAACCCAGACCCGGGACTATGAAACGAACACCGATCTGACTTCTAGAACACTTTTTATCATTTATAATACTAATTATTAATGTTACGAATTTTTAGTCGATATTTATTGCGAAATAAGGTAACGCAGCAGTCAGCATGGTAAAACCCAGACCCGGGACTATGAAACGAACACCGATCTGACTTCTAGAACACTTATTATCATTTATAACACTAATTATTAATGTTACGAATTTTTAGTCGATATTTATTGCGAAATAAGGTAATGCAGCAGTCAGCATGGTAAAACCCAGACCGGGACTACTACGAAACGAACACCGATCTGACTTCTAGAACACTTTTTATCATTTATAATACTAATTATTAATGTTACGAATTTTTAGTCGATATTTATTGCGAAATAAGGTAATGCAGCAGTCAGCATGGTAAAACCCAGACCCGGGACTATGAAACGAACACCGATCTGACTTCTAGAACACTTTTTATCATTTATAACACTAATTATTAATGTTACGAATTTTTAGTCGATATTTATTGCGAAATAAGGTAATGCAGCAGTCAGCATGGTAAAACCCAGACCGGGACTATGAAACGAACACCGATCTGACTTCTAGAACACTTTTTATCATTTATAACACTAATTATTAATGTTACGAATTTTTAGTCGATATTTATTGCGAAATAAGGTAATGCAGCAGTCAGCATGGTAAAACCCAGACCCGGGACTATGAAACGAACACCGATCTGACTTCTAGAACACTTTTTATCATTTATAACACTAATTATTAATGTTACGAATTTTTAGTCGATATTTATTGCGAAATAAGGTAATGCAGCAGTCAGCATGGTAAAACCCAGACCCGGGACTATGAAACGAACACCGATCTGACTTCTAGAACACTTTTTATCATTTATAACACTAATTATTAATGTTACGAATTTTTAGTCGATATTTATTGCGAAATAAGGTAATGCAGCAGTCAGCATGGTAAAACCCAGACCCGGGACTATGAAACGAACACCGATCTGACTTCTAGAACACTTTTTATCATTTTTAACACTAATTATTCATTTTACGAATTTTTATTCGATATTTATTGCGAAATAAGGTAATGCAGCAGTCAGCATGGTAAAACCCAGAGCCGGGACTATGAAACGAACACCGATCTGACTTCTAGAACACTTTTTATCATTTATAACACTAATTATTAATGTTACGAATTTTTAGTCGATATTTATTGCGAAATAAGGTAATGCAGCAGTCAGCATGGTAAAACCCAGACCCGGGACTATGAAACGAACATCGATCTGACTTCTAGAACACTTTTTATCATTTATAACACTAATTATTAATGTTACGAATTTTTAGTCGATATTTATTGCGAAATAAGGTAATGCAGCAGTCAGCATGGTAAAACCCAGACCGGGACTATGAAACGAACACCGATCTGACTTCTAGAACACTTTTTATCATTTATAACACTAATTATTAATGTTACGAATTTTTAGTCGATATTTATTGCGAAATAAGGTAATGCAGCAGTCAGCATGGTAAAACCCAGACCCGGGACTATGAAACGAACACCGATCTGACTTCTAGAACACTTTTTATCATTTTTAACACTAATTATTCATTTTACGAATTTTTATTCGATATTTATTGCGAAATAAGGTAATGCAGCAGTCAGCATGGTAAAACCCAGAGCCGGGACTATGAAACGAACACCGATCTGACTTCTAGAACACTTTTTATCATTTATAACACTAATTATTAATGTTACGAATTTTTAGTCGATATTTATTGCGAAATAAGGTAATGCAGCAGTCAGCATGGTAAAACTCAGACCCGGGACTTTGAAACGAACACCGATCTGACTTCTAGAACACTTTTTATCATTTAAAATTTGATACTTTTGGTCCGATTAAAACTTAGTACAAAAACTGATTATGTTTATACGTTGGACAAGCTTGCTGTAACCCTGGAAATTGGTTCAACAGTTTCAAAATGTTCTTTTAGAAATTTTAATAATCTCATATACTCTTTACCGTACTGGTACGTTCTTTTGAACCCCGCAGGGGTACAGACTAGCTGCACCCATTGAGAGGATTTAGACGTCCCTCGCGGTACCCGAGCCTAACACACACTTACACTTACAACACTACACTTACGATTTTAACACTTTGCACTCACACTTACATTTAGGGCGACGATAATAGCCTCAATGTGCTTTTCGCCTTAAAATAAAAAAAAAACAACGTTATTTTGAAAATGATTTCGACATTGTGATTAGCGTTAAAAATGTACATAAATTAGCATTTTAAATTTTCGAATTGTACTAAAAATTCAAATATGATTGTAACGACGGTCAAGGTTAATTTCGTATTTTTAATTTATTTTACAATGATCAGATTTTAAGTTAATTATGACGCGAAATACTACTTTTTATACAAGTATGTATAAGATTTTTTTCATTTATTTATTACAATCTTAATCTTACAGATTAAATGAGTAATATATATAATTGATCTATAACATGTATTGGACTTAGCGAACTAAATCATGCGGCTTATGACGCTTAAGTCGTCTGTTGTCCGATTCCACATCTAAAAGTTGGATGGCTTCGACGTTCGAATGTTGATATAGTCTCTTCTCGTGCAGAGAGGCGCAGTCTTGTATCTCCTTTACATACTTCAAGTCTAGGTCTGCATGAAGGCCATCATTCCTTTGGTACCATCTTGCATTTGTCATTGCAGGAATAATATGATTTTGTACTCGCTGGATAATCTGTTGATTTGAGGGTTTTGTACACCCCCAAAATTCATCACCATATGTCCAAATAGGCCTAATCACTGATATGTACAATATCTCTTTGGTACAAGGCCAACAGAGATTTTCGTCCCATCAGCCAATACAAATCACGCAGTTTTTCTTTGATTTGCTCTGCTTTCTTACATACATGATGCTTCCACGTAAGGCGTTCGTCAAGATGCATGTACCGCAATGAAAATGTCACATTTGTGTGCACAATAGTCGAACGTTAAACAAAAAAAAAATGAAAATGTCACTTGAGTAGACTTTAGTTCGTTGACTTTAATTTTCCAGTCTTCTGTCCACCGTGTTATGTGTTTAATGCCGACTGAAGATTTCCTGTCGCTTCAGCTTGGGATTTACTTACAGCCATTATCACAGTATCATCGGCAAATGTAGCAAGTATGGTTTTATTTGAAGTTGGGATATCCGCTGTTTTTACCAGATAAAGAATAGGTCCCAGAACACTACCTTGTGGAACTCCTGCTTTTATTGAGTACAGAGCTGATTCAGATTCCTCGGCCATTGTAAGGTATGATTGAAGTAGTCGGCAATAATTCCCCGGCAACATCCTGCTAAGTTTGAAAACAAGCCCCTCGTGCCATACTTTTTCAAAGGCCTGTTGAATATCTAAAAAGGCTGCACAAGTAAATTTCTTTTCTTCAAATCCCCTTTCAATTACAGTAGTAACTCTATGAACCTGGTCTACGGTTGAATGAAGTATGTACCCATGAAAAATATTGTGGTATTAATAGCCTACTGTTCGAAAATTCGCTCCTATCAAGTCAGCGAGACAGATGGGTGTATGACCTAGGGGGTTATGACGTGGTGTCAAAACGGTTTTTTTGTGACTTAGCGACCCGTATTAGTGCTGTATAAAGTGTTTAAGTACTAAAAAAATACCATCACGTATTTCGTATGAAACGTTGCGCAGGGATGTTGTATAGACCTTGTGCAGCTGGGGCACTGCACATGCGCCGTGAAATATTAACTGCGCAAAGCTTCAACGTTTGAAACTGTATGTTCATCAGGTGCATCCAGTTTGGTTCGTGTACTTTTCTAAAAATATACTTATAGCCGAAATATAAGCACCGAGAAACCGGACTTTTTCTACTCTCTCCCCAATTTCCCTTTCACTGTAGCAATAACGGTCACATTTACATGTACATAAGATACACTCGAAAACGAAAAAAATATACTATTCATATCAGGCAGCTCTCACCCGGACGTAATGAAACCAAATTTCCAACAATGCTTTTTCTATGTTGCACTTTTTTAAAAAAAGCTTCTCCAACATTATAATCGACGCTGAAAAGAATTTAACAATTAAAATTGCTAATTTATACAGATTTGAATGCTGATTACAATTATGAAAA
>CM040191.1:67241306-67243806 GCA_022606455.1 Callitettix versicolor
CACAATCATTATAATATTTATTTTAATAATAGAAGAGAAATTAAAAACGTATGCAATCGATGTTCTTCCTAAAAGTAGTAATGTAATGGTAAGAGATTTAAAAAGCAAACAAAATCTAAAAAAATGATTTTTACAAAAACATTTTAAATTATATCTCATGAAAATTTATTTATTCAAAGCACAACTAAACAAACATTGTGTCATAGAGTTTTTTTTTTAATTTGTCTCAGTCCTTATTTTTTGTTATGTGTTATAGGCCGTTATACGAGGTGTGTTCAGAAAGTAACGAGAATTTTTAAATTTCGCGGGCTTGGAGAGTCTGATTGTCAAACTTTTTTTTATTATGTTGGTATACATGCCCTTGAAGTATGATAAAACTTTCAGCTGTTTTAATTGTTGACTTTGTCTGTGACAGCCACTAAGGTTAGACGTGTTTTTAGGAGCTCGGCAATTTTCGTTTGTTAAAAGAAATGGATCAAAGAAATTGTAACAAATTTTGCGTAAAAAATGGAATAAAGTGTAACAAAGTGTGTGAAATGTTAACAAAGGCCTATGGTGAGTCTGCTATGAGTAAAGCAAGAGTTTATGAGTGGTATAAGTGTTTCCAAGAAGGCCGTGAAGACGTTGAAGATGACGAACGTCCAGGACGCCCCAGCACATCAACAACAAAACGTGGAAAAAGTGAAAGAAATGGTTATGAACAATCGCCGAATCACAATCAGAGAGGTCGCTGATGATGTTGGCATATGTTATGATGATGTCATGACATTGTTTCCAATGTTTTGTGTATGAAACGCGTGGCAGCAAAATTCGTTCCAAAATTGTTGAATTTTGAACAAAAACAGCGGCGAATGGAAGTTGCTCAGGAGTCACTAAATGAAGTCAACGACGATTCGCCAGACTTTTCCTATTTCCAAAAATAAAGATAACCTTAAGGGCCGTCGTTTTACAGTCGTAGATGACATTAAAAGCGCATCGCTGAAAGAACTAAAGGCTATCTCAAAGATCGAGTTGGAGAAATTTTCGAGGATTGGAAGAAGTGCTGGCACAAGTGCATAATCTCCAATGGGGACTATTTTGAAGGGGACAACATCAATGTAGAAGAATAGCCTAAATAAATATTTTGTTCAAAAAAATTAAAATTCTCGTTACTTTCCGAACACACCTTGTATGTATTGTATGTACATAATATACAATACAATTATATTATAAGAACTGTAATCTCATATGGAAGCGAAGTATGACCACTGAAACAAAAAACATAAAAACGTTTTGAAGCTACACAAATGGACTATTGGCGTAGAGTCGCAGGTCAGTTAGAACAAAAGAAGATATAAAATTGAAGAATCTTTGAAATCATGGATGCGAAGCACGCCATTGTAGACGACATTAAGACAAAAGAACTTCGACGGTTCGGCCATGTCCAAAGGATGGACGAAAATCTACTTCACATATTCTAAAATGATTCCATTTGGTCGTAGAAAAAGAAGAAGACCAAGACTTAGTTGGAGAGAAATAATTGATAAGGAAGTGAGAAAGAGGAGATTGGATCATGATCTATGGAGAGAGAAATGGAAGGTAGGAAACGGAAGACCTTGGAGAACGTTTTAAGCCCAAAAGAAGAAGAAGAGTTTACCACTGGGAACTGTGTAGGCTAAGCAGGATGAATAAGGAAATTGTAGGTCATATAATCGTGAGACTTGCCAGCAGAAGGCAAGAGAACTCCAAGGACTTCGAGAAACCAAGCTACTAAACTAGTACTTAAGAGACTTACTAGTAGATCCTTTGAACGCAGTGTCAGGGGCCACTAGCACTATTACCTCTAACATCCCATCAGCCATCAGCCGAAGAAGAAGAAGAAAAAAAGTTTACCACTGGGAACTGTGTAGGCTAAGCAGAATGAATAAGGAAATTGTAGGTCATATAATCGTGAGACTTGCCAGCAGAAGGCAAGAGAACTCCAAGGACTTCGAGAAACCAAGCTACTAAACGAGTACTTAAGAGACTTACTAGTAGAGACTTACTAGTAGATCCTTTGAGCGTAATGTCAGGGGCCACTAGCACTATTACCTTTAACATCCCATCAGCATAATTAAACCCACTTTCTTTTAGTAAACTCAAGAGATCTGAAATGTATCCTTTACCCGTCAAAATATAAAATCTTATCTCTTTTAACACTATATATCTTATTATAATTCTTTCTAACGAAACGAGTTTACAGTAACCTAAATGAATTTGCATTTGACAAAAACACAATTCTGTTGCATTCCAATTGACAGCAACCGCGTGCGATACCAGTTTGCGAATTCGTTATTCTTTAAAAGTTAAAAATCAATGTTAAAAAGAGAACGGCTAAAAAACAAAGGGCAATTGGAGCTGCCAGCAAACAAAAGAATGCAAAAACAGGAATAAATAAAACAGAGGACTCGCAATTCCCCCCGGCGCCGGAGGTGTAAATATTTTACTAGAAAGTAATGGAGCCCGGTGTCTGCGCTGTTTG
>CM040191.1:67251306-67273806 GCA_022606455.1 Callitettix versicolor
CGCCTCAGTGCTGCTCGTGTAATTGTCCCGAAGTTAAGCGAATCATTAACACGAGTGTAATTAAATTTTGTGTTTACGACAGCGAATAAAAACAAATAAGCCTAATCCGACCACAGCGAACACAGAACCGACCAACCGGAAAATAAAAGGGAACATCGTTATCGTTACGTACAGCGAGACTTTATCGCGTAAGTTAATCTGTTATTCTCGTCATCAAATGCGTTAAACTAATAATACGCTGAATCACTTTAAGTTTCTGGTAAATCCATTGTCAGGTTTATGTATTAAGTCACTATGTATACGAGGTATGTTCAGAAAGTAGCGAGAATTTTAATATTTTGAACAAAATTGTATTTATTCTTCTACATTGATGTTGTCGCCTTCAAAATAGTCCCCATTGGAGATTATGCACTTGTGCCAGCGCTTCTTCTAATCCTCGAAACACTTCTCAAACTCGATCTTTGAGATAGCCTGTAGTTTTTTCAGCAATGCGCTTTTAATGTCATCTACGGCTGTAAAAACGACGGCCCTTAAAGGTTCTCTTTATTTTTGGAAATGGAAAAAAGTCACACGGAGCCATGTCTGGCGAATATAGAGGCTGGGGCATCGTTACAGTACTGTTTTTGGCCAACAATTCACGAACAATCAATGAAGTGTGAGCTGGTGCATTATCGTGGTGCAAAAGCCGTGAATTGTTTTTCTACAGATCCGTGCGTTTTTTTTTGGATTGCTTCAAGCAAACGGCGTTGAACTTGTAGGTAGTACTCCTTATTGACCGTTTCACCTGGTGGCAGGAATTCATGACATATTATGCCGTTAATATCGAAGAACACAGTGAGCATAACCTTCACGTTTGACAGCACTTGTGGAGCCTTTTTCGGTCTTGGCGAGCCAGAATGCCTCCACTGGGACGATTGAGCCTTAGTTTCGACGTCATATCCGTAAACCCATGTTTCGTCACCTGTTATAATACGTTTCAGTAATTCTGCATCGTCGTTGACTTCATTTAGTGACTCCTGAGCAACCTCCATTCGCCGCTGTTTTTGTTCAAAATTCAACAATTTTGGAACGAATTTTGCTGCCACATGTTTCATACACAAAACATTGGAAACAATGTCATGACATGATTCAATCGATATGCCAACGTCATCAGCGACCTCCCTAATTGTGATTCGGCGATTATTCATAATCATTTCTTTCACGCTGTCCACGTTTTCATCGGTTGTTGATGTGCTGGGGCGTATAGGGACGTTCGTCATCTTCAACGTCTTCACGGCCTTCTTGGAAACGCTTATACCACTCGTAAACTCTTGCTTTACTCATAACAGACTCACCATTGGCCTTTGTTAATATTTCACACACTTTATTTCATTTTTTACGCAAAATTTTATACAAATTCTTTCATCCATTTATTTTAATAAACGAAAATCGCCGAGCTCATAAAAACACGTCTAACCTTACTAGCTGCCACAGACAAAGTCAACAATGAAAACATCTGAAAGTTTTATTATACTTCAAGGGCATGTATGCCAACATAATAAAAAAAAATGTTTGACAATCGGACTCTCCAAGCCCGCGAAATTTAAAAATTCTCGTTACTTTCTGAACACACCTCGTATACATTTTAAAATTTATCTATCAAACAAATGTTGTTAGAAGACCTGCGTATGGTACGTTTACAGTGGCGTACGTGTATGAGAACTTGTACGAGATACATGTATTGTAACGCAGTTCACCTGCTTACAGAGTCGAAGATGCTTTTAAATCTCTTTAAGCGCACCTTCGTCCCAGATACACTCTTTGGAGTGGGTTCTATTACATAGAACTGCAGTTTATCGGTTTAACTTCCCTTTATTTATTTAATTTAATAGGAACATATTTAAATTAATCTCTGTATTATTTATTCTATTGTCTGTGACTGTTATTTGTTGTCTTCTTTCCCAGTCCTTGGAGTCCTGTCACCTTTGACTCCTGTTGCTGCTAACTCAGTTGGTTGCTCCATTTCAATTTTTCTTGACGACTTCAAAAGTTATCGGCTGCGGGGTCTTGTCCAAACCAATTCCTGGTGCTAACTGCTGCAAGGTCGTCCCTGTGCCTTCTGCAGTAACTCTTCAATGTAGTTTCCTGGAGGTTTCCCATATTACACTGTCGGGTAGGCTAAACACACGGTTCTAGTCTCGGGTCGTTCGGTGAACACTTCTTGCCACTGAACCCGGAGACGGCTGACTGTCTGGCGTTCTACGCAGAACTTATCAAATGGAAGAGTAGCTGACACCACACGTCGTTGCTTAACTCTTGATACGGAATTGGCATAGAACTAACAGGGTCTATGTCGACAGGAATTCCAGTCTGCTCAACTTGCTGTTCTTCGGAACCGGAAGTCGACGGCCTGATGTGTCGTTACAGCATAGAGACAGGAGAGGAACTGAATAAGTTATCGGCTCAGTACGCCAGTATAACCCCAAGTAAGGAATGACTACAGGCTCAGCACGCCGATATAGTTCACGGATATACAGTCGGCTCAACATGCAGGTACTGCACTAGGATAGGTAGGGTTCGGGCCGGAGTAGGTTGTCGGCTCAGCACGCCGGTATAGTCCACGGATGTACAGCCGGCTCAACACGCTGGTACCGCACTAGCATAGGTCGGTAGGTAGGTTATCGGCTCAGCACGCCGGTATAGTCCACGGATGTACAGCCGGCTCAACATGCTGGTACCGCACTAGGATAGGTCGGTAGGTGGGTTATCGGCTCAGCACGCCGGTATAGTCCACGGATGTACAGCCGGCTCAACACGCTGGTACCGCACTAGGATAGGAAGGAAGGTAGGGAGGGTTCGGGCTGGAGGAGCCCAACTGCCTTCTGGAGCGCTATGCAGCTGCTTATATCCTCTGGTTCTGATGTTGGGGTATTGCTGCTGATAGTGGGTAAGATGTTATCTTGTTTATTTAGTGCATATCTATACATTAGAGATTATCAAGTTTTGTTTACTTAGCTTATCTCACTTTAAAAAACTAGGGTTTAAATCACTTCATTACAGTATGTTTATACAGACTTTGTATGAATATAAAGTCCTCGTACATGTCAAATACACCCTGCATTTACACTTACACAAATCATTCCATTTTTCAAGTGATAATTTCTGTTCATCAGTGGTAGCACGTTTAAGTGCAAATATTGTAAATTTGTACAACAAAACTATGCCTAGTAATGTGAAGTTTTTATTCTTTTTACATTCTTCTACTTTTCTGCTAGGATTATTATCACTGTGTTCAGTATAATGATCTGCCTTCCCTAGCTTCGTCAATTCTACTTTCGTTGACGCGTTTCAGAGAACCTCCATCTTCAAAAACTTTATCTATACTGGTCACCAATATTATGGCCCGTCCTAATTATAATTTTCTATCTCCACCTCGTACCCCTCCTCTATTCAACACGTGTACATTAAACTTGACTTGATCGCTTCTGATTGGCTCTTCAAAATCATACGTTTTTCCTCCCTTCTGATTAGCTCCTTTCACATTTTCTCATCAACGGTCGTCCCTCCTGTTAGTTTTTGAAAATTTTTAGATTTTTAAACGTAATATCTGCTTGCGACGATATCTGTTCATTTATTATGTTTTCTCTCTTTAATTTAGATTTAAAAATTTCCAAGTTCTCTAAAATGTTCATACGTCTTCCTTTTCTGCCATATGTAGTACCTTCATTGAGTCTTCTATTTCTCCAGGTATGTGTCCCTCTTTTATTAAATGTGACGCATAATTTGAATCATTTTTGCCGTATTTGAATGATCTTACATGTTCCTTAAACCTAGTTCTAAATTTTCGTCCCGTTTGTCCTATGTAGATTGCCTCGCATCCACACTGTATTCTGTATACCCCATTCTTACTATATTTGTCCTTTTCTTCTATATTCTTTGTCAGTTTGTTCCTTGTCATATTATTTGTAGCCACTGCTATATCTATATCATATTTTCTAAATAAATTCTTAAATTTATATTCCTCTCTCCTCGTATATGTTAATTTAGCCCATTTTCGTTTTTTATCCTCTCTTTTATCGCTGTTTTCTTCCTCTCTCTTTCTTTTAATTCTTCGTAACAGAATTCTTATAATTTTTAAATCATAATCGTTGTTCACTGCTATTTAGAAAATTGTATTCAATTCTTCTTTATATTCTTTCCTTTTTAGTGGTACATTTAATAATCTATTGAACATGTGTCTAAACGCCGCTAGTTTATGTTCTAATGGATGGTTTGACTTTGCGTTAATTATATTATCTGTGTATGTATCTTTTCTATATATTCCAAATTCAATTATTTGTGTTTTCCTTTGTATTCTTAAATCTAAAAAATTTAAACTACCTTTCTTCTCTTCTTCTATTGTAAATTTTAAATTTTCGTGTATACGATTAATTTCTTCCAATATGAGCTTCCCTTTATCGCCTTTTGGATCTTTAACTAGTACTAGTGAATCATCCACATATCTTACATATTCTACACATTCAAACTTCTTTAATATTTTTGCTATTCTTTTTTCCTCTAAAGATGGAGGTTCTCCGAAACGCGTCAACGAAAGTAGAATTGACGAAGCTAATGAAGGCAGATCATTATACTGAACACAGTGATAATAATCCTAGCAGAAAAGAAGAAGAATATAAAAAGAATTACAATCTCCGTCTTACGCACCTCAAGGTCGTAGATTTGAGACTACAATTACTGCTGTTAGTTTCGCTATTACCGATTTATCGTCCTCAGTAATCTAACTGCCATAAAGTATGGACATTAATCACAAAACTATCCTCTCGTTTTCCACTCCGAAGGATCGAAATGAATTCAGTAGACGGTCCTATAAAGGCTTCCTAGAATAAAAAAAACTACAGCACGGACATCTCATTTTTCCAGGTTCATTTTAATTGATTTTCAATTGCCGCTTCCAAATTGACCAGTGTTTTCTTCCCACAACATGGTGAAATAAACTCCGGCTATTTGATAATTCAGTTTAGTCTCTACGACAAGAAAGATTTTATTTGCCCTATATTGTTTGTATATTTTCCGGAAATTAAGTCCCTCGCCAGACTGCGAAATTGTTTCAATTGTGTTTCCACGTAACCTAGTTCCCTTATCTCGTGGCTGTTCAAAGAGAAGAAGACATTTCAGTGGCAAAACGGAGAAACAATATTGTGCAGTTTTTATTTGTTTATTTAGTTTATAACATTACTATTCGCAACGAAACTTTTTTCTGTATAAAGTTTGGCCGCTTGAAATAATCGCGACGCGCAACTGCTTCGTTGACGTGATGGAAACGAATTTTTTAAAAATAACCAGAATACGTAAAGAAACGTTTAGACATGAAAATCAAATGCACAAAAATTGTTGTACTATCTCAACAAAAACCATTCATTTGTTTAAAAAAAAGCCGCCTCGGTGGCCTAGTTGATAGCGTACTAGGCTTTCACCCCGAGGACCCGGGTTCGATTCCCGGCCAGGGCTTGGCATTTTCATACGCTATAAATCATCGCATCGTCTGCATTAGCCCAAGTGTGCACAATAGTCGGACGTTAAAAAAAAAATTACTGCTTTATATTTTGTCGTAGAACGAAAATCGACATCTCATTTGCCTTTTTTACTGTTTTTCTACGTTTAAAATTGTTCAAGTTATTGTGCAGGAGAAACATAACCGATAATTTAGACATAGGAAAACACAGTGGAACCATTCGGGTGCGTTATAGTGACAGATGTAAAACGAGATAACGATCATAATTCTACAACAGAAAAAAGAGGAGAGAAATTATTTAAGTTAACATTGGAAGTCTTTGGATGAATTGTAAGTAGAAACGTCGACATGTTTTCATTACGTTTTGGTCTCCCGGCAAAGGCATCCGAGATGATACTTCTTTCATTCATATTACTAGACACACGCATTCACTATTCTATATACTATTCTTAATAGTTTTGTACACAGGTTAATTTCACTCCTTATGGACAAAGGAAGCTATGGAAATGAAGTGAACATCATTAAGTACATAGCTGTTTCTAATGGATATAAAAGCTCAATTGTTGATAGGCTTATTGCCAAACACAAAAACAAAAATAAAAAAACGTTCCTGATAAAAAAAAAACGTATATCTCCACGGAATATGGTTCAACTTTAAGCCACACCCTAAAAAAAAAAAGAATTAGCCAAAGAAAATATAAATGTCTCTTTCAGAACAAGTAATAAGTTATCAACATTATTAAAGAAGCCAGTTGCAAATAAAAGTGGAGATAATTATGAAAAAACTGGCATATACAAAATGAAATGTAGTGATTGCCTAAGCTTCTATATCGGTCAGACATCTCGCTCTTTTAAGAAAAGATTTAAACAGCACATACCCAGAAGTGCATTATCGACAAACTCGGCTTTAGAACATCTTATGGACAAAAACCATAAATTCGAAGACATCCATACCAACATGGAAATATTACATTTGTGTCATAAAAGTAGTTATACGGATGCGATTGAAGAGTTTGAGATTTACAAGAGCAAAAAATCGGCCCCCCACAACATCCTCAATGAAAAACTTTCATTTAAATCAAATTTAATATATGACATGGCTCTAAGGATAAGTGATTTGAGTAGATAACAAAAAACCAACAGACGCACCGTAACTGATAACAACGACGGGCGCGCTACGATGGAGACTCCGCAGTCCGGAATGTAACGACGTACGAGTCGCGTGTGTAGCTTGGCCAAGCCGAATTGCATGATGAATATTTTAAATGTGTAATTGTGCTCAGTGTTTGTGATGTATGTTTTAACGTTTTGTTTGACTTTGTGACGACCTCAACAGAGGGATTTAACATTTTGTATAACGGCCTGAAGATGAAACTATAGAGTTTCGAAACCGCCGTAGCCTTTATGAAATGAGTGGATAGACCACTGACGGGAAGAATGGGTCATAATCCTAATCATTTATTCTATATAGCTTGGCTAACTCTAAAAAAAAGCAACCCGTGCCGATGGAGTGAATGGCACCAAACGAAGCCTTGGAATACTTAGCGACCTCCCAGTGTGTTTTGCATTATTTACGCACGTGGTTCTCTGTACGGGCCGACTTCATTTCATTAGCAACCCCCGAGAACGGGATCTAACCGCACAACAAAAAGCTGGACAAATTGAGTACAACTTCTACGGTAAGAGTAAAATTCAAACGGGACAGATAAACATTTACAAACACTTCAGAAACGAACTGGGTAGTTACCAATTAGAAGTGGTGGAGTTACTCACCTTGAATCCTCTCCAAATACTAGACTTTATTAAGAGAGTAGACGCTATCAGGAGAAGGCAGAAATATAGAAAGAAGGACACCGCAGTGCCAATAGTAACCCTTGAAATTCTTTTATACTTTTAATAATATGTTTAACGTTTATACTTTATGCTTCTTGGACTAACGAGGAGAGAGATCGGCGTTAACGGAAAAGATAAAGCTCACGGCAGTAACTTTTGTACCGAACCAGCGACCTTGCGGTGGTAATTTTAACCTTATATAACGTATTAAAAAATTTCCTGTAGAAAATGAGTTATTAAATTAGCCGTCACAATAATATTCAGATCTGAGACCACGAAATGAACCCCAATAAAAGTTTTCAGAAGGAGGTTTTGACACCAGGATCCTTGACTATTCTGTCTTATTACTAAGTTGTGCGCCGCCTCGGTGGCCTAGTTGATACCGTACTGGGCTTTCACCCCGAGGACTCGGGTTCGATAACCGGCCAGGGCTTGGCATTTTCATACGCTATAAATCATCCCATCGTCTGCATTAACCCAAGTGTGCACAATAGTCGGACGTTAAACACAAAAAAAACAAAAAAACTAAGTTATGCAGGTTTTTAAAAACAAAACACTAACATTTTAAATACCTTTTTTTTGAAACTTTTTTTTTAACTTTTTTTTTTATTGTGCACACTTGAGCTAATGCAGACAATGCGATGATTTATAGCGTATGAAATTGCCAAGTCCTGGCCGGGAATCGAACCCGGGTCCTCGGGGTAAAATCCCAGTACGATCAACTAGGCCACCGAGGCTTATAAAGTAGTAAATAGGTTTACGTTAAATATTATTGTTATAGAGCATGACTCCTATGGCCGACAGATGCCTACATTCAGCATTAAGACGCTTGGCTGAGTGATAACGATGAATAAACTGTATGAAAAACTGCAGGTACTATAAATAATATCTTACACAGGACTGTTCTAGAACAAGGATAAATATTTCAGTAGACAGGATCAACTCTCTACTCTTCAAAGTTACAGGAATACTGTGTATCCTTTATACTTCAAGACAAATAATGTATTACAGAAAATGTGTTTCCGGCTAAACAGTCAGCAATAGTTTTGTCTTTGTATTACTTTGTAGCTTCTATAAATTCCAAATTTATATCGCTTAGTGTCTGTATTACATACGATACAAACATTTTGCCAACTTCAACGGTTCGTATTATTTTGCCGTAACCGTTTAACCGGACATTTGACGTCATTTGTTTACATTAAAAAAAAAACGGAACACAAAGTTGGAGAACTCCCGTTTTTTAAGTTAAAACTTAAATTATTTATTAAAACGCTTACGTTAAAATAATTAAAACTAAGAGCAAAACACTCAGGTTTGATTTACTTTAATAGTGGAAACAAAATATAAACAAATACATGTGCTCAGCAAACCGCAAATCACCGAGAAAACTAAAAAATAAAAAGCCACATACTACCTAATACCGTATCAGAAAACGGTGTGTTGAACACAACAATAAATAACCGACTGATGTCCGCTCGTGCCAACACCGGGTGAAAGCGGCCTTTTTAAAGTTACGCTATTTTCAAGGATTGGAATGGCCGCCATTTTTAAATAACTGAATGGATTTTTATGTATAAAAAATTCAAGCTACTACCAACATCTATTTTTATGCCTAATTTAAATTAAAATTAATTAATGCTAAATTAATTAATTAATTAAATTAAAAATTAATTAATGTTACATTAAATTAGAGAGCATGTGCACGCACGTGTGTGTGTGTGTCTATTTACAGAAATAGATTTTTATCAACTCTCTTAAACAGTGGTATAAAGATCAAGATCGGTGCTCATTTCAAAATCCCTAGCCTGGGTCTGATCATGACGGCTGCTCCAATAGTTCATTTTCCAATGGAAATTCACAAAAAATTGTTTTTTTCTAAATCAAAACAACCATAATCCGAATAAGAGCGTTTTATGCCACGGTTTTGGTTTTGACTCTGCAAATGGCTCTGTCCAAGTGGCTAAGAAACCGGTCAGTCTTCTGCGCACCTCAAGTTAGTGAGTCTGAATGAAACAGAGGTGGGTGTTTCTGCTATTTTTACAAAACGTCAATAAACACTTCGTTCTTCGTTAAGGAAAAAAGCTGCTTTTTAAAACAGTTGGAAAAAAACAGGTTTAGAAAACTGAAATTCAAAGTTGTATTAGCAGCTAAAACATAAAGGACATACGTTCAGTTTTGTAAGACTACTTTTTCATTCCCATTACCACCATGTCCTTAAAGTGTTTTTGGGTATAAAGCATTTAGAATGGATAAAAATAATCCTTATAAGTGTAGTAATTATTAAATTACATTCTCAAAACGTAATAATTATGTATGCCATTTTATATTTACAAAATGCAATGAATTTCTAATAGAAGCATTTTTTTTTTTACTTAAAAATTAAATAGTCCTTTGCGTATTTACCAAAATTCAAACGATTTAGAATATTTTTAGTTGATTAAAAAATATTGATGATTGATAATAAATATGTTTAAATATAATTAGGCTCTGTATCTACAAAATGTGAGAGGTTGTTACTACAACTCGCAACAAAATAGAGATAAACGTTGACATTGACCAAACAGTTCCTACTTCACTGAAAGCAACAAGTAACTTTGGAATAAAGGGAAAAAGCGTAAAAGCAGGTAGAAGAAAAGCAGTTAGCAGGAAAGGAGTTAGCAGGCAAACAGCAGGAAAACAATTTTAGCGCTTGCGGCAACGTTCAAATAGAACAGTCCGCTCCTTGTTTAACAAATCATAAAACAGTCCAAATCCAACTGGTTTTTTCCGTTTGAAAAAGCAATTTGTTTGTCGTTTATAGAAAAGCATTTTTTTAACAGTTTGGTGTTTTCTGCCCCATCACTAAGTACTATCCGTTGTCGCTGTTCCATCGACGTCTAACTGGTGTAAAGTAAGGAGGTTTTTATAACAAAAAATACAACGGATTTAATAACATTTCAGCCAGGTCTGCCTCTGAACGTAGAGTTTCCAGCCGATTTATCACAGCTTACTGCGGCGCCCTCCTTGTGAATATTTATTGCGGCCTCTCTATTGCTACCCAATGGAATCGGTCAGTTTAAGTTTTCTTAAACCCATAAATACAAAAATATATTTTACGTAATTCTTACGTAATTCCTATGGAATTTTTAAATTTACAATTTTCTTGTAAGATCGTTAAACGTTTATCTAAAACTACTAGAGTAAGATGTAAAGATTAATAAAACTAAATAATTGTCTTAAAACCTATTTTGTTTTGCTTTACAAAAATTAAATGTTTACATAATTTTTTTAGGTAAATAAATCCGAAAATTATTTTAATAAATCTTTAATCTGGGTAGGCCTACTAGAAATTAATTCACTACATTTTCTTGATAGTACATACGAAAGCAATTTAATTAGGGTACAATTAATTGTACTTGTTAGTTCTGAAACCCTTATCCCTGACTAAACAGACAGTATATACGTCGAGACAGGGCTGTGGTGAAGGGAGAAACACCGCTGAAATTACAGTCTTCAACCCCAATGTACACGATTACAAGGGCAACGGCAGGGTAACTTCAAAATATACGGCAAACATTTGTAATTTGTAAACGTAACTTATAAAACTTCCGAATCTATTCCCGTTATCCAGTGTACTCGTATTTGGTGTTGAACCTAAGACCAGTACAGATCTACAGACAGTGAGGACATGCTTATAAAAGAAACTAAAGGAAAATTTAAAAAAATTCTGTTATCGAACCAAAAATATAAGTCATGCATTATGTTTTCTCCATTCCTCTTTTTTGTCATTAATTAGTGATTTCGCTCTTCAGTCATAACTCTGTTATTAATTGTAACATTTTCATCATCCGTTTTAATTTTTTTCGTTTTAATTTATTTTCTAATCGTCGTAGACTTTCTCGTTCGTTTTTTTCATAATCTTTGTTACATTTTACTCACAAGTTGAATTTTTCACATAACCGCAATTAAAATGGTACTGAAGCAACAGCTGTTGTGCGAAATCAGCTGTTTATAAGTAGTCACAATTATATTTGTATACATACAATAGCACTCAACGCGCTAAATATACTGTCATCTGCAATGTGACATCGGCACGCATCGCGCAAAATCCAACATCACAACCTGCCCTAAAACATGATATATGTTAAAAATAAAATGTTTTGACGTGCAGAACGTCATAAAATCGAGTCCAGATATACTTAAGCCATCCCTTCTAAATATCCGACGGTTTATATTTCATGTAATTTCAACATTTAATAAAAGGGTTAAAAATAAAAATAATATCTTAACCTTAGTTTAATTTTGAAGAAGAAAATTGAAAATATTTAACTGCAATATTCGTGTCGGTCAGAAATTACGAGATGAACACGTAAAATGTGAAAACCTACAATTTGTACTGTCTACATTCGGTACGTGTTCATAAACGGGATCATCTCACAGTGAACCAAAAGTTACAAAATTGAAGTTTTAGTATCAATTCACAGTATTAACACAGTGAATACTGTAACACAGTAAAATTGTAGTATTTTAACACAGTCATCGTTTTAAAATCCACAACCAGAACTTTTTAAGTTGAACTCAGCACTGATCCTGAGCTATAAGTTACTTTTTATGGAGGGGTCATTAAAAAAAAATATATATATATATTTAAATTCCGACTATTGTGCATACTTCGGCTAATGCAGACGATGGGATGATTTATAGCGTATGAAAATGCCAAGCCCTGGCCGGGAATCGAACACGGGTCCTCGGGGTGAAAGCCCAGTATGCTATCAACTAGGCCACCGAGGCAGCCTTATATCGTCTCATATATATATATATCGTCACACACACACACACACGCACACGCACACGCACACACACGCACGCACGCACGCACGCACGCACGCACACACACACACACACACACACACACACACACACACACACACATATATATACATACATACATATATATATATATATATATATATATATATATATATATATATATATATATATATATATATATATATATATATATATATATATATATATATATATATATATATATATATATATATATATATATATATATATATATATATATATATATATATATATATATATATATATATATATATATATATATATATATATATATATATATATATATATATATATATATATGTGTGTGTGTGTGTGTGTGTGTGTGTGTGTGTTTTATCACTCAAGACGTGTTCATAGTTCTCAAACAATTTTTTTAAAACTCACCTAAAATTTAAAAAATAACATCTGTTATTAATCCAAAAATAAAAACTATGTAACATGTTTTCTCTTTCTTTTTTATGTTAATTACGATAATTTGTTCGAAAATACGACAAATTAACATAGCTAGTTTTTAACAACATAACCTGAAACTTATTATATCTTAACAGATGTTCAATGTAACCAGCTGATCCTTACGAATTGATAAAAAACAACTGATCTTTTAATATAACTATCAAAATTAAATTAACAATTCTTTTCAATATTTAAATCGGTCAAATTTCTTCGTAGTTTCCGTAGTGTAGTGGTTATCGCGTGTGGATCACATGCGCAAGGTCTTTGGTTCGATCCTGGCGGAAACACAGTTATTTTCTATTATATTTAAATTTAATATGAGACTTGTGATGCGTAAAATATACTGTTCCCTATATATCAATACAAGACATGTTCCTCGTATCACGCGTCCCGAAAAATCCAACACAACCAGCCCTATCACATTATATTTTCACGTGCCACTGAATTTTGAAGAAAATTTTACGAATTATTTTGATATCTTCCGCTTTTCTGCATGTAAAATGCAAACAGAATTTTCCCGCGGCAATGATTGAAATACTCGCAAGTTTGTGTAGCGACCTCGCAGCATTTGTTTTCAGTTTACAGGAGAAAATTTAAAAACACATTTTCCCAACGTTCACAAACAAGGCGAATGCTGTTTAAGTTCACAAACTAATACAGCAAACTTTTAAATTGGTTTCTTTGTAAGAGGACAGAATACATTTATGGATTTTTTTAGAACACCGGTCATTAAGAATACATTGCCGGGTTTGTAACTGACTTTGAAATATGCAAAGTTTTAAAAGGAACAAATTAAATAAAAGATTTCATGCACTTTATTTCAATATCATTTGTGTTTATAGAAATAATGCTTGAAAATTTTGTTTAGAGTGACTTTTATTTTATTTATCTTTACAAAAGTTAATGAGGCTTGTTGTAAAGTTTATTAGTTCAACTTCAATATGATTGCAGAAAGTAGCTCTTTCACTGACGTGTGAAGCAAAGTTCCAACAATAGTAACGTTTTATTTACATTTCTTTTTGAATCATAATTAGCGTTAAAAAAACTTAGAATGGAGAATGTAGGAGAATAGAGAGCAGGAGAATAGAATGTAGGAGAATAGAACATAGGGAATAAAAAGTAGAAGAATAAAACATAAGAGAATAAATATAGGAGAATAGAAAGTAAGAGAAATGAAAGTAAGAGAATAGAAGGTAGGGAATAAAAAGTAGGAGAATAGAATGTAGGAGAATAGAAAATAGGAGAATAGAAAGTAAGAGAATAGAACGTAGGGAATAAAAAGTAGGAGAATAGAACGTAGGAGAATAGAAAGTAGGAGAATATAAAGTAAGAGAATAGAACGTAGAAGAATAGGAAGTAGGAGAATAGAACGTAGGAGAATAAAAGGTAGGAGAAAAGAAAGTAGAAGGATATAAAGTAGGAAAATAGAAAGTATAGAGAATAGAAAATAGGAAAATAGAAAATATGAGAATAGAACGTAGGAGAATAAAAAGTACGAGAATATAAAGTAGGAGAGTAGAATGTAGGAGAATAGAAAGTAGGATAATAGAAAGTAGGAGAATAGAACACAGAGAATAATAGGAGAATAAAACGTAGGAGAATAGAATGTAGGGAATAAAAAGTAGGAGAATAGAAAGTAGAAGAATAGAAAGTAGGAGAATAGAAAGTAGAGAGAATAGACAATATGAGAATAGAACGTAGGAGAATAAAAAGTATGAGTATATAAAGTAGGAGAGAAGAATGTAGGAGAATAGAAAGTAGGAGAATAGAAAGTAAGAGAATAGATTGTAGGAGAATAGATAGTAGGAGAGTAGAACGTAGGAGAAAAGAACGTAGAAGAATAGAAAGTACGAGAATAGGACGTAGGAGAATAGAAATAGAAAGTAGGAGAATAAAAGAGAAGATTATAAAGAGGAACAGAGTCCCCTAATCTTAAATCCTATCGGTTTATATACCTCACCTTCACATCTTTGCAAATTACAAATAGATTATTCTATTCCATATAATAAAAAATAAATGAAAATTAATTGCAAATAAATTAATTTTGTGAGTTTAATTCTGGCCATACCTCATTTGAAAGCGACTGCAGTTTCATCATCAGACGTTAGTGAATCATCATCAGGACACAATCAATCTAAACACAATAAAACCATGGAAATTAAGTGAAACGTAGTAATCAACATGTAAACTAAATAATATTGTTTCTTTGTAATAATTGTTTACAACAATAACGTTTAGCTTAAAACTAGGTCAATAGTAATTTGGCAACGCGACAGCGTTCCCGTACAAGTACAGTGGTGTGTTGCGTGAAAACGACATAAACTAATCGTAAAAAGCTGCTTTTTAAAATAAAAAAAATTATTACAACATTAAAAAATATTATTTTTTTAGAATATAATGGAGGAGATTCAAATTGGTTAGAGTAAGTAGTGCCTCCCCTCCATAGTCATGCAGTCAATTAGTACCCCTTAAATTTCCGACCTGTATAAATTTCCTGTTTGCTGTAGTATTTACTAGCTAACGTGTATCTTTTTCGCTTTTTGGCTTGTGGTTTCGTTGACAATGTGTAAGGTTTAGTTTTTATTTTTGACCGCTCATACAGCCTCGATTGTTTATTTTTTGTTTTTAGTTTTATTTTTGTTTAATAGATCTAGTCATAAATTTTATTATTTATAAGTTTTACGTTTCAGTTTCGGTTTCTTGAGAACGAGGTTGATTAGCGTTCTCGAAACGTATGTCTCAATAAAAATAATAATAATACTTGTATTACGTACAACTCGACAAATAATATTTATATGAAAACTAACTAAATAACTATGCTTCGCTAAGGTGTAAATATTTTACATGAAGACAAGAGGAAATTTTAAAAAATGTTGACATTTTATTTCTGATTAAAGATTTTTCATCCAAATTTAGATCGAAGCAACTGTTTAGCCGGTATGAATAGGTAAATGAAACAGTACCCAACCGTTTTCTTATTCGGACGCCATTTTGAACGAAAACGATACAACGGTTTTGTTAATTTATTTGAACAGCAGCCTTGGTGGCCTAGTGGATAGCGTACTAGGCTTTCACCCCGAGGACCCGGGTTCGATTCCCGGCCAGGGCTTGGCATTTTCATACGCTATAAATCATCCCATCGTCTGCATTAGCCCAAGTGTGCACAATAGTCGGACGTTAAATACCAAAAAACACAAAAAACTTGAAACCAGTTCACTTAAGGCCGGGTGATCACCAAATGAGGAACGCAGTTGCGCTGGACGGAGCGGACTACGCATTCAAAACCGAATGTATCGCTTTTAATGTGAGTGAGTAACGGAGCTTCGACTCTGTCTAGATTCGGTTTTGATGCTGGTTCCGCTTCCTCCACCACTCTAATCGCACCTTTAAATTTATTATTTCTCGTTTCCTAGGTTACGGTTTTTACACATATTACTTTCCTAGAATGCGTTATATTATGCCTAAATATTTAAACTTAAAGAAATACAAACGGGTTTTCTTAAAAGGACTGAATTCCGATCCCGGTGGCTGCCCGTTCTAATCCCGAGTATATGGTAGTCCGATATCTTTAAGTTGCCAAACATTCAGGACATCCAAATAGAACAATTTTCCTCTTTATATGTTAGGATACATAAAGGGTCTGTAAAGCCGCCTCGGTGGCCTAGTTGACAGCGTACTGGGCTTTCACTCCGAGGACCCGGGTTCGATTCCCGGCTAGCGCTTGGCATTTTCATACGCTATAAATCATCCCATCGTCTGCATTAGCCCAAGTGTGCACAATAGTCGGACGTTAAACACAAAAAACAAATAAAATAAAGGGCCTGAATACTTAACGTTGACAATTTTAAATGCTTATTTTTTGTACAAAAAGAGTCGCCGTGACAACAGTAGAAAGTGTTGGATAAAAATTAATAAGGAAACGCATCCCAAACAGGAATACAGCTGCCAACTTGCGCCACTATTAAATCTAAGGGAACCATAAAAGCAGGCACACTTCCTGAGGTTAGGCGGAACGCGGGAACGCCGTGATACATCACTTGTCTTCACTTAATTTTCTGTGCAAACTTCTACTTTATTATATTAAAGCTTTTATAAATCAACCTGCGCACATCCTGTAGTGCTTTACTATCTGCTAACGAATTTCAAAATAATTTCAAAACATTACTTTATAGTGAGACAAAAAAACACTGAGTTCATTAACCACTGAAAATAGAATCGAAACAGTCGTACAAAGACTGAAAGTTTAACCGATTTAAATGAAATTTCTTACTGCTCCTCCAGTATCTTAGGACAGATTTTTATTTATTTTTTAATGCAGCCCGTAACGTAGGCAAGTAAGGAATGTAAATTGTATAAACTAATATAAACGGAATTAATTTGTCCACACAGGTAGGAAAAATCACATTTTGGAGCTATGTTGTCTCCGGGAGAAATAGAAGTACGGGTGTTTACCAGTTCGGCCGCGGTGAGGCACTTTTCCGGTTCGGAATGGTGAAAGAAATCCGCTTCTTGTTTAGAGTTGGCCAGATTCCACCCTCCTGAGAAAGTTGCCATACCAACACACGACCACATAAATACACATTACACTTTACTAATACAACATACTCCACCTTCAAAAACCCCTCGGGTGAACTCAGTTGCTCGAGTGAGGGGGAGCCATCATCGCCTAAACATAGGAACTGAGTTACACAACCTTCGCTTATTTACAACTAAACAACCACGCTAATAATTTCCTCTCGGCTGTGAAAAACCTTCCGCCCGCGAAACTTAGTTCACTCCGTCAACCAATACTCACTTCCGATTTGTTCGCAGCGTACACGTATTTTGGGTCTGTACTACGCTAGATTAACACAATTCTGCCCAGGCCTTACTGCCGATGCATCGCATCGCATCTACTGCAAACAATAGCTTCATTCTGATTGGTGCGTTCTTCTCTAGTTAACAACGGAATTCAGAGAAATTATGGTTCCCGCCATAATTTCGAGTTTAAAAACAGGACGAAAATCGTTGTTCGGCAGAACATTGAGAAGGAACAAGGAGAACGCCCTATAGGTGGGCGTTTCTGCTATTTTTACAAAACGTCAACAAACTGTTGAGGAAAAAGCTGCTTTTTAAAACAGTTGGAAAAAACAGGTTTAGAAAACTGAAACTCAAAGTTGTATTAGCAGCTAAAACATAAAGCACATACGTTCAGTTTTCTAAGACTACTTTTTCATTCCAATTACCACCATGTCCTTAAATTTTTTTTGGGTATAAAGCATTTAGAATGGATAAAAATAATCCTTGTAAGTGTAGTAATAACTAAATTACATTATCAAAACGTAATAATTATGTAAGCCATTTTATATTTACAAAATGCAATGAATTTCTAATAGAAGCATTCTTTTTTTTACTTAAAAATTAAATAGTCCTTTGCATATTTACCAAAATTCAAACGATTTACAATATTTTAGTTGATTAAAAAATATTGATGATTGATAATAAATATGTTTAAATATAATTAGGCTCTGTATCTACAAAATGTGAGAGGTTGTTACTAAAACTCGCAACAAAATAGAGATAAACGTTGACATTGACCAAACAGATCTTACTTCACTACAAGCAACAAGCAACTTTGGACTAAAGGGAAATAGCATAAAAGCAGGTTGAAGAAAAGCAGTTAGCAGGCAAACAGCAGAAAAACCGTTTTAGCGCTTGCGGCAACGTTCAAATAGCACAGTCCGTTTCTTGTTTAACAAATCATAAACCAGTCCAAATCAAACTGCTTGTTGCCGTTTGAAAAAGCCGTTTGTTTGTCATTTATAGAAAAACAGTTTTTTTAACAGTTTGGTGTTTTCTGCCCCACCACTACCGCCCACTATACAACAACCACACAGCAGCTTAGGAAGACCCGGAACAAGACACCACAACTTGCTCGAGAGGAAATAGGTGGGATCCGGCCCACTCTAAACAAGAAACTAATTTCTTTTACCATTCCGTACCGGGGAAGTGCCTCACCTGGTAAACACCAGGTTTCTCCCGGAGACTACAACAAAACATTATTTTTTTATAAAATCGGTTCTACATATTTTGCTCAAATTTCGGTCGTGTATGAAGCTTTATAACTACAATCAAGTCAATATATTGAACTGGATGTTCCTTGTCCTAAAACAATTTAGTACAAAATCTACCAAAAGAAATTAGAAAAATGCTACGCCAGGCTGTACTGCTAAAAACAAACAAAAATTACCAAGTGTTCTTTGTTTAAAATAACTACTTCTTAACGATAAAATATACAAAATATTGTTATTTTTATTCGGAATATGAATATTTATATCAATACAGTACGTTCCAATAAACAGAAATGATGACAAATGCCCTAATAAACAATAACATTTATAAACGTGGCTTTTCAATATACAGTGTAGCAGAAGCAATTTTATTCCATCAATGTATTTGCTGTAGGAGTAAATTATATTATTGGATGTAAGGGTTTCCTGAATGGATCGTTGTAATTCAATAAACATTTCCATGAGGACTGGATGAACATTTTATTTCTAAATCACTAAGCCCTTACACGGTGTTGAATGGCTGGTAGAATCGATTCGAATCCTACATATTCGCCAGCGTGTCGAAGGAAAAGGGTTCAGATTCGTGTAGTTAATTGTTAGAGTTCACGGGTGTACAGAACAAAGAATGTTTCCTTGCTTCACTGCGAGTTTGCAATAACGCTCCTTGAAAACGAAAAGTTAGAAAAATCAAGAAACAGCACATTTTAGTGATTTCATATAGAAAACGAGGTATTTAAATCAGACCCGAAACCATGAAAAGAACGCCGAGGTTGTATTTTATCACGCGTGTGGTGACAGGGGAGTATATTTTTATTTAATTTAATTAATTAATCTAATTAACTGTACTTAGTGACACAGAACTTAGCGTGGACCTGTTCGGCGTAATTCCAATTTTTATTTCTTGAGTTAATTTTGAAAGCTCGAACCGCGATGGTGTCGCAACCACGAAAGCACTGGGGCCGTTCCACATTTACAATTTCAAATTAGTTCGGGATTTAACTAACAATCCTTTACTATGTTAGGTCATGCTTTACTAATAACAAGCTTGTTTACATACAATTTTACAATGGTCTAGTGTAAGAAAACATTTATACATTTTGTTTCAAAAGGAATTTACAGAAATACTGAACTCTACAATTATAACTGAAACTTTTCTTTGCTGAAAGCTACATAGGATAATTGCGATATATTTTAGGTGATATTATTGCATTATTTAGTTAACAATACGATATTAGGATTATACAGTGTGAGTTTGTGTTAGACTCGAGTACCGTGAGGGACGTCTTAATCCTTTCAATTGGTGGAGCTACTCTGTACCCCCTGCGGGACGGTCAAATTTCTTCGCAGTTTCCTTAGTGTAGTGGTTATCGCATGTGCCACACGCATTAGGTCCCCAGTTCGAAACCGACGGAAACACAGAAATTTTTATTATTGTAACTAGCCAGCGGACCACATAGTCAAATGATTAGGATTATGACCTATTCTTCCCGTCAGTGGTCTATCCACCCATCTCGTACTCGAAACTTTATCGTTTCATCTTCAGGCCGTTATACAAAATATTAAATCCCTCTGTCGAGGTCGTCACAAAGTCAAACAAAACATTAAAACTACACCACAAACACTGAGCACAATTACACGTTTAAAATATTCACCATGAAATTCGGCTTGGCCAAGCTACACACGCGACTCGTACGTCGTTACATTCCGGACTGCGTTAATTATTTGAATACGTGGTTCGGTGGCTATGTTACAATAATGAAAGTACGATATTGTTCCTAGATAAACATGTGGCTGCATGGCGGTTCCTTTCTTTTTCCTTTTGAAATATAATTACTATATTCCAGTTATCTGAATCGCTTTTGGTAATAATATTTTGTTTTAAGGGAATTTCTAAATGAGCCTCTGGGAGGCTGGGGGTTATAGCTGCTCCACCCTTATAACAGAAACGTATTAACTATTTTACGCCAGCGCACGGTACAAACTTCATTTAATTACCATCTAAAGACATTAACAAATAAAAGTGCTGGATATGAATACATTAGATTTTCACTCCTGTTCCCCAAACTTGGACCAGTATTTCTCTGGCAGATGGTGATGCATCCTAACATCTCAGTCGTGTTCCCTGTTCAGAAAGTGACTAAATTTATTCTCAATCACTTGACCGACAGATGTTCACCGCAGGACGCTGGCTGCAGAAAGGAGAGAGGCGGCCTCAAAGCGCCTCGCTACTTTATGCTGCTCGTTTCTTATTTTTGTCCGCAAGGTGGCGCGGAAGGTTAACTGCGCGCTTATGTTGACTCTGTTCTTGTGCAATCTTAATTGCATTAATTTTAAATAAAATTTGAAATTTTAAAATACCAATTTATGCAGATTTTAACGCCGTATGCGATGGTAATATTTAAAATAAGTAAGTTATGGTCACTTTCTGAATTTTTTTTAACGTTCGACTATTGTGCACAATAGGGCTAATGCAGACGATGTGATGATTTCCCTGGCCGGGAATCGAACCCGGGTCCTCGGGGTGAAAGCCCAGTACGTTATTAACTAGGCCACCGAGGCGGCTACTTTTCTGAAAGCTGTTAACAGATTCTACAGGGTAACGAGCTTGTTCAAGTTTTAGCTCATTGTGCAAGGTCCCTTCCCTCAGGCCTTCCCTGCAGAGAACCGTGAGATACTTCGGACGATGTTGCCTGTTCTATCGTTTGTTCCCCCACTCCAGCGAGTGCCTAGGAATTCAAATCGTTTCCTGACCAAAACTGGACAGTCAAATTGTGTTGATCTGTTTCCTCAGCTATACCACATTTCATACACAAAAGATTTATAATATGAAAACCCATTTTGTGCAGATGACTGCGGAATGTCCAGTGAACCGTAAGGAGATCCGATCTGTTCAGCCTGTTGGATCCGCAAGCATCTCCTTTGACTGTACAAGACCGTCCATTCTTTCTCAAGACCCACTAGGAGACATGCCTGCTTGCTGTATAAGGTAATATACATGCATGCGAACTAAGGTTACTAGAGCTAAAGTACTAACAAAACGACAAAATATTTATTCATGATCCTCGGTCTGGATTCCACGATAATGGGTGCTACAATCGGTTATTTTCCCACGGACACTTCCTAAACAAATTTAACAGAAAACGCGAGAAATATTCTTTAATACCTAAAACACTTGTGTTACTTAGTTTAAATAATATTTTCGTGTAATTAAATATTAAAGTATTAAAATAAATAATACTTATTTTAAATAATTAAAAATTCCGTTAACTTCTCCATCATTTTGTAGTCAACATAGACGCTTAAAGTGGAGTTATTCTAATGACAATAAACATTTCTCTTTCCGGATTAACCGTGCGAAATTGCCCAACTCTGATTTCCCACGAGAAGAACTTTTCAGTCCATTCATATTTCAAAAAGTTTATAACTAGTTGTCATTATTATAAATATTAGCTTAAGATAATCAATTTGATTGTATTAGTTCAAACTGAACTGTCTCATTAACAAAGTTTCGTTATAGAGACTATTTAGAGGATTTTATACAAAGTTTGTGAATACTTTCTCGCTTTAGATCTATTTATAGTACAAAGAGAGTAGATTAACATGAAAAAATCTATATTCAGATCGTGTTGTATATATATTTCTGTTACATGTTACAAGATACATGAGTATCATAAAAACTATTTTTAAATTTATAAATCTGATATACTTAAATTGCCTGAAAGTACATGCATAATTGCTTAACAGTTTAAGTATTGAAGATATTCGTATTAGTGGATGTTTTTAAGTAATGCACTGAAGAAAGTTATTCAAACTGTATGAAATAAT
>CM040191.1:67276306-67278806 GCA_022606455.1 Callitettix versicolor
ATAAAGTTTTTTGGAAAAATACCGAGATTAATGTTTTGACGTATAATTCATTTTGCTTACCTCTACGAAGATCGTCTAATGTTATGATTACTAAAAATTTATAAAAAATTATAGAAATTATTATACAAAATTATAAAAATTATTATTAAAAATTATTATAAAAATTTATTTATTTACGGCCGCCTCGGTAGCGTACTGGGCTTTCACCCCGAGGACCCGGGTTCGATTTCCGGCCAGGGCTTGGCATTTTCATACGCTATAAATCATCCCATCGTCTGCATTAGCCCAAGTGTGCACAATAGTCGGACGTTAAACTCAAAAAAAAAAAAAAAAAAAAAAAAAAAAAAAAAAAAAAAAAAAAAAAAAAAAAAAAAATTTCACATTTACTACAATGGCTTTAGTTAAGAAGTTAGATATGGCTACATTAATTAAATATATACATTTATAGAAATTTTAGATTTCACATAACTTTATATGAAATTCAACACCCTTGAAAACGCCTAAAAGAGCACCAGAAGACAAATGTATACGATATTTATTTAATTACGGCTTTCTTCTACAACATGGCGAGAAGCACCTACACGAAGGCAGTTATAATCCCTCCCTCTCTATTTTTCGTCCTCTTTCTCTCTTTAAAATCTCCCTTCTTCAACTCTATCTCTCTCCACATCTTCCTTATGCCTCTCACTGTTTATCTCCCAATCTCGCTCCGCCATAACCGTACTAATTTTTAATTTCAATATAATAACACTAATTGTCATTTAATTGTGCTCTAGAAAAAGTAGTTAGAGAGTGGAACGTGAATACGCATAGTGGAATCAGACTAGGAACTAAGAACAAAGGCATTAAGGTAAATTGTTTGGCTTTTGCTGATGACATGGCCTTACTAGCTGAGACATTGGAAGAAGTTAAGGAACAGACTCTTGAACTCCAGAAGCAAGCGTTAAAAATGGGTCTCAAAGTTTCACTTGAAAAGACTAAAATATCGACAAACATACAAAAACCACCAAAAAAGCTTCAAGTGGGAGAACAATATATTGAGATAGTCAAAGAATTCAAATACCTTGGGGAATGGATCAGCTGGATCGCCCTAGAGAAAAAAGCTATGGAATCTAGGAGAAATAAAGTTGAATTAACCTTTCAACTTACCAAAGACACATACAACAAGAAATCCTTCTCCTGGAATATCATACGGTAATTAAACCGGAAGCCTTATATGAAGCTGAAACATTATCTCTCACAACCCAGGGCCCACTTGAAAGGCTGGTGATCAAAGAAAGAAAGATATTACGAAAAATCTTAGGCCCCAAATTCCGTAACAACCAATTACTCCACATCAGGAATGAAAATCTTTACCAAAAAACTGAAACACTATCAGACACAATAAGAAAAAGGAGAATTGATTTTTATGGGCACATCCTCCGAATGGACAAAAATAGACTAACCAAAAAAATATTTGACTACTTTCACAATAAAAGAGCCAAACCACTTTGGTTTAGAGAAACGGAGAAAGACATAACAGAACTGCAGATCACTGACACTATGTTCATGGACAGAAGAGCCAAAACAATAACCAAGGACAAGAAGCAACGGTTCCAAGGTAAAGTCAAATCCAAGAGAACGATCCAAAACTCTGACGAAGAAAGAAAAGCAAGATCACAACGAATGAAGCAATACTGGGCTACGAGGAAGGCACAGAACATTAAAAAGTGATTGATTTATTGTACCCCAAAGTTGGGTGAAACAAATAAAGAAGAAAACACTAATTAACCTAAACGCTGTACAAATTTTGATTATTAGGCTGTAACGCCAAAACATTGGCAAGATCCTTGGCAGCCGAGCTATAAACTTCGTTACAACTTCTGCAATGCATTGTGTATTTATATTTACAATAATAAACTTATCCAATCAAACTTTTCCTCAATGTTTGAACAGTCGAGTAAGCCCGATACGTCGGCAGTGCCAATTCCTACTTCTGTATCTATGCGCACGACATTCGGCTTGTTCTGTTTGAAAATATTACGTTATTCACAGAAATAACTGCAGCTTTAATTAACTGTACTAACTTGTAACAAACAGTCTGGTGGGATAAAATGTTTATAAATTTTACGTGGTATGATATTCAAGTTAAGTAAGATAATGCGAAGACCTTGTCTTCGTATATTTCTGATAGATTATCCAGGATTACATTTTTAAATTTGCTAAAAACGATTGTTGGAAATTCGCTTCAATCACGACACGGCGAAACAGCTGTGAGACATGATTACTTTTAATTATAATTATTTCTGTTCATAACGCAAGACATTTTCTATTCATAAGCAAATTCTGTTACTGTTTATTCGGACACTTACCGTCATTTGACATTTTTAGAGTACGGATCAACTCCCGTACTCAAGTGCCTGACTTAAGACAAAAACTTCAACTAGATCAACACGAGATATGTGTTAAAATACTAAACAAACAACAAAACGACGACAACAACAAACAAACAAACAAAACG
>CM040191.1:67283806-67288806 GCA_022606455.1 Callitettix versicolor
TGATGATGGATTTTGCGCATTGCGTGCAAATTTCACATTGCAGATGACAGTGTATTTAGCGCGTTGAGTGCTATTGTATGTATACAAATATAATTGTGACTACTTATAAACAGCTGATTTCGCACAACAGGTGTTGTTTCAGTACAATTTTAATTGCGGTTATGTGAAAAATTCAACTTGTGAGTAAAATTATAAAAAAATGAACGAGAAAGACTACGACGATTAGAAAATAAATTAAAACGAAGAAAATTAAAATGAATGATGAAAATGTTACAATTAATACAAGAGTTATGATTGAAGAGCAACGTCACTAATTAATGACAAAAACGAGGAATGGAGAAAACATGATGCATGATTTATATTTTTGTTTCGGTAACAGAAATTATTTTTTTAGTTTCTTTTATAAGCATGTCCTCACTGTCTGTAGATCTGTACTGGTCTTAGGTTCAACACCAAATACGAGTTCATTGGATAACGGGAATAGATTCGGAAGTTTTATAAGTTACGTTTACAAATTACAAATGTTTGCCGTATATTTTGAAGTTACCCTGACGTTGCCCTTTTAACCGTGTACATTGGGGTTAAATTTTATATTAAAACTATATATATATATATATATATATATATATATATATATATTGCAACTATGGGATGATTTATGTCACAGTATATAGATACACGGTAGGGGCCACGCGCATGTCCCCCCCACCACTTGCCGGCTGAAGTACGTCATCGGTTCAAGCTCAGACGTAGTGTTCAGTAGAAAATAGTTTGTAATGCTAGTATTAGTAACTGTATTATAGTAATTACAATAATAATTCCTTATATCTAACATTAATAACGCTGTTAATTACTTTACTTTACTGAATTCGCTCATTGTGAAAACGGAAACTTTTTATTTTATACAAAATTACGTAAGTTATAGCTTGAAAAATTCCAGGGTTATTTTTTGTTTGAAAGTTAAAAGCACATAACACTATGAATTACGTATCTGCGGATTTTCTGTGACAATTATGTGGTTGACTGTGAAAACGCACATCTCAAATAAAAAATTAACAACAAATTAAATAGCACATAGACGTATGCCTATTACGTAAACAGTAAAACAAAACATACGTATTTCTCAGAACTTATGTTTCAACACACACACACACACACACACACACACACACACACACACACACACACACACACACACACACACAAATATATATATATATATATATATATATATATATATATATATATATAATTATTAATATATAGATAACAAACTATTTTTGATACGTAGTTACAAGTTATTGTAGTTTACTGAGTTTGTTACTTGTCTTCCTTCCGGCATCAGTGGATTTATTTCCGTAACTTCTTTTTACAGACTTCTTTTTATTTAAAGATTTAATCCTCATAAATGTACGGGTACGGACGTAACAGGATATGGCAAATTCATCTACTGAAGAATACTTATTATTTAGTTTGTCTACCAGATCTATATACCGTGATTTATAGCGTATGAAAATGCCAAGCCCTGTCCGGGAATCGAACCCGGGTCCTCGGAGTGAAAGCCCAGTACGCTATCAACTAGGCCACCGAGGCGGCCTACTATTATTAAAACTACAACCCATAAAATTAATGACTAAGCTCTAACACTGTATCTTCTTCAAATATTTACAAAATTAAACCGGATTTTACATTACTTTAATTATTCTACTTTATTTACAGTTTACTAACATATTTTTACTGAATAACATTTACATATCAGAACTGGCGTTGATAGGCTTACGATTCTACTTTCAAAACTGATTCGGTCATAGTGGTGGGGCAGAAAACACCAAACGGTTAAAAAAAAATGTTTTTCTATAAACGACAAACAAACTGCTTTTTCAAACGGAAACAAGCAGTTGGATTTGGACTGTTTTATGATTTGTTAAACAAGGAACAACAGTCCGTTCTATTCGGACGTTGCCGCAAGCGCTAAAACTGTTTTCATGCTGTTTGCCTGCTAACTGTTTCCCTGCTAACTGCTTTTCTTCTACCTGCTTTTATGCTTTTTCCCTTTAGTCCAAAGTTGCTTGTTGCTTGTAGTGAAGTAAGAACTGTTTGGTCAATGTCAACGTTTATCTCTATTTTGTTGCGAGTTGTAGTAACAACATCTCACATTTTGTAGATACAGAGCCTAATTTTATTTGAACATATTTTTTATATGTATTATCAATCATCGATATTTTTTAATCAACTAAAAATATTCTAAATCGTTTGCATTTTGGTAAATATGCAAAGGACTATTTAATTTTTTAGTAAAAAAAAAAGCTTCTATTAGAAATTCATTGAATTTTGTACATAAAATGGCATACATAATTATTAAGTTTTGAGAATGTAATTTAATTATTACTACACTTATAAGGATTATTTTTATCCTTTCTAAATGCTTTATATCCAAAAACAATTTAAGGACATGGTGGTAATTGGAATGAAAAAGTAGTCTTAGAAAACTGAACGTATGTGCTTTATGTTATAGCTGCTAATACAACTTTGAGTTTTAGTTTTCTAAACCTGTTTTTTTCCAACTGTTTTAAAAAGCAGCTGGAACAGCTCAACAACAGTTTGTTGACGTTTTGTACCCTCTCTACAAAACGCCCAACTCTATTCGGTCAATAATTATTTATTTTGAGCACAGTAATAATTTAAATATTACTTTCAACAATGTTTTTTCAGCAGTCAGCTGTTTCGATACACACACTATTGCTTGCAGTGTGCTGCACTCTCACGGGGACACTCTATACTGCTCCTGTAAATTTGTTTAGAGAGCTTTTATCGGGTTTAAGTAAGTTTTATTTTATTTTAAAGCCTTAAAATGGAAAAGTATGAACCACGAGAGTGTTTTGACTAACCTGTAGGTACCCCATATATTTTGTAGTTTCAATAACGCAGATCATTATTTGGTATATAAACTTTCGAAATGATTAACATAAAAATATTTTAAAAATTAATATAAAGAATTAGGCGATTTTAATTGAAATCACTAAAACTTTATGAGTTAATGTAAACCCCAATACTTGACCCAGTTAGAACAATCAATAAGTCTGTTATGCATGCACAGAGATGACGTAAGTTCAAATTTATGATTTGATTTATGATTAAATCTAACATTCAATTTCAGTTTATTTATATGTTCGTATTGAATTAGAGTGAAACAAATTGAATTTCTTCGTGCATAAAATCAAATTGAAATTATTTAAATTAACGTTAAAAGAGTAATATTTATTTTTAATGAATGTCCAGATTGTAATCCATGAAAAAGTGGCAGTGGCATGACTGCCGACAGAAGTGACTACTTCTTATCACGAGTTATGGCTATATATTTTACACCACAAAATAAAATTTATAGTCGATTTTCAAAATCATGAGTACGTTCATTTCAGTTTAATATATTTCTAAATACAATATTATATGATTTTATGGTTTTTTGCCAAGACATAGATTTTTGCTACTCGACACTAGAATAGGCTATAACTGACCACGGGAGAAGCACGGAGTCCCAAATGTATTCCTGATACTCTTAATATCTGACCCTGTGACTTATTAATTGTCATTGTAAATGCCAACTTCAATGGAAACTGCAATATTTTAATTTGGAAAGGCAGGTCGTTTGGAATTATAAGATTGTTTCAATTAAAATCATTGCAAATGTAAGCTTATAAACAATAATTTTATAATAAATAATAACAGGGATTCAGATTTTGAAAACGGAAATACATCTATGTCCCTCTCAGGTACCTAAACCATGTTCATTTTAAATTTCATCCCAATCGGTCCAGTAGTTAATGTGTGATTGAATAACAAACAAAAACACACACATAAACTTTCAAATTTAAAATATTATATTAAGTAGTATAAAATATTATTAAAACGTCACTGTTGTAGCCTACAGTTAACACATATCACAAAACTGAATACTAAATAATTCAGTTGCACTGGGTAAGTAGTATAATGGCGTTCAAAATAATTTAAATATTTATTATTTACACCTACCAATATATAATAAACATACAAAACGTCACTGTTACCACAGTCAACACTTGACACAAAACTAAATAATTAAGCTGGACTGGGTAAGTAATATAATGGCGCGAACATACAAGTTTTCACTTAAAAAATACATTTTAAAACAAAAATATATAAGAGCGTGACGGCAAACTGAATATGTGTGTGTGTGTGTGTGTGAGAGAGAGAGAGAGAGAGAGAGAGAGAGAGAGAGAGAGAGAGAGTGCGCGCGCGTGTGTGTGTGAGAGAGAGTGTGTGCGCGCGCGTGTGTGTGTGTGTGAGAAAGAGAGCGAGAGAGAAAGTGTGTGTGTGTGTGTGTGTTTGCTGATTTTTCTATAAAAATTCGCCAGTAATGTAAGCTCCAAAATACAAGATCGCCTATGAGGCGGTAGGCTCTGCTATACACACTGTCGGCTTATAACAACAAAATGTTTACAATTTATCCAAACAAAACTTAGTTTAAATTCGACGCGGTTGGTATTTAATTAGTCGTCCTGGGAAAAGGCCCGCGTCGCATTAACATATTAATGAGTACAGTGTTTGTTTTGAATCTAAAATGTGTGTTGTTTTAATAAAGTAGCAAATCAATTATGTCAAATGAAAAGCGCCAGTACTGTGGCCTCTCTAAAAACACAATCGAAACATGTTTCACAAAATTGGACAAAAATTATTGCTAATTCGGTTGTTAATCGGTTCATATTTAACTTTATAAACAAAAGGAACAACAAATTACACCTTAAATAAATAAATAAAGCCCATATTTTACATGTTAACTCGGCCAAATGTTTAGGCTTTACAATAGGTGAGCAACTTATCGTTTATTTGTAAGTAAGCCTACTCTTTGCACTTCAACTTCGGAAAACACTGAACTACAACGTGTTTCATCTGTACAGCCAAGAAAATTCGAGTGAAAAATAAATATATTTTTAAAAGGAAGATTTGTTATCCTATTAGGCATT
>CM040191.1:67293806-67461306 GCA_022606455.1 Callitettix versicolor
TCTATATTATAAAAATCTGTGTAAATTTTATAATATAGATCCTCACGATAGCTTAAATACGTTAAGCTCATTTTCCAATCGAAATTCGCTGTAGTTTTGCAGTACAATTTTTCATTTGTAAGGTGTATGACTTAACCAACAGGTAAAAACCAATCTCTTCTCGCTCTGTTCGCATTATATTGCTGAAGGAAGAGAAATTTGTAAAATCATATTTAGAATGTCATAACCTCACTTTTATGGTCTAATAAAAATATTTAGAGGAGGCCATTTCATATAAAAAAGGTTTTATGTTTTATTAACACCAACGCGGGGTAATAATTTCAAGATTTTATAGCTCTAAAGGAGACGAAACCTGGAGACACGAGCTTTCCTCCGTCCTGTGTTTTCTGACAGGTGTCAATACAGGAAGTGACGTCATAACGGTATTAGAACATTAGAACCATGTCAGTGTCGTCAACAACAGCTTGTTCCCATTAAACTTGGCCGATTTCCTAATAGCATTAATTAGAACTTATAATAAGGATATTTCAAAATTGTAACAGCTTTAGTTAAATGACTACCCGAGTTGCGCTGCAGTTTGAAAATGTAGGAATAGGAAAATGTATCGTTAAATGTCGACGAAAAATATTGAGGTTATGTTAAAAAGTGTTTATATAGATAGCTGTACTGTAAGCGGAAAATCAACGGATTACAGATATTTATGAGTTGTTAATGGTTCTATTGTTGTACTGCTAGCTCATTGCAACAACTCGACTATTTTTAATCTGATTTTAAAAAACTAAAGTGTCATTAGTTTTGTTATAAAATGTCTTTTAAAAGTTCATTTATTTTTAGTAAAACTGTTAGTATTTGAGTTATTTAAGTTAGAATAACTTAAATGGTTACTTTTTTTTTTTTTTTTTTTTGGTGTTTAACTTCCTATTATTGTGCACACTTGGGCTAATGCAGACGATGGGATGATGTATAGCGTATGAAAATGCCAAGCCTTGGCCGGGAATCGAACCCAAGTCCTCGGGGTGAAAGCGCAGTACGCTATCAACTAGGGCTTGTGTTATTTTGAAATGTGTAAAGTAAATACAACTATACTTTTTATTGACAGATCCTATTAGTAGCCTATAAATTATTTCTCGAGTCAACATCCGTTTTTCTCACCACATACTATTCGTACAGGCTTATTTAGAAAGATTTGTTAACCAGCTTCTGACATTGCAAAACGATTTTGCGCTAAAACTTACTGTTTGCAGAAAATTTTAACCTAAAAGACACTTTAACTGTCATAGATAAAACGGCATCATGGATGCGCAGCTCGCATGCGCAAGCGCGGCGTCACAAATCAGACAATATTTTATATATTTTACGAAGCTAACTTATTAATCACGAATATACAATCCCATTAAAAATGCCAAATTTCTGCATAACTTGCTTAGAACAATTTCAACATTTAGTTAAAAGACATTAAACTTATAGGTTATGTGGCCCTACTGACAGTCCCATATCCCTGCCCGTCCTACATGCCGGGACAAGGATTTCGAATACCAAACACAATTTTTTTTTTACATATTTATTTTAAGGCGAAAAGCACATTGAGGCTATTATCGCCTCCCTAAATGTAAGTGTGAGTGTAAAGTGTTAAATTCGTAATTTTAGTGTTGTAAGTGTAAGTGTGTGTTAGACTCGAGTACCGCGAGGGACGTTTAAATCCCTCAATAGGTGCAGCTAGCCTGCAAACCCCCCCTTTGGAACAATGATCTGTATTGAAATGTATATACTACAATGACTCATACATTTGTGATTATTATTTCAAACCGATCGATTTTCGATTTATTTTTTTAACATGTTTTCCCTTCCTTCCAACTACCGCCCTCACCCCCAACGACTACTCTTATTCAAAAGGCTGTTTTTACCTAAAAATTTCATAGTGCAAAATTTCGTACAGGCCCCCTGGTCAGTATAAATAGTTGACCAAAGTTTGATTAAATTTGGTAGGTAGGTTTCAAAATATTAATGTTTTTAGTACAAAACACAGACAGACAGACAAAGATTCGTGTTTATTTTATTAAATGTGTTTGTCTCAATACAAGGAATAATTCTGTAAAGCGTGTCCAGGAGTTACGGCACTTCTGTATATGCAGAAGAATTACCACTGCCAATATAAAATGGGGCTCGGTGGTCGAAGTAGTTAAAGCATCGGTCAGTCTACAGCGTCACTCAACTGCGCACCTAAAGGTTCTTAGTTCGAACCGCAGTTGCTCTCATTGCTTTTCCCTTATCGTTAAAACTAATCCCTCGTCCTCATTAGTCTGACTGGCAAAAAATATGGACGTTAAACAACCAAAAAATCTAATATCAAATTATAATTAGTACTAAAGATTTGTTTTGTTATTTTAAGGTGAAAAGCACATTAAGGCTATTATCACCTCCCTAAATGTAAGTGTGAGTGTAAAGTGTTAGTCGTAAGTGTAGTATTGTAAGTGTAAGTGTTTGTTAGACTCGGGTACCGCGAGGGAAGTCTAAATCCTCTCAATAGGTGTAGCTAGTCTGCACCTCCCTGCGGGGTAGTACTAAAGAAAAACAAATAAGGAAACAGTATTGTAATTAATCTTAAATACTTTTTTGTCATCAAACACTATTTTTCCTTGGTTTGGACCGCTACAAAAACCATTTTGATCAAATTTTACAGCGATCTCGTCGTTTACGAGAGATGTGTTGCCGACGGACAGACGTATCACCCGGGTCCGTGGACACACTTCGTGTTTGCATTGTTTTATGCGAGAGTATAAACCTGTTATAACTAAACAATTAAATTATAATGTTAAATAACCACAGTTTTGAAAAGGATAAACAACATTTTACAGTTATCGAACCAAATAAATTTATCTTCACGTGAGAGTAGAGGTGGGCGTTCCTGCTATTTTTACAAAACGTCAACAAACTGTTTGTTGAGGAAAATAGCTGCTTTTTAAAACAGTTGGAAATAACAGGTTTAGAAAACTGAAACTCAAAGTTGTATTAGCAGCTATAACATAAAGCACATACGTTCAGTTTTCTAAGACTACTTTTTCATTCCAATTACCACCATGTCCTTAAATTGTTTTTGGATATAAAGCATTTAGAAAGGATAAAAATAATCCTTATAAGTGTAGTAATAATTAAATTACATTCTCAAAACTTAATAATTATGTATGCCATTTTATGTACAAAATTCAATGAATTTCTAATAGAAGCTTTTTTTTTTACTAAAAAATTAAATAGTCCTTTGCATATTTACCAAAATGCAAACGATTTAGAATATTTTTAGTTGATTAAAAAATATCGATGATTGATAATACATATAAAAAATATGTTCAAATAAAATTAGGCTCTGTATCTACAAAATGTGAGATGTTGTTACTACAACTCGCAACAAAATAGAGATAAACGTTGACATTGACCAAACAGATCTTACTTAACTACAAGCAACAAGCAACTTTGGACTAAAGGGAAAAAGCATAAAAGCAGGTAGAAGAAAAGCAGTTAGCAGGAAAGCAGTTAGCAGGCAAACAGCAGGAAAACAGTTTTAGCGCTTGCGGCAACGTTCGAATAGAACAGTCCATTCCTTGTTTAACAAATCATAAACCAGTCCAAATCAAACTGCTTGTTTCCGTTTGAAAAAGCAGTTTGTTTGTCGTTTGTAGAAAAGCAGTTTTTTTAACAATTTGGTGTTTTCCGCCCCACCACTACGTGAAAGAGAGGGGGAGGGAGAGGGAGAGAGGAGAGAGAGGGAGAGAGAGCGCCATTTGTGCGATTTTAACTTAACTACGTATTCGGTTACGTTTCAGTGACAATTGTAATTGCAATGATAATTAGCCAATACAAACACGTATAGGCATTTGTGTTTACTGTTTATGCGCTGCAGTAGAGGCAGAGTTAGGTCAAAACAAAGAATTCAGGAATGTACGAGTGTTCGGGGGCTTGGCTATTCCCAGACAGTGTAAACATTTCTCCGCCCGTTTCAACAACAAGGGTTGGTTTTCCTTTGTGCTTGTAAACTGTAAATAGTCGGTTAATTAAAGTGCATACCGCCGGACTATGATAAATACAGCGGAAATGTTTTGATGAACTTCGTTGCGCTGTCATTTACTCGTACTTCAGGATGCTTAAAGTACGAACATAATTGAGTAACAGTTGGAGTATTTGTACCATTCCGACATTTGCCAACTGTTGTGTGTTTATGAAAGTGTCTAACTTAAAACATTAACTTGGCAACTAGAACGAAGTACCTTAACATAATTTGTAGTACCTTAACGTAATTTGTAGTACATTAAAATAGTTTTTAGTACCTTAACATAATTTGTAGTACATTAAAATAGTTTTTAGTACCTTAACATAATTTGTAGTACATTAAAATAGTTTTTAGTACCTTAACATAATTTGTAGTACATTAAAATAGTTTTTAGTACCTTAACATAATTTGTAGTACATTAAAATAGTTTTTAGTACCTTAACATAATTTGTAGTACATTAAAATAGTTTTTAGTACCTTAACATAATTTGTAGTACATTAAAATAGTTTTTAGTACCTTAACATAATTTGTAGTACATTAAAATAGTTTTTAGTACCTTAACATAATTTGTAGTACATTAAAATAGTTTTTAGTACCTTAACATAATTTGTAGTACATTAAAATAGTTTTTAGTACCTTAACATAATTTGTAGTACATTAAAATAGTTTTTAGTACCTTAACATAGTCTTTGGTTCCTTAACATCGTTTTTAGTACCTTAACACAATATTTAGTACCTTAGCATAGTCTTTAGTTCCTTAACATAATTTGTAATACCTTAACATAATTTGTAATACCTTAACATAGTTTTTGTACCTTAACATAATTTGCAGTACCTTAACATAAATTGTAGTACCTTAAAATAGTTTTTAGTACCTTGACATAATGTTAAGAACCTTATGTATAGGTTCTTATGCATAGTCTTTAGTACCTTAACATGGTTTTTAGTACCTTGACATAATTTTTAGTACCTTATCATAGTCTTTAGTGCCTTAACATGGCTTTTAGTACCTTGACATAATGTTTAGTACTATTAAACACTAATATGTTTAATAGTACTAATGTTGTAGTAATATGTATTTAGTGCCTTAAAATAGGTTTTAGTACCTTAACATAATTTCTAATACCTTAACATAGTTTTTGTACCTTAACATAAATTGTAGTACCTTAAATTAGTTTTTAGTACCTTGACATAATATCTAGAACCTTAGTGCCTTAACATGGTTTTTAGTATCTTAACACAGTTTTTAGTACCTTAAAATACTTTTTATTACCTGAACATAGATTGTAGTACCTTAACGTAACCTTAAGGTTCCAGTTTAAGCACTTAAAAATCAGAGTTAATCCACACTTTCGAAACGTTCTGCATTTTTTCCAAATTGCTCACACAAATAACCGCCACACACAGCTGTGTTGTTGACGTGATGGAAGCGAATTTCCAAAAGAAATTTGTATATCGTATTGTTTTTTTGAATTCCCGTTGAATCGCCGCCATTTTGAAACGGCTGAGTCAGTATTGACACTGTTGGTAATACCATTATTAACGAAATCGATTTGTGTGCCAAGTTTGAATCAAATCGTTGTCAAAAATTGCTAACGTGAGATTGCAAACACACACACACACACACACACACACCCGCGCGCACACACAGACTCACACAGACACACACACTCACTCACACACACACACTCACACTCACACACACACACACACACTCACACATACACACACCACAGACAGACACACACACACACACACACACACTCTCTCTCACACACACACACACACACACACACACACACACACACACACACACACACACTCACACACACACACACACACACACACACACACACACACACACACACACACACACACACACACACACACACACACACACACACACACACACACACACACACACACACACACACAGACACACACACACACACACACACACACACACACACACACACACACACACACACACACACACACACACACACACACACACACACACACACACACACTCACACACACACACACACACACACACACACACACACACACACACACACACACACACACACACACACACACACACACACACACACACACACACACCACAGACAGACACACACACACACTCTCTCACACACACACACACACACACTCACACAGACACACACACACACACCACACACAGACACACACACACACACACACACACACACACACACACACACACACACACACACACACACACACACACACACACACACACACACACACACACACACACACACACACACACACACACACACACACACACACACTTGTGCATATTTTAATATGTTTGTGTTACCGAACATGGATTAGTTAACTAATGACCCCTTATTGGTAAGGCCTACTTCATACTGTAGGATGTGTAAAGTTGGTTTCTAAATGTTTGGTTCCCCGTCGATAATATTTTGTGCTTTTGTTGATAACTTAACTTCATTTCAAAAGTTTTCAGATAGATAGTTAATTACTCGAATTTTTTTTTAACTTAAGAACTACATATTTGAAAATTTTATTTCAAATAAAAAGCCACTTTTTTCTCTAATAACAACCATTTATAAATTTGTAAAGTATCCAGAAGACTGCATTAAATATGCCCTCATATATCAAATTTAAACAGTGTTATCCATACGTTCGATTTTTTACACTCTTTCACAGAAATCATTATATTAACAAACTTTTTGGATTGAATTAACCTCAAAAACGGCTAAGCATTATATCGATTTTTACAGTGATTTACATAACTTTTTCATATATAAAGTTCACAGATACATTTTTTTTTTTTTTTTTTTTTTTTTTTTTTTTTTTTTTTTGGTTTTTAACGTCCGACTATTGTGCACACTTGGGCTAATGCAGACGGTGGGATGATTTATAGCGTATGAAAATGCCAAGCCCTTGCCAGGAATCGAACCCGGATCCTCGGGGTGATAGCCTAGTACGCTATCCACTAGACCACCGAGGCGGCTCACAAATACATTACAGTAATGTAAAATAGAAAACAGAAAAAAAATGTTTCACTTTATTTTTGCTATCTTACAACACCCGAGGCTACAGCATGAACACAATCACGGTATCTACAGCCTGCTCGGTGACTCGCAATATTTTTCGAAGTAATTAATTAATTGTTATCAAGAAATTGAGCTTTCCGTTACAGCCGAGCGCAGATCACAGATCGCAGATGCGACATGACAAAGAGAACAGATCAATATGCCAAGCCGTCGTAACTCTAACAATAAACTAAGCTTCTACCAACCAACTCCTTTCATCTACACTTGTCTCAGACGTAACTTATTTTAAATTTAATTGCCTTCATAGCAAACTGCTGTGTAGTCACTGTTAAGTCAAGGATAGATTCAATTAGTTTTAGAATATAAATGTCATTAATATGCCTGAAATCATTCATTACCTGTTTGGAGACATTTTCGAAATGACTGTTCGCCAGATTTTTTTTGACTCATTGTTGACGAACCGTAAATCAAAAAAAATGTTTACTGTTACATTTAATAACCGCTGCACGCAGCTGTCTCGCTCGTGTGAATTTCCAAAGATATTTCATTTTTACATGTCCTTTTAAAAAAGTCTGATTTCACAAGCAGAATCAGCATTCTCTATAAAAAATGAACCATAACCGCCGTCACATAAAACTTTGTAAATGCCGATCAATATAAAAATTCGAAATGCTAGTTTATGTAGAATTTAACGCTGATTACGAGGGTGAAACAGGTTTTTCAAAAAAAAGTGTAAGAGAAAAGTTACGAATTTTTAAAAGTTAAAAACGGCCGCCATTTTGAAACTGTTGAACGGTTTCTGCTGGGTATGTTTTCCAAGCTGTAAACAAAATACATTTTTTGCTACGTTTGAATCTAATAGGACCAAAATTTCGAATGTTAAATGTGAAAATGATGTGCTTGATCATGTGTGTGTGTGTGTGTGTGTGTGAGTGAGAGAGAGAGAGAGAGAGAGAGAGAGAGAGGGGTTAATTGTGAATGTTAATGTAAATGTGAGTACCAAAACACACACACAAACACACACACACACACACACACACACACACACACACACACACACACACACACACACACACACACACACACACACACACACACACACACACACACACACACACACACACACACACACACGCGCGCGCGCGCATCAGGATTTGCTCTCAAGGTCCCTGATCTGGACCTTACCATGATGGCTGTCCCAATAGCTCATTTCCTAATGAAAATTAACTAAATCACGCTCAGCCAGAAACTATATCCTGTACCAAGCTGGGCCCACTGATGCTTTACTATTCGATAGGACTTTGTTATATAAAACACATTGGTAAATTGCAAATATGCCCATATGGGGCTACGAAATTCGGACCAAATCGATCCACCATTTTGTGTGTGAAGGAGAGTGGGCTTGGCGTTATCCTAAAAATTAAAAAATCTTAAATGTACAGTATAAAACGATAATTAATTGTAAAAACTAATATCCACTAATAACTAGTCTAAAAATATTTCTAAATGTTTTTGTATATAGCAAAACGTTTTTTTTTTACAGGCGTACCAAAAATGGCCTAGTAGATATATTGGATAAAATAAACGAACCGTTAAACTTTAAAGTAGTAGCTTTTAAAAATTACTAAAGTTGCCTACAGTATTAGGCTACTTTTGTGTCATTCAAGTAAATTATTGTTATTAATAAAGTTGAACAATACGGCCCACTGTAACACTGCCAATGTTACTGTTTAAATGAAGATAAACTAACGCATGCGCAAACATCTTACTTCAAAACTAACCCAAAGTTACTAACCAAATTGGTCAAGCGTAGCAAAACTTCGAACACAAAATTAACTTTGTCGTGAACCGATTCAGTACATTTAATTAATTAATCTATTTAAACATTATTAGTGCTTATGAATTACTTTATTATCAGAGAATTTACTATGCTTAATAGAATTTATCTTACCTTTTAACCTAGATACGTTTTGATTTTCCATTAACGAGTAAGAATTGAATACACCAATTCACTTATAAACCTTTTTTGACACAGCACAGCACAAAACTCACGCACTGAAACATTCAATTTTGATTCACTTTAAATAAAAACAAAACGAACAGCATATTTTTAATTTAAACTGCATTCATCAAATTACAACAATGCATATCACAATCATTTGAACTCGAAGCACAGCCATCAAAATCTGCATCTCCGCATAAATCCGTGTCTTATAAAACATGGTTTTAAAAGGGAATATCAAAACTAGTTTAGCTATGACGAAGATAACTAGACTATATTACTTTAAACCATAGATAAACTACTAGTTAAACGTTACGTACTTCTAATGACGTCTGAAATTATAAGATCAATCTAGTTTGTTTAATGAATTGTTTTTAATTTCATTGGCATTTTGAGAATAAATATTCCTTTAGAGACTTAATGTTACATTGTAATTAAGTTATAGGTGAAGATTAAAATAATATCATTGTTAAAAAACAATGTAACGATTTTTTTTAATAATAAATTTTTTAATGCTTACGAACAATCAATATAACCTACAATAGTATAACATAAAAATTATAAAGTTTTTAAACGTTTACAATTTGTGTGAAGTTGACATTTTTTAGGTTAGGTTTGACGAAAATTGTATATTTCCCGATTTTTCTGATTTTTTTTATGAAACATGTATAATTCTGAATTAGGTGTACTACATAATTACCTAATAATGCATTTTCAACAGCTGGAAAAATCATTAATTAGGAGTATCTCGAAACAAATTTTAGCAATCAAATGAACAACGGTTTTTCTTACCATAACAATTTTTAGTGCCTAAAGTTGTACACCAAGGGCTATGTTTTCACACGGCTGTCTGTATGTTTGACGAAAACTATTTTCTAGCGTTTAAACGTTAGGTATGTGAAAGTTTTTGATACCAAAAAAGAGGAAAACATAGTTGTTAGGTTACAATACTTTTTTAGGAAGCAAATTAGGAAGCAAAAACATAAGGTATCAAATTTTGTTTGAAAAAATAATAAATATTGTAATAGCCTAACTATGAAGTCCCCTACTACTAAAAAATGGTAGCTAAGTATTTCAGTCTGTATTTTAGACTTTCTAAATATTTAATTTGTGGATTCAACATTTCCTTGTTTCAACAAAGGTTTTTTTCAAAACAAGCATTGTTTTGTTCAAAATTTTCTGTTTAGAAATTTATTTGAACAACTGAGATAATGTAAAAAAACCCTTTTTTCCAAAAAACTAATTTCAGTTAGTTTAGTCTAAAAATAACATTTTTTAATGCATAAAACAATATAGAAATAACAAGGCAATAATTGCCTCAATATTATGCATAAGCATGTTTGCACACCCTCTGAATAAATAAGGGAGGGATGGATTGGGGTTGTGTGTTTACAGGTGTGTTGTGTGGAGCATGATAATGCACGGAACCCCGTGTTTAAAGTGTAAATATGCAAAGATACGTAGAAATATATTTAAAAACTCAAGTAAATGGTGCTGAAATACAGCACAAACTTTTTATCACGTAGTCTAATCAGTTTTAGCGCGTAGTTTTGAAAAACGGGATCGGTTACCGAGCGAAAACACATTTTTCTATTTTCCATTATATAAAAAAAATCAAAAATACAGATTTTATGCAGATTTTAACTGTGTCATGATATTTTTTAAAAAATGTAAGATAAAATGTTTCAAAAACATTATACAAACTTTATCATGTTCTATTATATTGAGCCGCCTCGGTGGCCTAGTTGGTAGCGTACTGGGCTTTCACCCCGAGGACCCGGGTTCGATTCCCGGCCAGGGATTGGCATTTTCATACGCTGTAAATCATCCTATCGTCTGCATTAGCCCAAGTGTGCACAATAGTCGGACGTTAAACACAAAAAAAATCTATTATATTCGGTTCGGAATTTATCGTTTAAAAAACTGGAAAATCTGCATAATTTCTCAAAATCAGTTCAAGAATTTTCTTAAATTTTTGTCCTTAAAGTACAGTAACTCAAATCAATGGGGCTCCACCAAATTTGACATAAAAGAATTAGAACTGTGCGTGCATTTCTTTTATTCACAACTTGTTACATTTACTCGCTTTGTCATTTTTAATTATTAAATTTCAATTAAAAATCTGATGAGCCGATTTTGAAAAATCAGACCAATTTTTCAAGTTCATTTCGGTAGATTCTGAACCGAATTTCTGGCCAATACAGCGATCCACATTCAGTTAAGTTTTTCGAAACGAAAACAAACCTTATGAAAAAATCCTGACAGGTGGACTCAGTTTATTCACGTTTAAGGAAAGTGTGATGAAAATCGTTAGAGCCTATTTGAGAAAATCCGACTTTTGCACTTTTGTTGGCCGAAATGTTGATTCAGAAAATTTCTTTCTTTTGTATTCAAAAGTGAACCAGGAACAAAGCAAGCCTAAATGCAAAATTTCATAAAACTCGGTCAGTTAGTGTAGCACTTTGTTTACTCGTGGAACCAGGCCGCCTCGGTGGCCTAGTGGATAGCGTACTGGACTTTCACTCCGAGGACCCGGTTTCGATTCCCGGCCAGGGCTTGGCATTTTCATACGCTGTAAATCATCCCCATCGTCTGCATTAGCCCAAGTGTGCACAAAAGTCGGACGTTAAAAAAAAAATACTCGTGGCACCTGAAGAAAGCGTTAAAAAAATGATTTTAATATTTTTGGATAGCCGCCATTTTCGTGCAAAGTTTTCAACTCTCCATCACGTCACCGAAACAACAGTACGCTGTGTTTATTAGTGGATTTCCATTTGAAAACGAGCTGCCATTATGGTAAGACCCAAACCCGACACCTTGAAGTGACCGCCAATCTTGACCTCTAGATGATTATTGGGGAAGGGTCTTTAAAATTTACACTCGCGCGCGTGCACACACACACACACACACACACACACAAACTTATATATAATCTTTTTATTTATATAAAAGTATACTATATATATATATATATATATATATATAGGCCTATATATACCTTTTACCTATATATATATATATATATATATATATATATATATATATATATATATATATATATATATATATACCTATATATATAAGTATACCTTTTACATATATATTTTTATTTTATTTTATGACGAAAATCACATTAAGGCTATTATCGCCTCCCTAAATGTAAGTGTGAGTGTAAAGTGTTAAAGTCGTAAGTGTAGTGTTGTAAGTGTAAGTATGTGTTAGACTCGGGTACCGCGAGGGATGTCCAAATCCTCTCAATAGGTGCAGCTAGTCTGCACCCCCCTGCGGGGTACTTTTTTCTATACTATAGTATATATATATATATATATATATATATACAATTGTGTGCGTGCGTGTGCGCGCGCTTGTGTTTTACGTTTACGTTCCCAGAAATCACTGCACAATATTACATTAAATTTTTAACAATGCAAAGAAATTGTAAAACTTGGCACATAATCTGATTTCACTACCGTAATCAGCGTTAAAAACTGTATAAATCACCATTTTGAATTTTAAAAATACGTTGACGTTCAGAAATATTATATGCAGCGCACAAGGTTAGGTTTCGTATTTTCAGTGTACAGTAATTCCAAAGTTTAAAATGCTAATATATGCAGAACCCAAAGCTGTTTACCAGCGAAACTAGAGTTACAAAACGACGATAAGATAACGAATATACTTTTGGAAATCCGCTTCCACCACGTCAGCGAGACAGACATCTTGCGCCCTACTGTACTTACAAGGCTAAGCGAGATACAACAATGTTGCTCATAACTTAACAAATATTTCCCGAAAGCACAGAGTAAATGAATTGCACTTTGCATTTAATTATCAAGTAAAACATTGTGTTTGAGCTCATTATTCAATCTCGCCATCTGTTTTCCCTCCTAAATTGGCTTAATTAATTTCACTAACATTAGAGGAAGAGCGCCGTATATTTATCCAAGAAATTCCACTGCCACCTTGTTAGCAAAAGTGCCTGAATTTATGTAATTACCCAGTTTGTACGTGTTGAGCGTGGTTGAGGATAAATGACCTTCAGCTCAAGTTACGCGGCGTATATTTTAAGTTTAAAAACCTATTCGATAGAATCATGAAGGCGGTGATCTCGTAAAATATATTTATATGAAAACTATTAATAAATATATTAAGGCATTCTCAGCCGCCTCGGTGGCCTAGTGGATAGCGTACTGGGCTTTCACCCCGAGGACCCGGGTTCGATTCCCGGCCAGGGCTTGGCATTTTCGTACGCTATAAATCATCCCGTTGTCTGTATTAGCACAAGTGTGCACAATAGTCGGACGTTAAAAAAAATTAAGACATTCTATGACGTCATCTTGTATTCGATATGCTGATGCACTGTAGCACAAAGTGGAATGAAGAAAATGTGCACAAGCTCAGGCTCCCGTTGACTGAACTCAACCGGGGGGTCAGGGGTTTTTCAATTTACTCGTGACATTTTCTGTAAGTATATGATATTTCAAACTTGTTATTGTGACTTGAGCTATGAATCTTCACGTTACAGTCTAAAAACAAAATCTGTTAATCGATTTCGAAAAATTGGATCAATTCTTGAGTTTTTTTTCATAGTTAAGCTACTAACCGGATTTTTAAAACACGACAAATTTGATCAAAATCGTTGCAACCGTTTTCTGAGAACAAATATGGTTTTTGTTAATTTTTAGGATTTTTAAAAAAATTGAAAAAAAATGTTTCAAGATGGTCAAACTAAATGCCAAAATTAATACAAATTGGTCGATTAATTCACATATATACAAGTAAAACACTCTAAAATAAGAAAGAAACCTTTGCCCAGTATTTTACTAAAATTAACTTTCTTGCAAGATTCAGAAATGGATTTAAGCTAGCGTTAGAGTTCCTTATATTCGGTATGATTACGACAGATGGCAGGACCAGTCGGTGATATCTTAGTGCAAAATTTACTCAGATTTGTTGACGTAGTTATAATAAGCAATACCAGAGCGCAGCACATTCCCGACATCTAATGCAATGATTTTATCAATTTAACCTGTTATTGCTAAAAACATTTTTAAACAAAAATATCAATAATTTTGATAGGAAAATTATCGCAAAGTAAACCGTGTGAATTTCGTGGATAATTTGCATTGATTTTTGGCCAACTGACTGGTAACATTATTTTTTAAATCAAGTTTATTTAGACTAAGCTGGAGTATAGTAGATTTATTTTTAACAATACTGTTGGTTTTTAATGTGCTGCTATCTGGACGGTTTTTATAGAACTTCTTGCATGTATTTATCAAATTAAATAAATATATAGAACAAGAATATTTTTTAAAAATTAAGGAACTTTTTTCACAAAATAAATCAGGAGAATTTTGTTGAAATTTACATTAATTAAATTTATTGCCTAGTACAATAAATTTACTAGCAATTGTCTAGTAACCTTATTATTATTTTTTAAAAGAAATTTATTTAGACTATAACAATTCAGCAAAATAATACTGTTGATTTTTAGTGTGCTGCTACCTGGATAGGTTTTAGAGAACTTCTTGCTTCTATTTATCAAGATAAGTAAAAAAATATAATAAAATTACCATCACAAAATAATAAATTTATAAGTACTGCAATTACTTATACAGCCAAAAAAAAAAAAAAATAATGCCCAGTTTCTAAATAATAGCTGTAAGATCTATTTTTTCTTAAGACATGGGCCTAATTAAGAAACAAAGCTGTTGAGGGGCTGGGACCAAGATTCCTATGATATTCCATTAAGGTCTTTCTGGGGTTGAAAAAAATCCATTGTTATAGGTTACCTGAGAAAATTCAGTTATTTAAAAGCAAAAATTGAAAAATTACATGAGACATACAAACGGTAACGGCTTTCAGTTAAGTTTGACTAATTTACTCATTAGCTCATATAATAGCAACCTAATGTTATTAGTATATCACAGTTTATTCTTTACACATCCTAAATAAAGCCATAATTTAAAAAAAAACATTGAAACTGACCCTACCTTTTCAGAGGCAGTAAACGACCCTGAAACCAAGTTGCAATCTAAGCACTGGAAAAGCCCAAATTCACCAAGGCAAAGAAAAGCATGGATGAGCAAGTTGAAATTCAAAGTCATGATGATTGTGTTTTTACATCCAAGGTGCTTACATTGAATGGGTGCCTGAAGGTCAAACTATTAACAAAATTTACTTAAAAAGAGGTTTTGGCCACTCTTCATGAACACTGCAAAGAAAAAGACCTGCCATGTGGAAAAATCATTCATGTATCCTTCATCAAGACAATGCAATGGCTACAAAGCACTGTCGATCAAAATGTTTTTGGCAAGGCAAGGAATTCCTGTGTTGGAGCATCCACCCTACTTGCCTGACCTTGCTCCATGTGACTTTTTTTTGTTTCCTAAGGTTAAGACTGCGTTGAAATAACATGTTTGAGTCTGTAGATGAAGTGAAGAAAAAAGTGACGGACTGATGGTGACCATACAAGATGATATGTAGCATTGCTTCCAACATCGGAAAATTCATATGGAGCAGTGTAGGGATTGCGGGGGGGAGTATATTGAAGGTGATAATGTTTCCAATGTAAACGATGTTAAATAAAAAGTTTTATAAATTTAGCCTAGTTATTTTCTCGCCACACCTTGTATACTGCTACGATTATATTTTATATAATTGTATTAGTGTATCCTGTTATCTTAGAAAGTACTATTAAATTTTAATATATGCTTTGTGTATTGGGATGGCTCATGCCAGTACTGTTACTCATTTAGCACCACCCAGGGGACACGTACAGCTTAAGGTTTGCTGCGGATGAAAGTAACTTTGTCCCCCCCCCCGCCGCCCACTTGAAGCACATTGGAGTCTACTCCTCTGAAATGTGCCCTCTGTGCAAGAGACGAACTCAAATATGAACAAGGAACACCTGCTGACATGTCCTGGATTGAATGCTGATTCGAGACGACAGAAGAGCTTCGCTCGGCTGTATTGGGAGGCAAGGAGGCTGATGGACTGGAGTCCGGGCTAGCCATAGGAAACAACAACAACAATTTCAATATATTTAAATCCAAAAATAATATTAAGGAACCTTAAACCGACTTTTCATTACCCTGTTTTCCAAAAAGGAAAATTAATCATTCTTATACGAAATGTAATTCAAAAACTATAGTTTATAAATATTTCTACACGCATGAGTGAAATGAATCGTCACTTTTTTATTAAATTTAATAACAGAAAGTTTACACAGGTGTAATGGCATTCAGGTGATTTTCTATACAACATATTTACTTGCGTATTGTAATACAATAAGTATTGACATAGCCAACACACCTGAGTAAAGAAAACGTGTTTTATTACCATTCGTTAGCAGTTCCAAAAATGTCATCAAGTTTCATACAGACACCACTTATTAATGTAGAATTTTTTATCGGGTTATAAAATAACTAACTAAATATAAAGTTAATGTAATAAAAAATAATTGCTGAACAAAATTACGACCTCGCATGTAAATTTCTCGAAAATGTTTTAACGTTTTCAAATAAACAACTAAATGTACTTCGGCCATTTCACTGCATTTAATTCTTAATTGTAATTACAATAGCTTTATAATATGAATCAATTTATATTATAATTGATAAATAAATGAATGGTGGAAATAAATAAATGGTGGAATATTTAAGAACTAATTTACACATATTGTATTAACGCTGATTACAATGATGAAGGCGAGAGAAAAGCTAACAAATTTTTCAAGATTCTAAATGGATTTTCCGCGTTGAAATGGATGACCAGATTTAGCTGAGTAACAAATGTGTTTAATACCCAAATAAACATTTTATGCAGTTTTATTTTCTCATACCCCACAGGTGGTGCAGACTAGTTGCACCTATTAAGAGGATTTAGACGTCCCTTGCGATACTTGAGTCTAACACACACTTACACTTGCAGCATTACATTTACGACTAACACTTTACACTCACACTTACATTTAGGGTTTGTTTAAACTGTAAATAACCCAAATAAACATTTTATGCAGTTTAATTTTCCCATACCCCGCAGTTGGTGCATTTTTTTTTTTTTTTTTTTTTTTGTGTTTAACGTTTGACTATTGTGCACACTTGGGCTAATGCAGACGATGGGATGATTTATAGCCTATGAAAATGCCAAGCCCTCGCCGGGAATCGAACCCGGGTCCTTGGGGTGAAAGCCTAGTACGCTATCCACTAGACCACCGAGGCGGCTCAGCGCAGAGGGTGCAGACTAGCTGCACCTATTAAGAGGATTTAGACGTCCCTTGCGATACTTGAGTCTAACACACACTTACACTTGCAACACTACATTTATGACTAACACTTTACACTCACACTTACATTTAGGGAGGCAATAATAGTCTCAATGTGCTTTACGCCTTAAAAAAAATTATTTTCCAATATCTAAATGTCTATTTACAGTGTTGTGAATTGTTAGTCATTCGCATTATGTCAGCTAGGCAGCTCTTTAACACAATTACAATTTCAAAATAAGAATAGTTAATAAGGCCCTTATAAAAAAGGTGAAAATTGAAGCGTCTCAAGAACAAATTTCCAGAAATTGGTTGTTTTAGATTTCCTTTACTGATTTTTGTAGATTCTTTCCAAACTACAATTTTTGGAATGACAGAACCCACACTTTGTTTTGGTTATTTCCCCTTTTCAAATAATATAAATTGAATTTTAAAAAACTTTTATTTTTTTTAATTCATTGATTTTTATCGCAGTTTATTAAATAAATAATTTCTAAAACTAAAAACATTTTAAAATACGTATGTTTTCCAGTAACTCTGACAATGCCGAATTAAGCTTTTGACGAGTAACTTATCTTTGACTGACTGTAAGGTAGTGTTTCCAGCTGATATAACCATTGAACGGAACGGAACCAATGTTTTGGTTGTTGCTTCAGATTTTCATATTTCTTTATTTAACTCATAGTGGATTTCTGGAGTTTATCTGAAGTTGAAATTCTTGGGCTTTGGATCTAAATATCCCTTAATTTGGTTCTAGTAATTCAAGCTTATCTGTTTATCTTTCAAAATAGATCATGTTTATAAAGGATTATACTGTATTTCTAATTATTAATAATATATATTTTTACAGTCACCATGGTAGGAACCAGACCATGAGCTTTGAGAACACTGATCTGAACTTTACAACACTTTTTGAAGAGATATTTATAATTTTATACTTTTGGTCTGATTAAAACGACAAAAATTTATTTTGTTTAGAGCTTGTCCAAGTTTGTTCCCAGTTTCAAAATGCCATCCACTCAAAAATCTGTGTCACAACTGTACACTGTGATCACCCTACATCACAAGTTTTTTTATGACTAGGTTTCTCACAGCCGACAAATGTTGCCAAGTTCCTTATCACTGGCGGAAGAAGACTTAGCAAAGCAACACATTTCCTGCATCTGACATTTTAAATAATTATTTGCACCTATTTTTTCATCATCTAGTAGTCTTAATTCACTACCACGGTTTTTAAACGTTATAATTTCATATTCAGGTCAAGCGATACGTCAAATTCCTCTTGCGAAGTTGTCACAAATTCAACAAAACATTGAAACACATATCACAACACCATAAAATCACACAATTATATTGAAACATGGAAGGATAAAATTTAGTCTGGCCAAACATCACTACCAAGCAACTCGTTTTTTTTCAGTTCAGTTTAAAACAAACAAGTCACATGGTAGTGATGTTTGGCCGGACTAAATTTTACTCTTCCACATTTTATTATAATTGTGTGATTGTATAATGTTGTGATATACCTTTCAATGTTTTGTTGAATCTGTGATGGACTTTATTAGATATTTGATAAACTGTATGGCCTGAAGATGAAACTATAACATTTTGAAACCACGGTAGCCTATAAAAAGTAAATTAAAGACTACCAGGAGCAAAAAATTTGTCCAAAGCCAATTAATGAAACATACGGTCCAGTGGATGTGTTACAATAATTTTAAATTTGTTTGTTTATTCAACCCACCAACAGTTAAACAGATAATTAGTCCAATTATTATAGGTGCAAGAAAATATTACAAAGTAAATAAAATATTTCTGCTAGGCTAATGTAAGCTATGTAGTAGTACAGCTATGTGAAAGTAAATCAATTACTACTGCACAACTATTTTCATTTCAAATAAAAAGTCAAAAGTTCTCAACCAAAATCGATTGTTTTTTTTATAATTGTAGAGTGCCCGGTACGTTTGTTGATAGTGTTGGAAATTGGCTTCCATCACATCAGCAGGCATGTCTCAGTATTACTTTTCAAGTGACTCAAAAGGATGCTACTGGTTAATTTACATATTTATTTTTTGCATATTTCACAATATTTAATTTTACCAGTACCTATTCAATTAGTATACAATTGTTCTTCATATCTAGCTACACGTATAAAACTTAGCGTATACAAAATTAAATTTTAAAGGCAAGAGAGTTTGGTGTCAAATTAATTTTAGTATTACCTTTATGTATCACTAGTACTTTGCTTCAATTACACCAAACATTTTCATTTTGTAGGAAATATTTTTTTTATTGGGCGCTGAAACAAAAATAAAAATAATTAAAAACTGACTGTTCGAGGGCAAAATTTAAGTAAGGCCTTAAAATACATTTTTTTCTATATAGCTTCTATTACTTTAAATTTCTGTACTTCATTTGTTCTGCTAAAAGACGTATAGTTTGTTCTTATTCATTCGAAGTTGGTCCCTAACCTTACGCAACTTTCCTGACACCTTCCTACTCTCCTCCTTGCACTTGCACAGTCATCTCTAATGTAAATTACGTACAAAGTCAGTACCCTAATTCATCTACAGTTGTAACACGATAATTCGTACTTGAAGGAACCAGGAAAACAATTTAACTTATTGACAGTGGTGAAATATAGAAAGTTCAAAACACAAAGGTTGATTAAAAATAAAGAAGGTCGAAGAAAGAAAAGTCTTGAGATTTTTCATAATTCCTTGGACAATGGGCTATTGTGAGGTCGTGTTTGTTGGTAAAAATTCAACTTCAACATTACGCAAAGCTGGAATGTTTTTGTGTGTTTAGTAATTACCAATGAAAAGCAAGATTTCATTTTTCTTTTATAATGTCCGCCAGGAAAAGAGACATATTTTGATGCACTTATTATCACAATTAACAAGGAACAACAGCTTGACATAACTGATATTGCACTTGAACAGTTTCTATAAGATTGGATGACACTGTCCGATTAATATGCCCCTATTATCATTTATTATCTAAACATTTGCTGCTTCACTTCATTTAGTCTGTACAAGTAAAATGTCATTTCTGTTTCACAGTTTTTGTACCAGCTCTGTAGGGCTGATGCCTGACGTCCTTAACACATTGCTTTTCCATTTTACAATGACAGATAAGCCATATTTTATCAAGTTCCAGGGAGTCTCTAAAGTCGTGAGTAATTGGACAAAAAAATTGCGTATTCAACTAAAAACAAAATCAAAGCATGTAGATTTCACCAATTTGAAGATTAAGCAACATTTGCCTGTAATAATCAATTCAGTTCCGATCCCACGTGCAAACACCGCTAAGTACTTGGGAATAACTACATGTTAGACTAAAGTGGAAGGAACATATTAAAAAGAAGAAACAAGAATTAAATATCAAATTAAGAAAAATGTATTGGCTGCTGGGGAGAAATCCCCAGTTTTCAAGTCATAATAAATTGTTGTTATATCGGCAGGTGCTGAAATCGGTTTGGACATATGGGATTCAACTTTGGGGATATACAAAGATGACCAATATTTAATATAATACAGACATTCCAGAACAAAGTGCTTCGCTGCATATTTAATGCTCTGTGGTATGTGAGGAGTGATAACCTACACAGAGATCTCAAAGTGGAACTAGTCAATGAAGAAGTGAAGAAGCACGCAGTGAGGCATGAACAACGCATCTCTAGACATTTACATCCTGAGATGTGCACTTTGCTGGACACTGGTACGGGAGGTAGACGATTGCGCAGAACAAAGCCACTGGACTTAATTGTTAATTGAAAGTAACCAATTGGGTTATATATCTTAGTGTTTTTCATAATAAAACTAAATGAGTAAATCCTCAGTTGTAATGAATATAATAAAAAAAATTTTTTTAATATTTTATCAGTAAGTAAATGTGTTTGAAATGAATGGACTATATAGTCATTGATTACAGTACAGATTTATGACCTAACAAATAATGTAGTGCCTACAGAGTATAAACAAGAAATCTGTCCAGTTAGTACAATTTATAGAGGCAAAGGCTTGGACCAGTACGAATTACAGAGTGGACATCGAGCCTCCTCAGTAAGAAATAAGGAAGGGACCAAAATGCATTGTTTTCATGCAACTTATCAAGAGTTTTACAAGGATCCAGCGTCTAAGTATGAACTATCAAGTGATGACTGTATTGATACATTCTTTGTACACGCAAGCCCTCCACGTTTCGTTAAGGATACTGTAGGCTGATCAGTAAAGCGTGACTGTGAGTATGTAGTTAACTGTACATTAATTTCATTACTTTTTTTTGTGTTTAACGTCTGACTATTATGCACACTTGGGCTAATGCAGACGATGGGCGTATGAAAATGCCAAGCCCTGACCGGGAATCGAACCCGGGTCCTCGGGGTGAAAGCCCAGTATGTATCAACTAGGCCACTGAGGCGGCTCATTACTGTTATATTGTGAGGAATGTAGTTTATGTTTACATTTCTTTCCGTTACATCGTGTGCATGGCTTTCCAGAATCAGGTGCCAATTCGGAATGGAAAAACTGTTGTAAAGCAAAAGCAAATAAAAATATTTAAAAATCATAACATCTTTTAATGTTTGAAATGCAGTAATTTTAAATTTTGTATATCTATGTTACCCTGTATAGTTTGCCTTTTGACACAGCTCAGTGGTACGATCACTATTGGAAATCTATTATAGATATCTGTACCAATAGCATATCATTTTAAACCACTATTTTCACACAAAAAATGCTGCAAACACACAAAATTTATTGCAAGACAGACAGGAATTGAACGATACTCAGGGGAGGAAAGGAGCTACTTTTTGAAGACACATTGAGTTTTTTAAGACACTTTTTTATCACGAGCAAGGAGAACTTATTATCAAGCACTGTGGTTCACTATGGCAGGAATGCTCTGCCACCAAGCCCTTTCCATTAATTCTGATCTCTTGTCCATGTTAGTCTCAACTAGCACAAAGTATGGAGAGAGAATACAAGGCAACATTGAAATTTGGACTATAGTTGGATAACTAAAACATGAGACATTTACAAAAATTACCATTTTTTGGCTTTCTTACCATGAATTGCAAAATAAAAATTCCATAACTGTTAGCTTATTAAAAAAAATACATGGATTATCATTTTGTAGAAATTTTAGTACCCCTTTTTCAACCTTTTTAACTGATCAAGTTAAAATAAATTTGGGACCACTACAATTAATAATATGAAGTGCAAATACCGCATATCTTTCACAATATAATTATGAATACATACAATATATAAAAATACTTGATGTATAGACACAATGAAAACATTAAAATTCTGCTAAGCAGAAAAACAAATTCTGCAGTTTTATAAAATGTAGGGCATAATTTTTTCAACTTTATGAATTATCAAAACGTTTCTGATACCTTTAGGTACGGTACTGAGAAAGCAGTATATTTACCACTGTTAAAAACAGTGAAACTTTGATTAACCATCAAGACCAGTTAGTAAAATTAATCATAGGCAGTCAGGAATGTAACGACTTACGAGTCGCGCATGTCACTTGGCCAAGTTGAATTTCATCGTAAATATTTTAATCGTGTAATTGTGCTCAGTGTTTGTGATGTATGTTTTTAATGTTTTGTTTGACCTCGACAGAGGGATTTAACATTTTGTATCACAACCTAAAGATGAAACGATAGTTTCGAAACCGCTGTAGCCTTTACGAGGTGTGGATAGACGAGTGACGGGAAGATTAGGTCATAATCCTAATTACTTAATAAAATTATTAACAAAGTTCTGCTGGAAAGAGCTATTGGGACTGTTATGATGGCAAGACCCAGATCAAGGACATTGAGATGAGCACTGATCCTAACCTCTAATGTATAGATGAGTTATTAGAAATTGTATACATATATAAGTATGTGTTAACATTATTACGGTCACAGTTTTGGTCTTAGTACAATATTGATTCAAACTTAGTACAATAATTCAATATTGATAATAGCTTGGACAGATTTTTAAACCAGTAAAATCCATGCTAACAGTTTTAAAATGTCGGCCATTTCAAGTCTTCAATTCATAACTTTTTATCTTGAATTTTTTTGGAAATCTGATTTTACCATCGTAATCAGCATTAAAACTATATATATATATATATATAATTATTATATTATATATAATAAAGGGAAAGATAAAAAAAAAATTTGGGAAATTCGCTTCTATCAAGTCAGTGATTGCTGCCCTCAAGTCAGTGGCGAGATGAGACTATATAAAACAAATTAAGTTTTCAGAAGACATATTTTTTAGGCACACTTATTTGAATACAGTGCGTGAATATAGAAATATATATATATATATATATTAGCACTAAAGTTTTCGAAATCCACTGAAACTCAATTTCGATGGTGATAAGGATTCATTTTCATGCTTACAAAATAACCTGAAAATTTAAAGTGAAAATGCAATTCTCAAAAAGGGTAAGATAACAAAATAATTTGGGAAATTCGCTTCTATCAAGTCAGTAATTGCTGCCCTCAAATCAGTGGCGAGATGAGACTATATAAAACGAATTAAGTTTTCAGAAGACATATTTTGTAGGCACACTTATGTGAATACAGTGCGTGAATATAGAAATATTTTCTGACATACTCTTTAGAATACAGTAGGCTATTATAATTTGTTTTGATTGGCATGTCTAAAACAATCTGTCAATTAAGTACTTTTTGCATCTGTTTGTGTGTTCACCAAATGGCTCCTGTTCGTAGAATCTCCTAACCTTAGGTTATCTTATCTACACAGTAGATATGTTGTTGGACCATCAATTTTTATGAACGTGTTCATTCATTAGTCATTCATTTATTATTAATGTGGGCATGTTTATTTCTCTACTCTTAAGTCTTACAGCAGAACAAAATACAAACTTTCAACAACTGACTTCCCAAACAAACCATTAGAAAGTAGAGAATAAAATGTAGTACATAGTTATTTGCCATGGATAATGTACAACACATACACATGGATGATTTAAATGCTGAGTTAGAGTCATTCACAGAATTTTAACATTTGTGACCGGTAACGTAAACCCAGAAAATGTGAAGGAACGAGTGTACTGTACTTAATGTAAATTGTATACTGTATGTTCCAGTAAAATACATGTGTACAGTATACATTTTAGTTCGTAAACATGCACTTTATCATCTGCTCCTATGCAATATATGTAGTAGGTTGTTGTTTAAAGTTTCTCCCAGTTCTATTCGATTCGACCCTAAACACTAATAAAAGTTTCACTGTAAAATAGGAAGGTGTGTTATCACAAAAGGATAATAATTTGACATAAGCAGTATACTACAAAACATACTATTACTATAAATGACTTGTTTTAAGAATAAAATATTGTACAAATAGATACGAGGAATGTCACAATTCATCTGAGTTAACTACTTTGACAAAGGAAGCGTGCGAAGACAAGACTTTTTTCATCGAGTTTACTATGTGGTCAGTATCTCCGTAGAAGTACTTATATTCAGGATTGCCATGCAGGTTGTAGAATTCGTCTTTCACTTTACCATCGGGACCTGTAATACAAACATAAATTAAAATTTGTTTAATATTAAACAATTGAAAATAGGTATATACTCATTAAAATACTTTCGTCTATTTCTATTGTTTATTAAAATTTATTTAAGTTTTTACGTCTAATAAAAACAAATTCAAGAATTAATCATGAATTCACTATATTTAGAATATTTCTTATTTTTAATTAATTTGATGTAGCCAATCATTAATTGTAATATTTTTACAAGTACAGTACAGTCTCGATTACCTGTCATTCTCGGTACCGCATTGGCAATCAATAAAAATAACATACTCTGTTCATAGCACAGAATGTTTTATTATTATTATTATTTTGGAAAATATAGTAAAACTCTTAAATTTTCTATTAACTCTAATTATGCATTATACAAATTTTACATATATAGGTCTTTAATTTTCTGTACTTGACTTTTTGACTAAGAAGGTTACTTTTATTATTTATTACAAATTATGTTCTATGAAAGACTGTTTAAAAGTGTCACATAACAGAATTAAATTGACCTGACGGTTAATAGAAACTGACGGTTAATAGGGTGACAGTTAATCGAAAGTCTGCTGTACTTACAACCTTGTGATTATTGCATAATATTTTATTATCGATCCAGCATTCTGGTACAATGTTTCAGAATCAGAACAGAAACATTCAACCAGGCGATATCATTATATAATACAACACATACTTTACACGAAACTATACAAACACAATGAACATAAAAAAAACATATGTTATGGTGTGAAAATTTACGACCATTAACTTACAACTATGGTCTTCTTTTTGAACAGAACCTGCTGCATGACTCTGGGAACCTTCCATCAGATTTAGACGGTTTAACAAGAAGTAACTGTCAATTAACACTTACAGGGTATGCACTATATCGTATGTTTATCTTATATTTGTACATTTTTGTATAAAGAATGTGATGTTAATGTATACTGCCATTGTTAGTGTTTTTATTCTGAAGAACAACATAGTTTCGCTGCATGAATGAATAAATGAAGAACAACATAGTTTCGCCGCATGAATGAATGAATGAAGAATAACATAGTTTCGCTGCATGAATGAATGAATGAAGAACACAGTTTAGGTGCATGAATGAATGAATGAATGAAGAACATAGTTTCGCTGTATGAATGAATAAATGAAGAACAACATAGTTTCGCTGCATGAATGAATGACTGAAGAACAACACAGTTTCACCGCATGAATGAATGAATGAATGAATGAATAACATAGTTTCACTGCATGAATGAATAAATGAAGAATAACATAGTTTTTCTGCATGAATGAATAAATGAAGAACAACATAGTTTAGCTGCATGAACGAATGAATGAAGAACAACATAGTTTAGCTACATGAATGAATCAATGAATGAAGAACAACATAGTTTTGCTGCATGAATTAATGAATGAAGAACAACATAGTTTAGCTGCATGAATAATAAATTATTACACATAAACACGAGTATGTTATCACAAGTACGTAAGTCTTATCACATACAAAAGTCTTATACTTATCACAAGTACGTCTTTATACCTATATTTGTGCAAGGACATTACTCAGGAACCTCATCATATGAATATCTCATAAATATATAAACCACAAGTTTACATTCTAAGTAACTGACAATAGTGACTGTAAAGCAGTGTCAAAAAATATAACATTGTAAAAATAAACTGACATACTTAAGAAGAGTATCCTGGGAATGTAATTTCCGTCTGGTGCAAACATTTTATCCTTTGGTTCTTCGTCATCTTCTACATTAACCATTACAAACTGTTCACTTAATTTTGCTATCTCATCAGATTTGGCAAATTTAGGTTTTAATGCTGTTCATAACAAAAACACAAATTCATTTTTTTTAATAACAGTACAACAATTAATTGTAGATTGTTATAATCATATAATTACATAGCTTGAATAAATCCATAAACCAGCAAAATGTGTTTATTTCATCAAATGAGATATGTGTGTGTGTGTGTGTGTGTGTGTGTGTGTCTCTCTCTCTCTCTCTCTCTCTCTCTCTCTCTCTCTCTCTCTCTCTCTCTCTCTCTCTGTGTGTGTGTGTGTGTGTGTGTGTGTGTGTGTGTGTGTGTGTGTGTGTGTGTGTGTGTGTGTGTGTGTGTGTGTGTGTCTTAATGATCCCATAAAAAGTGACTTAAAGGTTAGGATCAATGACAATTTCAAAATCCCTGGTCTAAGTCTTACCACCAATGGCCACTCCAATAGCTCAATTTTCCAAAGGGAATTCACTAATAGCAAAGAATTCTTATATGTTCTTTATTCTTCTTGATAGATCATGAAGGCAATATGCATATTTCTAAAATATACTTACACTTGCATGCTCCACACCAAGATTTATGTACTAATAACATTACAGGCATATTGCTTGATTTTGCTTGGTTTAAACCTTTTTCTAATGGTATCCATGATATTCTATCACCAAAACCTGCAAAATTAAAACACACTTTATTACATCAATTTTTTTTCAGAAAATAAACTATGCAACATACAAACTGTCTCCGTCACAGAAAATGTCCGAACAATAATTTATTTTTATTTTTAATTTTTTCCAAAATTTGATTTTACCATATAATTAAAATTAGTACTATAAATAAATAATTTAGTACTATATTTAGGATATTATATATGACGATAATGCATGTTTGTAAAATGATCAAGTCCGAATGAAATAGAATAATTATTTATTCTACCTATATTTTTTAGTTAGAAATATCATAATTTAATACACAGATATGTAAAAAAAAATATATTTAAGATACAAATCTAACCCTTCATTTACAACATTATAATATGCTTAATTTTATTCAACTTAAATAAATATTTTAAAATAATCTCAATTTACAATTAGCAAATGCAAATGCACAGCGCCTTTCTTTAAGGCACGATAAAATTAATAAATTTTCAATAAATGAGAACTTTCTGAACAAACTAAGAAAATACACTAGAAGTTTTATAAAAATAAAAACTAGACGGAATTATTTTTATGCTACAATTAAATTTAAAGCATTTTATAAAGTTAAACACATGTAACATAAAATGTGTAATTTAATTTTTAATTAAACTAACCTTATAATACTACCATTATTGTTGTGAAATTTACAGTAAGCTGATCAACACAGTATGATGAGATAACTTTTAAGGCCACACAATTTGTATTCAATTTGGTATTATATAAAGAATATTATTTAATAAAAAAAGCTATATTTTTTTAATTAATATATGCACATATAAATTATGAATCCAACTGTACAGATAAGTGAAAAGCTCAAGTATTACCTGACTGGATAGGGTGACAGGTCCCATTGAGATCTTAATTTTAAATATTATAGACTGACTTTAAAACACAAGTATAAAACACAGATTAACCTCTATTATACAGGATATAGTTATATATAATACAATAAATTCATCATAGAAATGAATTAATTATAGCTATTAATACTTACAAATTAAAAAATTAGATAATAGATTTTTTGTTTGTTGTTCTGTTTCATTAAGACTGTTTGTTATTTATCAAATTAATTACTCCACATAAATTGTTTACATTATGAAATATCTTCATGATTAATTTAAATCAAAATTGGATATTTCTCTAAAACAATATGACCAAGAAAATCTGATATTATTTTTTTTATTAGAACTAGGCCTACTTTCTTTATACTAAGTAACACGAACTAAAAAAAAAAATTATTTGAGCAATCCTATGTACCACTTGTTACAGCATAACACACCACTTTGAACTTGAAGTTGTCACTGGTTAAGAAGGGGACTCTCACACTATAAGAACTATGACTATGCAGGGAAAGTGCATTGTTTTTTGTGTTTAACTGTGCATGCACAACATACAGTATTACCTAAATACTACACATCAGGTTCGGTTTGGCAGATTTATTTCAAGCAAATTACATTACTAACCTAAAAATAACTTTTATTAGACACACAACATAATAAGGTAAAAATTAAAACAAAAAGATACCAGACTCCTTTATTTACATTTTCTTACACAATGAAGAATGTCTAATAATTAAATAGTACACCTACTTAGGTGCTCAATAAAAACAACAAAGGTTACAAACTAGACAAACGTTTTGTTTCAGATTAAAAAAAAATCAGTCAGTATAAAAAATGTCCTTATATTTTATAAAATGTTTTTTTAAAAAAGGTTTTTATTTTTAAAAAATTGTATAAGAAAAAGGTTTTAAGAAAACAAAATTAAATATCATCAGACCAATCAGTATTAGTCTAATAGAATATAGCATGTCCTAAAATATGCATGAAATATTTTTTTTTACATTTTTCTACATAGTGATAATATTTCTTGGTTAACTCAAAAATGCCATTGCAATTTTTTGAAAATCAGTAATTGTATAGTGCATGATAGGCATTTGTATGATTAATGTGAAATAACAGTTTTATTTCAGATGAAACACAATTAATTGTTAGTACTAAACTGCACAAATAATACACATCTTAATTTCACACAAAACCATTTTAGGTGAGATAAGCCAGTTTTTTTTAAGTTGGAAAATAATTTAATCTTATTTATTTACAAACACAGTAGCCTAGCTTAAATCCAAGTGAAATAGATACTAAATAAAAATAGCAGAACAAAAGCCATCATACATGATGGAAAAATACTAAAAATGAAAAAGTTTGTAAATGGATTAATAAAAAGAAAATAACATACCATATAACAAACGTGTAGTGTGGTTAGGCCTAATAAAACTGTAGTTAGTGTAGCCTATAATAAAAATCACAATTAGGCTAGGTACTATTATATATATATATATATATATATATATATATATATATATATATATATATATATATATATATATATATAAACTAACAATATACAGAACATAGTACCATGCAACCTATATATGCAAATATGAGATTGATTTTCAAAAATTGCTATGCATAATTATTATTTTTTGAGTCTGACAAGAAAATTTTGATCATTATATTCATGTAAAATTATATTTTGAATATATTTTTTTTTTAAATTTTGTTGGCCACTATATAAGCCATATTTACCAAACATTCAAAATTTTGACTTCAAAACAAGCCACTAATTTAGTACCATAAAATTAATGTTATATATTAATCCAGGACAGTGTAACAAGGTAAATACACTATATTAGGTGACCTACAGGACACATACAATTTGTTTTAATTTTTGTTTACCCTATTCTGTGTTCATCACTGTAAACTGATTTCAATGAAATTTGCCATTTAGGTCTAGTTTACCAGTATCTTGGAACTCATTGTTAAATAAAAAATTTTAGATTCATGCTCATTTTGGCAAAACATAAATTAAGAAATTTCATTTTCTAAAAATGTCATTAATAATTTCTATAAAATTTTGGCAATTTTTTTACTCATGTGTGAAAAATTTGTTTTTTTCATTTTACTCAGAAAATTAGCACTTTCAGGTAAATGTAAAAAAGAATAAGGTTTTCATGGTTACACAGTTTTGCACTTTTGTGTTATGTACGTCCTACAAACATGACCTAATGTATATCAATAGGCTACTGTTGTAATTCCCTAATGGATGTAATTTTTGTAGAAATAGACCACACATAGGCTACCAATTTACTATATGTAGTAAACCTACAGTAGCATAAACATTATTTGCACTGTATAACAAACCAACTTTATAAAACTGAATAAATTATTTACAATATTCAATTAGTAGCCCATAGTGTAAATCTTCCTGCCTTCTTTCTATATTTCAAAAATAATTTACAGCTTTAAATTGTGCAGTTTCCTTACACAGTCTATTTAAAAGACAACCAAAAACATAAATACTTTTGATCAATAAATAATTCCTACAAATTTTAAATAAATTTATCTAGTAGAAATATTACCTTCAACAATGCATTTTGCACAAAGCAAATTTCAAGCACTTCATTAGATGACATACTAAAGCAACTACTTTACAACTTTAAAATATAGGTATTTGTTTTAATATAACAGGCTAAAATTGTGTGTTATTTTATTTATCTACATATAATTAACAATATAAAATTATTTTAAATGTAATATTTAAAAAAATTATGCAATAAGAATAATAAATTGCAACAATGGAAATAATATTTAACTAACCTCTACTAAGTCCCAGGTCACTTGCTTTTACCTTAAAAACAAATGAACTAAAAAAGTAGAGTAATCCAAATGGAAGTAGTTTTGTTTCCATAATGGTATATCGTAGAGAAGAGTTCGTAATGGTGAATTGTAAAATGTTTTTTAGTAATCTGAACTATATCAGTAACATTGTAATGTATTTATACGTTAAATCTTTGTATGCATGTTGATTTCATGTCAAAAGTGCTTCTGCTTTAGTCCTTCCCGGTCCCGATGCTCCCCTCCTCTTTTACCCTTTCCAATCTGTGCATTTTCGCTGTATCTTCAAAGGTTTCCAAATGACTGTCGTCATTTACTAAAAATATTAATGTTTTCTTAATGTAAAAATTTATCTTGTGCAGATATAGTATTAATTTCTACCGTGACGATCATCAAAGTATCACAAAATTGTTGTGTAATAAGAGATAAAAAGTATATGTTAAAATAAAATTTTAAAAATTTATTCTAAATATTATACCGAAATATTTTTTTCCATTAATTAAATTCATCAATTAAATACTAATATAAGATAACGAAAGATTTTATTAGAAATAATTTGATATGGTAAAATTTGCCTGCTAACTGGCAAAGGTTTTCACATTCCCTCCTGAAATCAATTATATATATATAAATATAAATAAATAAATATATATATATATATATATATATATATATATATATATAATTGCTTTCCCAGTTAGCAGGCAAATTTTACCATATCAAATTATTTCTAATAAAATCTTTCGTTATCTTATATTAGTATTTAATTAATGGAAGAAAAAATAGTTCGGTATAACTAGAATAAATTTTCTTTAATTTTATTTCAACACATACTTTTTATCTCTTATTACACAATAATTTTGTGATATTTTATGATTTATATGTATATTTATTTATTATTTATATATGTAAATTTATATGTATGTATATGTGTGTGTGTTGTACTCAAAAGTTCTGTCATGAGTCCTCATAGATTGAATCCATTCATGTTCATGTTAAGCTATAGTTACAAAAGTTGATAGTAAATAGAAGCTAGAAGCCTACTTTTATTGTTTATGTTTTTTTTTTCTAACCTAGTCTCATCAGTCAAATCTTCTATCTTGTGTTTTGTGAAAAGTGCAAATGGACTGTCATCTTAACTGATAAACAATGCAATGATTGTAATAAACAGTTTATACCTTTTAATATTTTGTAATTATTAATTTGTTACTATGGAAGAAAAAACTACTAAAAAATTAGTTAGTCGTTTTCATCCATTTCATGGAGATAACATAATACTTTGTGATGATAATACTGTTGCATATCGAAAAACGAGTTTTGCTAATGCTTTAACTTTTAGTGAGAAACCTTTAATGCCAGGTGAAATATTTTTAGTAGAAATTGAGAAAAATGAAAGAGGCTGGAGTGGTTATATGCGATTGGGACTTACACAACTGGATCCTCAAGTACTGAAATATTGTGGAGGATCACTTCCACAATATGGCCTTCCTGATCTAACCAATATGAGTACTTCTTGGATTTATGCAATAACCAAAAGTCAAAATTTTGTGTACGATTTTGGAACAATTAGCTTAGCACCTAAGTCTGATAGTGATTCAAAGTATTTTCTTGGTGATGTTAATAATGTTAAGACTCCTCGAGGAACAGTACCTCGAAGTATTTTAAGAGCTTCGACATCTGTTCCATCACAAGATATTTTACCAACTGATGTTGGAAGTAGAATAGGCATAGTTTATTTACCACAAAGTAGAAACCCTTGTGGGGATTTTGCAGAAATGCATTTTATCATCAATGGAGAAGACCAAGGTCCTTGCTCCAGAGAGATTCCTATGAGAAAAGGACCTCTATATGCAGTTATTGATGTTTATGGGACAACAAAGCAAGTTAGAATAATTCAGTTGTATGGAGGTAAGTACAAAGAATTATAAGTAGTGTACCATAATTAAATGTAACATTATGTTATTTTTTTTGTATTAATTTTGACTCGAGTTTACTCAGATCATTTTATTATGTACCCCAAGTACTTTCTTGATCAACTCTATAGTATAATTGCACTAGTCAAAAGTTTAGGGTATATGACATTTAAAACAGTATTTCATGACACAAACCCTTGACCCCAAAAATAATTTTTGTGCTGTTTGTTTATATATTTTATTCTTGATAAAAACTGATAAGATTTATTTGAAATTTCTTCTGTCTCACCTAAATTAGGTGCACAGGTTTATTGGTTGCAGTTATAGGACGTAAGCTCTAAAATTAATTTAAATTAGTTTAAGGTAAATTATAATCTTATATATATATATATATATATATATATATATATATATATATATATATATATATATATATATATATAATGAGGATACTTTAAATGATTTTTATCAAATCAAAATATACTGTTTTAAAAGGATTCAAGTATTAATTGCTATCTCCCTAGAAATTATATATTGGAAGCTACTAGTGAAAATAACAAAAATGGAAAAACAAAAATTGTAACATAATTGACAAAAACACTGCAGCACTGCATATAAAATAAATAAGGAATACAATTTTTTGAACTTATAAGTGAAGAAGAAATCCAAATTATAAGTACTCTTTTTTGTGTAATAATTTCTAAACTGTCTTATATAATAAAGAAATAGAAAATCACTATATTTATATGTATATTTAAATACAAGGAAACAGCATTGCATTCATGCTTAGGATCCATTATAGAACAAATTAGGCTAGCTTTGTTTTTCATGTACATATTATTGCTAGTCTCTGACTAATATAATAAGAAAGAAGTTTTTTTCTAAGTTAATATTGCCATTAGTTCACTTTTATCATTTGGTTTTTGTAAACTATACCTTGCTTTTATTTTACTTTTTGTGTATTGATTTCTAATACGATAAAAGTATTTGTAAAATCTATTGTCAATTTCCATAAATCAAATGTCTCATATTTCCACAGCTTCCATTTTTCGCCTATAGCATCCAATTAGGAATTTTTTAAATGTAGGGACATTGAATATAAACAGACAAGAAGTATAACCACCTTTATAAAAATGGTGATATCGTATTCGATATCGGAGGCTAAAGTCCAAGTAATTGGACTGTTTGTCACTACAAATGCTGCAAATTGCGAGGACAGGAAGGAAGACGTTTGAGAAAATAAGACAGTACATTATATTTGAACACTGCTGCAAGATGCAACTAGCAACAAGTACTCACATATCTCTTATAAGGGTTATCGTTCTAGTACGCTTATATTAAATGGTAGAGACTACTATAATATTTATTTTAGTTATGTATTTTTGATAAATTTAGGTAGCCGTACCATTTACTTAAATTTACTTGATTTTCTTTAAACAAAACTTAGATCTATATTTTAAAACAAACTTTATAATAATTAATTTAAATTGATATACAGTTTATCGTGCATTAATTTGTAGTAGTAGGCTACTTACTATTTTGTATCGGTTTCCAATCTTAATTGCAAAACTTTTAAAAATTTTTATTTAGGGTTTTTAAATTAAATATTCAGCTGAATATCACATCTGTTTACATAGACTATATACCATAAAAACATTTTCACACACAAAACTGTTAGCTTAAAATATAAAAAAGGGAATTTCCTTATGAATTAGCACTAGACCTATTTTTCTCTTTGGTGGGCCATTCCTTACCGTACTCTAAGTACAAAATATTATAGCTTCAGAGAGATAAAACAAATTTTGTTTGTCTTTTATAGTGGCCAGTTTGCAGAGTGCTTGTCGAGATGCTATACTACAACACATACAGAACACTTCGGTATCATCGTTACCACTTCCAAAAGCACTGAAAGAATATTTGTTATATAAATCTTGAGCTTGATTTTAATGAAATCATTTTAAATAAATTTATATTATTTTTATTATAAAAAGGCATAATGTAATATTATTAGTTGTATAACTAAATGTAACTACGTGAAAACTGTTTGAAAATGTTAGATTCAGATTATAGGCTAAAGTTTGTAAATAGACTGTTTCTTAGTAAATTTATCGTAACGTTTGAAACACGATAGTATTTAGTACTATTATAAAATATAACTAATACATAAAATTACATTTATACGATTATATTTTCCACTGATGATCGGGAAATATATTGCACTGTACAGTGCATAGCAATAGAAACGTCATGATCTTTTCTTCAAAATAATGAAGGTACTGCTTTTAATTATCATTGATCATTGATAAATTTATTAATTCACTTCAGGATATTACTGCAGTGAAGTCACGTAATCCAAATATTTGTTTGAATAAAATTTAAACAAAGTACCTATTATTAAAAAATAATTTATTAATTATCATATTTACTTAAAAAGTATTTGAGTAGACTTTTTAATATATTTTTGTGTATGAGGGGGAAGTATTGACTGAAGAGATTTTTCGGATTAAAGAAACAAAATACCACAACCTAACTTCATTTCAGGAAAATTAAAATGTACTCTTTGTTTTTATAGGTATATTATTGGTGCTTCAAAAATGTTTTTTGTGTAAAACAATGTTAACTTAGGATTCTTGTTCTAAGAGTTCTGTAACAAGGATTCCTGCATCACTTGTTGGCTTTTTTCACAAATAATCTTTTATAACTTAAATTTTACCTATTAAGTTTCTAAAATTCCTTCCAAAAAAATTTTCAAGCTTTAACAAAATTTGATAATTGTGGTGAAAAGCTGACTCATAGAAATAAAATCATAAAAATGTATTCCAACAATTGTTTCCTTAATGTATATTTTTAATATAATTTTACTGTCTTAATAACCATTAAAATCAGCACATTTACTTTTAGTGATTAGGATTATATACCTATTCTTCCCGTGAGTGGTCTATCAACTCACCTCATAAAGGCTGCCGCGGTTTCGAAACTCTATAGTTTCATCTTCAGGCCGTACAAAATGTTAAATCCCTCTGTCGAGGTCGTCACAAAGTCAATCAAAACATTAAAACATACATCATAAACACTAAGCACAATTACACATTTAAAATATTCATCATGAAATTTGGCTTGGCCAAGCTACACACGCGACTCGTACGTCGTTACATTCCGGACTGCATTTACTTTTACTTTCGATTGAATTTTATCCCAACTGCTGTCAGGTTCATTTACGTATTTTAAACAAAATTTTTTCAAGTTAAAATTTTAATTCATGCAGATTTTAATATTACTTACAATAGTGAAATCAAATTTTCAAACAAGTGTAAAATAAAAAAAGTTTACCTCTTTAATTAAATTTTAAGTTTTTTTTAAGATTTAGATTAACCATATTTATGGTCTTAAATTTATCATAAAATATAAAAAAAGGTAATTTCCTTATGACTGGACCTATTTTTCTCTTCAGTGTGGTCATTCCATACCTTACACTAAGTACAAAATATTTTATATCTTAGCTTGAAAGAGGTAATTTTGTTTTGTAGTAGTATCAACAGTTCTTATACTGGATAGCGGCAGTTTTGTTTTTGATAAAAGTAAAAAATAGTTATTGTTTATTATGTTATTGCTAAAACTAATTCAAACACTAAACTGAGTATAATAGTCTAACATTTCCAGTTTTGCCAGACATAGAGATGACAGAAAATAATTGACTAAAAACTGGTAAGATTACTTGCTCAAATATTTAAAAAAGAATTTTTTTTTTTTTTTTTTTTTAACGTTCGACTATTGTGCACACTTGGGCTAATGCAGACGATGGGATGATTTATAGCGTATGAAAATGCCAAGCCCTCGCCGGGAATCGAAACCGGGGTGAAAGCCTAGTACGCTATCCACTAGGCCACCGAGGCGGCTAAAAGAAATGTGTAAAAGAAATAAGTACCACATAACGGCCAATTACATTTTTCAACATGAAAAATTGTGTAATTTTGAGTCAAGTATTTTCAAATAGTAATTGAACAAACAAAAAATCAAATTATAGTAAAATTTCTATATTCTGATCGATCTAAGGAAATTTAAATTGTAGAAATTCATACTCTCGTGAACAGTGTAAAGGCATATTTGTCATTCATATAACAATAACGCACAGCCCTTTTCACCAATTTTCAACTTTTCCTAAAGCAGGTTATAATTGGGTATAACCTTATCAAAATGAAAATAAGTCTTCATATTTTCAAAACAGTTACCATATTTTACGGACTATAAGACACATTTTAATTTTTAAACAATTTTTTAAAAAGATTGTTATCATTTTTATTATTAAATTGTAAAGCCAGGCTAAAAGAATTCTTAGATTATTTTTTCCATTAAAAAACTAGCTACTACAAAAATATTGTACTGTTACCGATAACATAAATCACTTTCAAATTCACTAGCACTGTTGACTGCAGTGACGCATCATAGTCTAGACAGTGTTCTGGGTTTGTGATGGCAGGAGGGGAGGGAGATAGTGTTAGCAACTCATGTTAGTTGAATCGGTGCACTGCTGCTGCCAGTTGAATCCAGTGTTGCCTGATAAGAGATAGGTTTCCCGCAGCATTGAATATATGGCCACTTTTCAAGACTGACAGGAATTTTAAATCAAACTGAACTTTTTTATATTAATTTCAAGTATAAGACACACCTGAATTTTGGAGGCTATTTTTCAAAGAAAAAAGTCCATCACAGTCCGTAAAATATGGTAATACAATTTGTTTTTTTAGTGTCATACACTTTTTATACTCAGTTTTTGTAGTACAGTAGTCTCACTTATTTGACAACAGGCCAGCCAGATGTCAGATAATAAAGAAAATACATAAAAGTAGAGTAATTACTTGTTACAATGATGAAAAATATCGTATAGTAACAATGCATACATGTCGATCAAACAACTAAAAGAAATGGAAACCAATAATGTACTGCTCAGTTACTGTCGTTCTATGTTTTTTAGACCACGTTGCTTGCAGTTTTTCTTCCATTGTAACAGAAATTTGTTTGCTGCAACCAGTCATTGTCAGTAATGTGTTAAACATAAATCTAACAGTTAAAATGCAGATTATTATAAAATTAAATAGATATAGTGGCAAAACAAATATAAACACAAGTACGGAAAAGTAACTCGAAAAAAGCAGTGAAAAGTTCACTGTATATACATTAAAAAAGCAGGATCTGCACTGACTAATATAATTTATTAATATATTAGGATACAGTGGTACCTCGACATTTTTTTTTTTTTTTTTTTTTTTTTTTATATGTCTTTTTATTCACTACAATCTGTCACATATTGGGGGACATTAAGTAGTAGGTAGGTCGGGACTTGTCATGACATGCTCGGAATGCGACTAGGGTCACATCCTACTTTACTTTATTATTTAAGTATGTCTTGGGGCATTTTCCGTTTAAGTCGACGAGTTGCGCGAGTTTCCTCCATCAAGACTTTCGCTAGGCGATTTGGGTGGTTTATGATCCTTTCTTTGTAGGTTTTCGTATGACGCAGAATTTCTTGTTTGACTGTATATACTTGAAGGTCGTGATGCAGCTGTTCGTTTGTCACGTACCATGGCGCGTCGGTTACCATTAAGTAGCATTTTATTCTGGAATCTCTGCAAGATTTCAATGTTGGAATGAGAGGCGGTCCCCACAATTGGATACCATAGGTCCAGATTGGTTTAAGCATAACATTGTAAAGAAGAAGTTTGTTGCCCATTGACAGTTGCGAACGGCGACCAATTAACCAATAGTACTTCCGTATTTGCAGTCCCAGCTGTTTGCGTTTGGTAAAGATGTGCTTCTGCCATGTAAGTCGCTTGTCCAGGTGTAACCCTAAGTATCTGACATGATCTGCTCGTGGAATTTCGGCGTTATTAAGCGTTACTGGTGGGCATATACCCTTTTTTAAGGTGAAGGTGACATTTATTGACTTCGTTTCATTAGCCTTGATTCGCCACTTCTTGAGCCATGTTGAAATCTCGTTTATTCCTTTTTGTAGGATTTTTGGCGCCTCTGTTGGATCCTCGTGAGAGGACAAAATTGCGGTGTCGTCGGCAAAGGTTCCAGTTGTTACACAGTCTGACGTTGGTAGGTCAGGCGTGTAAATCAGATAAATAGCGGTCCCAGGACGCTACCTTGGGGAACTCCCGCATTAATATTGCAAAGACCGAGAAAGCCTCTCCGTGATTCACCAAGAAATATCTATTCTCTAAGAAGGATTTGAGGATCTTATAAGTGTTGCTGGGGAAGAACGATTTTATTTTAAATAATAATCCTTCATGCCATACTCTGTCGAAGGCCTGCGATATATCAAGAAAGACACTCGCGCAATACCTTTTAGATTCAAAAGACTTGTCTATTTCGCCTATTAACCTGTGCACTTGGTCAACAGTCGCGTGTTTTTGACGAAATCCAAATTGGTGGTCGGGTATCAGTCCATGCTGTTCCACTAATGGCATAATACGTTGTAGTATTAATGTTTGAGTATCTTTGATGGTATAGGTAACAGGCTTATTGGTCGATATGATTTTGGATCTTCAGGCTTTTTATCTGGTTTTAATAACATAATTATTTGTGCAGTTTTCCACTGTGGTGGAATAAATTGGAGTCTAACTATAGCGTTATAAATAGCTGTAATCATTGTTATTCCAGAGTCAGGTAGCTCTTGCAAAATTTTATTTGTAATGAGGTCATATCCTGGAGATTTCTTTGATTTTGCCTTTTGTATTACTCTTCTGACCTCTTTCGTTGTGAATTTCATTGACGTAATGTCCTCCGTTTCTATTTCTTTCAGGTATTCGGTTACTTTCCTCTCGTGGTCTGCTGGGCCTTCATAGGGATGAGGCTGGAAAACATTTGATAGATGCTCAGCAAACGTGTAAGCTTTCTCTTGGTCACTACGTGCCCAACAATTGTCCGCTTTTCTCAATGGCGGGAAATTGTTGTAGGTCGTTTTGATGTTTCTTGTTGCTTTCCATAAGGAGTAGTCAGTAGCTGAAGTGGCATCAAGATCCTTGAGATATGTCTGAAAACTAGCGTTTCGATCTTGATCAAGGATTTGCTTAAGTTTTTTTATTTTATGGTTCAATAATTTTTTTGTATCAGGGCACCTGTTTTGCTGCCACAGTTTACGAAGATCTCTTTTGCACCAATCTCATTCAGGATACTTGGAGGAATACTTTGCCCAGCCGGTCTATGTTGTTGGACTATTGGAGTTGAATCCCAAGCCGCACTCTGGATACTTGTGGTGAAAAATTCAACAGCATTCATAATGTCATTTTCCGTTTCAAGTGCGATTTCTGCGCTAAAAGCCTCGTCTACCAGAATACGAAACATGTCCCATTTGGTTTTATTACTGTGCAGTGTACACTTTTAGTTGTCTCTCTAACTTTCACCCCAATTTCCACCAGAATAGGAGAGTGATCCGATGATAGCTCCCAGCAACCACAGCAAGATATGCTGTCCCCTGGTACACCTTTGGTGATGCAAAAGTCAATAATGTCTGGTATCTTTGCTGGGTCAGACGGCCAGTATGTAGGTTGTCCTGTTGAAATTACGTTCATCGCTCCTGCCTGTACGCTCTTAAAAGTTCACGGCCTCTAGGAAGAGTAAGCCTGGAGCCCCAAAATGTATGTTTGGCATTATAATCACCTCCCGCAATGAAACGATTGCCAAGATATTTGAAGTAGTCATCGAACTGTGCCTTCTTTACAGTGTGTCTTGGTGGACAGTAAAGTGACGATATTGTAATCTTGCTTATCCAGTCATACACAACAACACTCGTGGCTTGGATGCAGTCCTTTTGGTATGGTTGTGCCTGATGATGTTTTATGTTAGATCTAATAAGAATGGCTGATCCACCGTGTGCTCTACCATCAGGATGCATCGTATGGTATAATGTGTAGTTGGGCATTTTGAAGAAGCTCTTAGTCGTAAAGTGAGTTTCAGAAATCAGCATAATGTCTACTTTGTTTATTTGTAAGAAAATCTTTAACTCATTAGAGTGGTTTGACAGGCCATTGGCATTCCACACGCATAGTTTTATGGATGCGAATTGGACAACTTTGACATGAGTTCAGCTAACATCTGAGTCATTGTTAGCATTTGGTTCATGAGAGCTTGTATCGAACTGTTGAAGGTACGCAAAATTTCCACCATGTGTTGTTCAGTAGTGTTACCTTTAATTGTTTCTAGGTTTTGACCATTCTTTGCAGCTGCCACATATGACTTGCCTGAATTATTTTCAACGTTGCTTTGGCTTATTTTGGTTACATTTTCTAGGTTTTTAGGCTTTCGGTTATTGGTTATCGATCTCGGATATTTTATTTTTTGCAGCTCTTTATAGACAGTGCAGCCCTTATAATTTGCAGGATGGTTACCTTCACAGAGAATACATTTTACCCTGTCTGAACGTTCTTTTCTCGGGCAGTTTGCCGTATGGTGGGGTCCAGCACATTTCACACAACTGGGTTGTCTGTGGCAGTATTTCTGCGTATGACCATATTGTTGGCAGTTGGAACATTGAGGAATTGAACGTTTTGGTCTTGGAGGTTCAATTTCTATTTGGCAGTTAAGGAGTGACCTGATGCTATAAATGTCCTTATTGTTCGGACTTGGCTGCAAGTCTATGAAAACATAGGAAGAGAGTTTTTTTTGTTCTGCTGTTTTTAACATTCCAAATATTGTTTGGTTTATGGTGTAGCTCCTCTAAGGCTTGTTTTATTTCTTCAGTGTCGGTTGAGGGATGCATGCGTTTTAGTACTACTCTAAAGTTTTTCTCCTTTTAGGTTGGTATGTGTAGAATTCAGTGTTTCTAATTTTGAGTTCTTTATATATAGTCGAATACGACTCGGAGGTCTTAGCCTGAATTTTGACTTTTTCCCTTGTAAAATTTTGATTTCGTAGTCGTCGGGTGCCACTTCTTCCAGCATTTTTGATAGGGGCTGGATATTACTGACCTTATCAACAAAGAAAGGTGGAGGTTTTACTACTTGACAGCGTTACTTGGTCGGTAGTTTTTGGCTCTTCTTCAGTAGTTTCCAGATCCGCAAACATATTTGATGTTGGTACCGGTGCTGCCAGCCAATAACTTAGTTTGGTTTGTTTCTGGGATCGTGTCGTCATATTAGGACTACTTCTCAGTCTCTTACGACTGTTTACTTCTTGCCAGTTTTGTGTGTCGTTTTTCGTCGTTTTTATGATCATATTCCTTATCGAGAGTTTCTAGGGATTGCGCGTTAGTTATAGATATTTGCGACGGAATACCACTGTAGGAGTTAGATCTAGGTCTATTTGTGAAGAGTCCTTTATGGAAGACCTGCTGCGTGAGATTAGGTTTCGAGTTATTCGTTTTCAGAATTAAATTTTTAGAGCGAAATGTGCCCCCCCCAGAATCCGAGGGGCAGCCTGAACTCGGCTCAGACGGGCCGGGTTCAGGGAGGGATTCTCCACGATTCGTGGTACCCTCCTGGGGTAGATATGTTTTAAATTCCGCCATTTCATATATTGTCGCTGATCCACAGCTTTGTCTTTTCTGTCGGGGTGAGTTCCCTTAGGCCACATCTTGAAGACTAAGGCATGGCCATGCCTGCTGGTTTTGGTTCGCGCCAGGTATTTGATTTCCCTGGTACCTCCCATAACTGGGGGGCATTCCCCTATCCACCACCTGGGGACGCGGTCGATGGAAGTCCAGCAACTCCACACGACCCTCGACATATGAATTTAATTTGTTCCGTAACCTTGCTCGTATGTCAAATTGCTCGTATCTCAAAGCAATTTTCAACATTGAAATTAATTGAAATGCCATTAATCCGTTCCAGCTCTCAAAACACCACCTCAGTTGTTCTTGTTAAGTGTTTTTGAATAAGAAAAATGTATTTACAAGAAGAAACATTTATTTATAAATAACAAGTACATATTCTATTAGAACATAATAAAAGAAAAAGTGAAGTGCTTACGGAAGCGCTTAATTTTCGTCACTGGTCTTCGCTTTTTTCATCACGCTTTGCATATCATTTAAAAAAACTGTCCAAGGAGGTTTGTTTCTTCCTCACTTTTAGGATATTGCGTAAATGAGTTAGGCAAGTTTCGTTGAACAACTCCGATGCATGACCAGTTGCAACTTTTTCGGTGTGATTTTTATCCACGAACTCTACAACGTTCTCCCACATTCCCAAGATCTCCTTTATATCTCTTGTAGAGATAACCTCCTCCATCTCTGGCTCCTCTTCAAAACTAATTTTTCGTTGAACCACCATATGCTGCTGTGCATGTAGATCGTGTAACTCCTCGGTTGTCAGCTGCTGAGACTGTTGCTCGACAAGTTCGTTCACATCTCTCTCATCCAGCTCCAGACCCATGGATTTTCCTACGGAAACGATCTCCTCTACCACAGACACTTCGGGTTGAAATCCTTCGAAGGCCCTTTCAGCTACAGCCTCAGGCCATAGCTTCTTCCATGCAGAGGTTAAGGTCCTTGTTGTAACACCCAGCCAGGCCTGATCAATAATTCTTAGGCATATCACGATGTTAAACTGGTCCTTCCAGAACATGCGCACACTGACTCAGATCTAGTCTGAGGTGGGAGAAACTGTTAGACGCTGCACATGTTGGGGTCGTGTGCAGTGGTGTAGTGTGCGATTCCTCGTATCTCAAATCTTGCTCTCATCTCAAAGCAAAATATCGCTCGCTCGGCGGCTTGTATTTCAAAACACTCGTATATTAGGGCACTCGTATATTGAGGTACCACTGTATTAATAAATTCTTTCCTGTCAGTGACTCGAGATCAACAACTTGGAATTTTATACTGGCTTATGCAGTTAGGTACACTTTAGGCAATAGTACACTTTACTCATATATATTGCAATTTTCAATATTACGTTTTGTTGAATAAAACAGAATTTCAGATGCGTGAAACACACATAAACATGGCTATCAGATTTCTGCATATCCAAATTACCTCAGTCCCCAGTTAGTCTGATAATTTTTTTTTTTTTTTGTGTTTAACATCCGACTATTGTGCACACTTGGGCTAATGCAGATGATGGGATGATTTATAGCATATGAAAATGCCAAGCCCTGGCCGGGAATCGAACCCGGGTCCTTGGATTGAAGTCCAGTATGCTATCAACTAGGCCACTGAGGCGGCTTTAGTCTGATAAAGTGGAGTTTTACTGTACCAAAAAAAACTTATGTTATACTACCACCATCAAAATAAGTTAGACTAATTTAGTCATATAATTTTTAAAAAATTATTTGTCTGACTTTGTGTAAATACTTCTTAAGACATACTAATATAGTAGTAATTATATTATAGAGCTCATTTATGATGAGAGCTGCACAAAAATTGATTTTTGAAATACAGTGGTCACCAGTTATATTGCGGGTCCATCTTATCCCCTATCCCATTTTTGTAAATAAACACATAGCCTAATAAGTTACTGTTATCTAATGTAGCATGTAAACATACCAGATTGCATCTATTGCCTCATTAATACTTTTTCCATTCATTCCATATGACTACTTGAGGAGACTAGATATAAACAAATATATTATAGTAAATATGCAGCCAACATGTTTTGATTTAGCTTACGAGCTAATGCTCGTCTAAATTATTGCTAATCAAGCAATCTATAGAATTCCAATATACTGTGGTTAGCATTTTAATGCAGGTCCGCAAAATACGCACTGTATAAATAATTGGCGATCACTGTATTAAACAAGTCAATATCAGGATATTTTGTTCTCCCAATTCCTCTGCTGTTTATAATATGTACATTTTTGTACTTGTGTAACATGATTATTTAAATTTTTTAAATATCAATGTTTAGTTGTAAATAAAACGATGTTCAAAAATGAAAAAAATAGTGTTAAATTGTTTCCTTTCCACAAACGAGAAATTAGAAAATGCTGTAAATTAGTAAAATATGTAACAGTTATAAACAAATCATTAAATCTACAATTAATCAATGGAACGACCAGTGTTTGATACTTGAAGTTTGGCGGATATAGTAACAGTGAATACTCAGAATCAGAAGATATTACGGGAAGAGCTCATATGACCAAAAGAATAAAAACAACAAATATACTTAAATATTGTGGTTGAATGAACGTTTGGTCATATGAACCATGTTTTTAACAGAGTGGTTCATATGACCAAAAAATCAAACAACCAAAAGTTCATTCGACTAAAAATGTGTAATAACTTGGAGATTTTATTAACATCGTGGTTCGTATTTCCTTCAAAGGAGGATATTTTGTAAAACATGGTTTTTTTATTATTGCATATAGATCAGTGTCATTACTGATATTTAAATTAATAATACACGCCATTACACTACATACCAAGACCAGGCATTTCTATATTGTTTTAGCGTTTAGGCCTACAGTTGAATATAATGTCAATATTTTATATATTCACTTTTTTTATTATTGAATATATGTAAATTTCAATACTAAATAATTAAGTTTGACTGAGTAAGTAGTGTGATTGTGTTTAGCGTAATTTTAAAATTTATTATTCACACCTATCAATATATAATACACGAATAAAACGTCACTGTTATACAATTAACACTTGAATGCTAAATATTATGTTGGGCTGGGTAATTAGTACGATGGCGTTTAAAATAATGTAAACATTTATTATTCACACCTACCAATATATAATAAATGTATAAAACGTCACTGTTATAGAATTAACACTTGAATGGTAAATAATTAAGTTGGACTGGGTAAGTAGTTTAAAATAATAATAAAAATAGTAATAATAATAAAAACATGGTTCATATGACCAAAAGTTCATTGGGCCAAAATATTAGTATAGAATTTGGTTGAATGAACTGTTGGTTGTTTGATCTTTTGGTCATATGATCTCGCCTCTTAAAAACATGGTTCATATGACCAAAAGTTCATTGGGCCAAAATATTAGTATAGAATTTGGTTGAATGAACTTTTGGTCATATGATCTCGCCTCTTAAAAACATGGTTCATATGGCCAAAATTCATTGGGCCAAAATATTAGTATAGAATTTGGTTGAATGAACTTTTGGTCATATGACCCCATCGCGATATTACAAGTGATTCTGAAAGTGCCAAAAGTAACAATCTTCGAACACAAATGCCTTGTAGCCACGATGGGAACAACTTTTCAAAAATTAGCAACAATTAATTTTGGTAATATTTATTTCGGACAAATTTGTTATCCAGCAAAATCTGATCCAAAATAAAGTCATTTAAAATTGCAAAAAGTAAAGATTAAATGATTTTTTAAGATTTTGAATGGCCATAATTTTTAAAACCGATTTTGCTAGTTAACGATCCTAGGATTTGTACATACTAATTGTAACGATATAGTGTTAAAACATACACAAGGATACAACTGCTCAGGAGCATGGCAAGAACACCTTCTTCCAATGTTAAGATTACCTAGATTCTAGATTAATCTAGGAATAACTTCTTTTTTATTCCTACAGCTAGTTACTTTACATTTAACGGTACATAAAAGTTTGTCTGATGTTACGCGCCTATTTACAGTACTTCTTATTGCAGTAAATTGGTAATTGGAATGAGACAAGTTTTAGGATTCCCTGACCAAGAGAAAGTAGTAAGATTAATGTTGAATGGAACTGGCTAGCTGAGGAGGGAATAATTCTGAATACTTTTACAGAAGGAAGAAAAGAATATGGCAATAACTCCAAACCTGAATCTAGGACCTTGAACTGCATAAGTTCGGAAAGATAAACTGACTGGTGCCCCAATTATTAAATATACAACACAAGATACAGTTTTAAGGCCAACCACCAAACAGGAACTAAATAATATAGGAATTACCACACTGAACTAATGCACAATTTGTTACTGAAGAATGAGGGAGTTTGCTAGAGCAATCTTGGTTGTTGTTTGTTTATAGGAGGCAGGATATAGGAGGGGGATAAATAAATGAACAGATGCACACAAAATCTATGATTACAAATGTTCGTTTATTATTCACTTCCAAATATTAAAAATCAAAATAAGCATTAAAAATTATTTATTCAAATAAAAACCGCTGTAAATTCAATTTGATGAAAATTAAGATAAGTAGAAATTGCAAATAGTCAATTATTATTGCTAATTATTATAAATTATTGAAATCTGGATACACAAGAATTCATTATTTGTAATTAAATACACTTTCAGGAAATATCAAATAAAACAAACTAATTGACTGTTATTGTTCAATAGTCTTTACTTACGTATTTTAATTAATTATTATGAGTTCCTAGGTATATTCTAAATTTATTGAAATTGTTTCGCCGTATACTGTGAGAAACTGTATTTGCGTTTCTACATGGACACTGGTATCCTTTTGTTACTGTATGTTAATCCAATTTATACTCATATTAGTCAATTTTTCAAATATAGATTATCGATTATGTGTATTGATATCTATATCTTGCACAAAATAATTATAATGTAATTCATTATATGCTAGCATATGACAATTAATAATTAATTATATGATAACTTATATATGGTTTATGAACACTTGAACATTCAGTTGTACAATTTTCTTATCATTCATATGAAATATTAATTATAGATTTCAGGTCTGGAGTAACACACTGCCTCTTCAAGCTTCGGTTATGATAAAACATTCCTACAATATTAAGTTAAGTAACAATTACTGTATTTGAATAAATTATATCTGGATAACCTTTTAAAAAGTTTTTTAATTATTCACTTATTAATTTGAGAAAGAATTATTTATTGAACAGTCGTTACTTGGAGAAACGCCACGATATCCAGGAAAATTAGAATAGTTTCACAAAAATTCTTTTTTATTCTGTTACACATGTTTCGCCATGAGGTTATCTTCAGACATAGTGTGAAAATCTGACGATGCCTCACAGCGAAACATAAGTCACACAATAAAAAAGAATTTTTGTGAAACTATTATAAGTCTTCTAACTTTCCTGAGAAATATTTGTTTAATATATAAATAAATTATTATGGAAGAAATTATTTGATTGTTAAATTGAAAATTTATAAAGTTCAGTTCTTTAAGAACAGATCTCACTCAATATACGTTATGTTGTTTCCTATGGCTAGCCCGGACTCCAGTCCATCAGCCTCCTTGCCTCCCAATACAGCCGAGCGAAGCTCTTCTGTTGTCTCGAATCAGCATTCAATCCAGGACATGTCAACAGGTGTTCCTTGTTCATATTTGAGTTTGTCTCTTGACACAGAGGGCACATTTCAGAGGAGTAGACTCCAATGTGCTTCAAGTGGGCGACGAGGCAGTCATGACCCATGTCAAGACGGAACTGTGACACTGACTGTCTCCTTGGTTTTTCCTTTAGTCCGTCCCATTCCTCGTCTATATTTTCCCAGCGTTTGCTTTTTGATATGCTCTTCATTTTTTCCATCTCCTGTTTCTTCACTGTACTTTTGAGCATGGCTTTTACCTTATTTGGATTGGGCAAATGTTTGTGTTGGGGTAGGAGTGAATCTTTCTTTGCCAGCTCATCTGCAGCCTCATTTCCTGGGGACAAAGTTACTCGCGTCCGCAGCAAACCTTAAGCTGTACGTGTCCCCTGGGTGGTGCTAAATGAGTAACAGTGCTGGAATGAGCTATCCCAATACACAATATACGTTATTTCTTTATTAAAATTAGTTGTTATTAGAAATTTTACATTAATATTTGAACACATTATTCACTGACACTTCTTGATGTAATTATTTAAATATTTGACTCAAAGAAAACTGATATAACTAGTTTCAAACTTTTAAACTTGTATGGTGTGTCCACTCACAATGGCATCTCTTTAAGACCAACCACCAAACAGGAACTAAATAATATAGGAATAAATATGAGCAATTACCACACTGAACTAATGCACAATTTGTTCAGAAGATCGAGGGAGTTTACTCTGCTAGAGCTATCTCGGGTGTTAAAAGGCGTCCTTGGTGCCTTCTTACTATCAATTTTGTTCAAACCAAATCATTAAAAATGGCTAATATATTACTCCACGATAACTGCTGTTAAATGATTTTTGTATATTTTCCAGAAAATTGTTTATTATCGAGATATTACTTTAAAATTAATATAATATAGAAAATCTATGAATAACTTCTTTTTTACCCCTAAAGCTAATTACTTTAAATTTAATGGTACATAAAAGTTCATTTGATGTTTCTACCAACTGCTTAATTTATCATGTCATGTGCTGGTTATTAGGCGGTAGGTGTGGCCTTTTGCCAGTTACCGTTACATCTGCCTGCCATTTTAGTATATCCATCTCTGTACACTGCAAGTTTATTTAAAATTTTGAGTTACCCAAAATTTGAGGTATATGGATTGTGCCTAATTTATCTGTCAACACGTCTGTACATTTGATTTTTGTATAATTCAATGGGTGAATTTGTAATTTACATATAATGTTCGCTGTATCTGGTTTCCCTCTAGGCTATTAGTTTATTAGTGACTTCACAACAGTGTGATTACGTTCATTGCTTGAATTGTTAATTGGAGTTTTATTAACACCTATATGGAAACATGTTTTTTATAATGTTAAGGGAAACATACAGTCATTTTGATCGTCATATGTATTTTGAGATAACATTCACATTTTCATTTGTTTAAGTTATTTTCAAGATAACAGAGTAATATAAGACAATTTAAAAAATGAAATTCATTTAATAAGGACTGTAGTACTTGTGCTAGATGATGTTTATCATTATCCGATATAACATGATCAAGTCATACAAAAAATCTTGATTAATATCTGAGTCATCTTCCATTCTATCGTCTACGTTCTCACTATCCAACATTCTGCGGACTCTATCACCAAAGCCTGGATCGTTATTTGAGAAATATCTAGGGACCAGGACGGTTCATTTTATAAGCAAAATATAAAAAACAATAAAACTATCAGAAACTAGGTACAGTCTACATACAGTTCGTATACAGTCACGAAAGGCAAAAAAATGTACAGTCTATAAATATAACTGATTATGTATAATGACCAAAACACAAAAAATAGGAAGAAATGTATTTATAGGAAGAAACTGTATATATACAGTTTACATAGGGCCTACAGTTTATGTATCACCAAGACAAAAAAAAAAAACAGGAAAAAAGTATGTACAAATACAGGACACTAGAACATAAAGAGTAACATCCGGCAATACTGTTTGTTTTTTGGTGTTTAACATCCAACTATTGTGCACGCTTGGGCTAATGCAGACGATGGGATGATTTATAATGTATGAAAATGCCAAGCCCTGGCCATGAATTGAACCTGGGTCCTCAGGGTGAAAGCCCAGTACGCTATCAACTAGGCCACCGAGGCGGCTTGCCGGCAATTCTGACTGTCAGCAAAATAACAGTAAGCGTAACACAAGGTACTTATGACCGACCCTAAAATCACAAAAAAAAAACAATTAAACCCCTCGGTTAAACTGACCGATGTTTCCCTAAAGGTGTTAAAGACAGCAATTTTACATGTTGTGTAAAATTATGGAACGTCAACACTCTTCTAAAAAGAAGAAAAACAGATGAGCAATGTTATTTTTTATGTTGTTTCATAGTAACAAGCTTTTAAGGGCCTACAGTTTATGTACCACCAAGACACAAAAAAAAACAGGAAAAAAGTATGTACAAATACAGGACACTAGAACATAAAGAGTAACATCCGGCAATTCTGTTTGTTTTTTGGAGTTTAACGTCCAACTATTGTACACGCTTGGGCTAATGCAGATGATGGGATGATTTATAGCGTATGAAAATGCCAAGCCCTGGCCATGAATTGAACCCGGGTCCTCAGGGTGAAAGCCCAGTACGCTATCAACTTGGCCACCGAGGCGGCTTGCCGGCAATTCTGACTGTCAGCAAAATAACGGTAAGGGTAACACAAGGTACCTATGACCGACCCTAAAATCACAAAAAAACAATTAAACCCCTCGGTTAAACTGACCGATGTTTCCCTAAAGGTGTTAAAGACAGGGATTTTATATGTTGTGTAAAATTATGGAACGTCAACACTATTCTAAAAAGAAGAAAAACAGATGAGCAATGTTATTTTTTATGTTGTTTCATAGCAACAAGCTTTTAGAACATTCATTACAGGCTGTAATGGGAACACATAGAGCATATTAAAAAAATTCTCTGAGACCTTTCTCGTAATGGCTTCTATTTCTTTGGAAAAGTCCATTGTTACATTAAGGCTTGCCCATTTCTAATGCATTATTAAATTTATGCAACACAATATATGTGATACTGTTTCTTCCAACCTGCACATCACTTCTTGTCATCTTCATACCGAGCAGTGCAATACAACGTCGCGATAAACCATTCCATTTGATGTAGCAAAAGTGCTAAATTTTATTTATTTACTAAACATTACATTTTCAGTAAATAACATTTTAAATTTATTTACTGTTGTTATATTTTTCTTTTATAAAATTGGGGGCTTATATGGTCAATTAGAATAACTACTACTGTGTGTACACATTTACGTCAACTGTGTGAACTTTGACTAGAGTTGGCAAAGATATTTTTGACTCCTTTGAAACAAGCACTCTTGTTACCTTCACCATTGCCTAATTTAAACCAAATGTTGTCAGTAAACTGAATCTGTTCAGTAACGAGGTTTTGAGAAACAGAGACAACATAACTGAAAACTTTTTAGATATTATTTACACTATTTATCATTTAACAACTATAAACTAGAAGCTTTTAAAATACCAGTCTTTTTATGGCGATTCATCAGCGCTTTCAGATTGTCTGAGAATTTCTTCGTAGGTGTGATATTTAATTCCTGCATATCTGTCCATAACTTTGAAGCAGCGTCACAGTTCTCCTGTTTAACTGTAAAATGATTAAGCAAACTAAGTTACATACGAAAGCAGATCAATACGAAAGCTTTCACGTAAATACACATATTAAACAAAATGGTCAAGCACATACTAAAAAGCCTTTAAAACACATACTAAGGGGCCTTGAGTGTCTTGTTTTCAGTCCTTGCAAGTAGTTTCAATCATTAAAATCTAAACTTGAGTGTTTTTTTTTAAGAATGAATCAGCTGATTTCTGTCATCTACACTGCCGTGCAGCAGATAGCCAATCACTCAGAATAAATAGCGCAAAGACGTGTTTCAGTTTGCACATGTGATTCACTTACTCCTTTTGAAACATATTTGATTTCCAAACATAAAGATATATGTACTTTTAACCAAGCTGCAAAAGAAAAAGCTACATACAAAATTTTTCAAATTTTTTGGTGAATTTTTCAAAAATGATTTTGTTGACTGACGTAAATACAATACTGAAAAATTCTGAATTTGTTATGTTTTGATCCAAAAACCAGATTTATTAATTTTTCGAGATTTTACTGATATAACATGTAGAAATTATAAGTGGGTGAATGAAAACTTGAACATTTGGAGGCTTGGTGACAATATAAAACTCCTTTTGTGCAAAAACTATAGTATACATTATTTTCTAATCAGTACCATATCTAGTTTCAATGGATATCAAAATCTTTTAAGATTTTACTCCGTAATGGCTCCTAAATATTTTTTGAACACCTACATTTCTTTTTTTGTTTTTAGCGGCTGCAAAAATACTACTTTCACCGAACTTTAAAGTGACTGGTCACACTGTTTACAAATAAGAGATGTGTTACCAAAAAGCAGACAGACGAGTGTGAATTTATAAAACCTATGGTTTTATCTACAAACCCTACAAAATGGTCTTGTGTTTCTTATTATCAAAACAGTACACACAAAAATCTTATATTAAGTCATATTACATACGAAAGCCACCAGTGTTATGCAATACTTACTACATAATTGTAATATCAATTCACAAAATGGTTCTACATTGACTGTAGGAACATTTAAAAGAGAAGTCTTGATGTTTTCCAATGCCAGCGCTTTATGTTCATCCACAAAATGACTGCATTTCGCAACCAGTTTCTTGATGTTTAGTGAAAATCCTGGATTCTTAAAATCAAAATACAATACTTTTAATTGTCACTGTTAAGAAAATATTATATTAGTTAACACTATCACTGGTTATACAGTGTGTTTAAATATTTCAGCATCTGAAAAACATGGGTTAGTAATGTCTCCCAATTTTTCGTGCTGTTCAATAAGAGACTCTGTTTAATAAAATATCCTGAACTTTACAGCCTACTTTAAAAAATGAAAACACACACGCACAAACTAAAATAGCTCATTTTTCCAATGGAAATTCATTAATAAAATATCAAAAAATATATAATGTAAATGACAAATTGCAGCACACTAATTTTATTAACAAATCTTGAATTTAATCTTAAATTTTTTATATAAATACAAGGGTGGTTCAAATATAAACCGGAATTTTTGAATAAACACGTGAAAAATTTAGTGTCGTAAAAGTAGCTGCACTAGATGTTAGACTGGTCTGTCACGAAGCGTAGAGAACAGCCGGGAGCGCGTAACCTCGCTTGTTAGTGTAGTTATAGCCATGAGCGAGAAGAATGTACCAGTGTCTGTTGCGCAACACATCATTATTCGTTTTTTGGTCAAAGATAATGTAAAATCCGCGGAAATTTATCGAAATTTACTCGAACAGTTCGGGGATGAGTGCCTCTCCAAGACTCAAGTGTATGAATGGTGTTCCACTTTCCGAAAAGGCTGACCACATGCGCGGCGCCCCAAAACAAGTGTTACCAATGAGAACGTCAGCGCTGTAGAAAAACTCATTTTGGAAGACCGACGCAGTACTGTACGCGATATGGCTGAAAAATTGGGCATCAGCGTAGGTAGTATTGAGCAAAAAATTCATGAACTCTGTTACCGCAAAATTTCAGCCAGATGGGTGCCAAGACTTCTGAATTTTGAGCAGAAAGCGGCTTACGATGGAAACATTGAACAAATTGGGTTGGGAAACACTGGAACACCCTCCTTATAGTCCTTATTTGTCGCCAAGCAACTACTATTTATTTGGTCCATTGAAAGAGGCACTTGGCGGACTGCGATTCGAAAGCAATGCAGAGGTAGAATCCTTCGTGCGCGAATGGTTACGTGACAAGCCGAGAGATTTTTACGAAAAAGGCATCCGAAAGCTTCCGGAGAGGTGGCAAAAGTGTGTAGAGTGTGACAGAGACTATCTAGAAAAACTGTAAAAAATGTCAGCTCTGTAACTTAATAATAACATTTTTTACAGCAAAATTCCGGTTAATATTTGAACCACCCTCGTATTAGTGTTTTCATTAATAGGTTCTGACACAAAATCTTGAATGTTTTAAAACAAAGATGCACTTACTGCAACAACATTAATCAGTTCAGAGGTCAAATTTTCTTCCGCCATTGCCATAACAAGCATAACGTTAACATTGGACGCTCCATGAAGCTTTCTGCTGATATCTAATACTTTTTCTAATAAATTATGTTCTGCATGTTTACATAATATACGCAATAAGTCATACAACATTGCCGTCTTGTTGTAAATCTTGACACAATTTTCAAATTCTTCAACCGCTCCATTTAGATCGTTTCTAAAATGAACAAAATTTAAAAAATTAAGGTACAATAAAATATTTTCCTGGAGAAGAAGGAAAGAAAGTTAATAAGGAAGATATTGGGCCAAAACTTTAGAAATAATGAAGTAAAATTGATTTCTAATAAAAACCTGTATCTCAAAATTGAGAGACTCTCAGATAGCATGAGGAAAAGACGACTTAGTTTTTATGGCCATATTAGTAGGATGAACAGCAGTAGACTTGCTAGGCGGATCTTTGCTTTCTTCAGAGATCGGAAAACGAAGAGTAATTGGTTCAGGCGGGTCCAGGAAGACTTAACTGAGCTGGCGATATCAGATGAGATGATTGACGATGTACTTAAGCTGCGAAAACTTTTACATAATGAAAACCTAAGGTTCCAAGAAAAACCAACATCTAAAAGGGGCGGGGCAGTCTCGGATGAAAGAAGGAAGGCAGCCTCGGATAGAATGAAGCAGTATTGGATACAGCGGAGGGCAGCTAACACACATCAAAGTAATTGATTTGGCGTACCCCAAAGTGGGTGATCCGGATGAAAGAAGAAAATATTTTCCTCTATGAACTACAATGTCAGAATCTCTGTTCAAAGAACTTTTCTGCCGAAAATTTGTTGGCCTTACTTGACCTGTACAATAAATTAGCTTTGCTTGAAACTACTAACATATATGTATATTTACCATTTTTTTTTTTTTTTTATTATTATTAAAACCATTTTAAGGTCATTAAGTATTTTACACACGTTTTTCACAGTTAGACTGTTTCTAAAAACAGACACGTTTTTGCTTTCAAGACATATTCTGGTAAATATATACAGTTTATTTGATTTTGACATAGAAATACAAATTTGTTAGCACTAAATATGTGATGCAAGCTAAGCTAGGTTGATTTAATGGAAGAGTGAGTTTAGACATTTAGTAACTGTGAAACGCAAGGAATCATTTTAAAGCCATAACATGACAAAGTTATTCACTGTACATGTTCATCGCTTGATAGTGACAAGGCCAATGGAGTCAAAACAATTTGGGTGTAACAATCGTAAGTCCGTTACATGGCAGTTCAGTCATGTCATAGGAAGAAATACAAGTGCCATTAGAAAACTTCTGTTGAGTTCTTTGAATTCAAATTCTTATATATATATATATATATATATATATATATATTTTTATATATATATATATATATATATATATATATAAAATTCAAGAACTAAACACAAAATATGGTAAGATAAACAGAGTCAAGCAAATATCTGGGAGAAATTCTTGAACCCACAGGTGGCGAGAAAGCTGCGCAAAGAGTTCGGCTACTGAGAATGACGAGGGCTCTTGGTATAACACGTGATATCTACAATAAGAGATGTATGTCAATGCACACAAAACAGACACTACAATACAGTCACAAAACCGGAGGTATTATATGCAAGCGAGACGCTAGCACTCCACACAAAAGCTACCATGGAAGACATTTTACAGGAAGAACGCAAAATCTTGAGGAAGATTCTTGGCCGGAGATTAACAGAAGATGGATACAGGTTGCACTCCCAGAAGACCACAGAGAAGATATCGAACCTGGCAGCAGATATCAGAAGAAGGCGGCTTCAATACTATGGACACATTAGTAGACTCCCAACAACGAGACTTGCCAACAGAATCCTTAAGTATATACAAGGTGTCAAATCAACAACGTCGTGGATCACACGTCAGAATAGACCTACATGATGCAGAAATAGACTCAACAGACATTCTATACAATGACTCAAGACAGGAACGCATACAGGAGAAAGACGCTCGGTTGGAAGATCCCAGAGAATGAAATCCCAAAGAGAGCAGGGGTAAAATAGACGGAGGCGTGAAAGAGGATCCATGGGGACAGGATGAAGGAGGTGTGGAGGAGTAGAAGGAACAAGACATGAGTCGGAGTGCTTTGCAAGATCCAACAGGGTCTATACGCAAATAATAATAATATATATACATAAGACTGACTTACTATCAGGCGTTGCCTGGAGCGGCATGTCTAAGAGTGTTATTTTACACAATAACATAACCTAAATATTATTTTTTGTTGCTAGATTTGAGTATTTCAACCATCATTCTATAAGTCATAATGTAAATAAACCTAACAGTCAAAACAACAGCACTATCTATCGGATTTAATTCAAACCAATCCCTAACCACAGCTCCCTGTGGAAAATAACTTTTTACCTTTTCAGTACCAGGTATTTTTCAGTGTATAGGCAACCACCAGAGCAAATTTTTTTTTAGTAAAATAAAATTATACAATAATACAATAATTTTAATTTATCGTTGGTGTTAGCGTTTATGCAGAAACACCATCCATTTCCTTGCATTCATTTTATAAAAGTCAAAATGTAATTAATTCCAATTATGAAAATAACAGCGCCACATATCCGATTTCATTCAAACCATTACAGATGGAGATATCCAGGAAAAATATATTCAATATGATACCTCTTTATATATAAAATGATATATCTATTTCTCAAAAAAAAACATTCAATATGCTGCCCACTGTGTTTTACATGAAGTACATAGCAATCATTGAGACTGTCAAAACAACTAAAAATTTTAAACCATTCATCTAACATATTTAATAAACTTTTTTTATATTCCAATAGATGAACGTAGAAAATGTTTTCCTTCAGCATTCCTCAAATATGCTGTCCCAAAAGCCTCAAGTGGGGATATATCAAGATAGTGGGAAGGGTTTTCTACGGGATATAACAACCCACACAAATTTCTTGAAGCACAGGTATTATCTATTTATGTTGTGATTCTGTATGAATGAAATATACTCTATAATAACAATTTTCACTTTACAAGTAAGAACAATTTTTGCATAATATTATCTTTTTTTCACATCCATACTTTATGCAGACAAACTAACAAATATAAGGGATCAGCATTAACTGTCCCAAATCTATGATCTGAAGGTGCGCAGTTCAGAAACGTGCCACAATGACCGGTGGCTTAGTCACCTCAACTAAACATGTTCATAAAATAAACTCATACTAGAACATTATGTTTTATTCTGTTACACATGTTTCACCATGAGGCATCTTCAGACATAGCGTGACAATCTGAAGATGCCTCACAGCGAAACATAAATCACGGAATAAAAAAGAATTTTTGTAAAACTATTATAAGTCTTCTAACTTTCCTGAGAAAGAATTGTTTAATATATCAATAAATTATTATGGAAGAAATTATTTGACTGTTAAATTGAAAATTTATGAAGTTCAGTTCTATAAGGACAGATCTCACCCAATATACGTTATTTCTTGATTAAAATTAGTTATTAGAAATTTTACATTAGTATTTGAATACATTATTCACTGACACTTCTTGATGTAATTATTTAAATATTTGACTCAAAGAAAACTGATATAACTAGTTTCAAACTTTTAAACTTGTATGGTGTGTCAACTCGCAATGGCATCTCTTTAAGGCCAACCACCAAACAGGATCTAAATAATATAGGAAGAAATATGAGCAATTACCACACTGAACTAATGCACTATTTGTTCAGAAGATTGAGAGAGTTTACCTTTAAGAATAAACTCTTGTCTTTTAACCACTAGAGCAATCTCGGGTGTTAAAAGGCGTCCTTCTCACCATCAGTTTTGTTCAAAGCAAATCATTCAAAATGGCTAATATATTACTCCACGATAACTGCTGTTAAATTATTTATATTTTCTAGAAAATTGTTTATTATCGATAAACACTCTCAGGAGGAAATAATCAACAATAGAATCAGCTGATCAAGAATATAACAACTGCCTGAGTGTCAGTATTGTTTACTATGATACATATGTTATATAGCTTGATTACTGTACCTTTGAAGGTGCGCATTTATAAGTGGCGATAAAAGTTCACCAGATACTTTAGTGTAGTTGTTAGTAAGTAAAACTGTGAGAACCTTTTTGGCCTGTGGAACTCCTTCAACAACAGCGACATCGTTCAAGAGTCTCCAACAATTTTTGTCCATTTCATTTCTACCTTCACTTTTATGGTTTTCTAGTATTGTTAAAGCTTCTGCAATGTTAAAATAGAGTTCATATAGAGTACACTTTAATTTACAAGACTGCCTGATATCACTGTATCCACTTCTAAATGTCTCTATGAAATTACGAGGGCAAGTCAAAAAGTAAAGCAAAATTTAAATTTCTCTTCGAATCACACGTATGTCAGCACTGATTGTTCTGCTATCAATCCATAAACTCATAACGTTTATCAACTGCTCAATGAAATTATTGTTTCATTATTAACTAATTGTGACTGTGTTTCAAAAACTGTGTAAAATGAGTTCTCCTTAGTCTGATTGCACCAAGGAAGAAATGCAAGCAGTGATACTTTTCCCAAATTCAGAAGGTCTGAAACCATCAGGGATTATCAATCGAATGCAGCAACGATGTGGAAAGAGTTGCCCGAGTGGAAGCAAAATCTATGTAAGCCATGGCTCAATATATATTTAATCATACATAGTTCTTTAAACTTTCAAAAGGTCTGCTTCTTGGGTTTCACATCAATCGACCAGCATCCACACAGACAATCGTTTCAAAATTTCACTGAAGCATTTGAAATGTTATAAAGAAGACGGAGACTCATTTCTTAAGCGAATAATACCAGTTGATGAGACACGGGTCCATCATTTTGAACCAGAGAGTAAGCGACAAAGTTTGGTGTGGAAACATCCTTCATCTCTCCAAGCAAAAAAGTTGAAAAAACACAGCTGTCTGCAGGAAAGGTTATGATAACAATATTCTGAGATATGGAAGGTCTACTTTTAGATGACTTCAAACCTAATGATCAAACAATAAATAGTGACAGCTACTGTAAGCTGCTATATTTACTGAAGTCACAAATATCAAATCCAAAAGACTTGGTAACCTTTCAAAAGGCATGATTTTGCTTTAGAATAACGCTCGACCTCATACGGCTAAAAACACACTCATATGCCTTAAAAATCTTTCAGCTACTGGACCATCCTCTATGTAGTCCAAACCTGACTCCAAGTGATTTTCAACTTTTGGCCCATTAGAAGAAAAGTTTCAAGGGAATCATTATCAATCTGATGAAGAAGCTATACAAGCAGTGCAAAATTTTCTGAAGACCAGGCCGAAAATCTTCTTCCAGGAAGGAATTATGTTGAAAAGTAATACTAGTAAATTTATGTAAATACAACAAATATATAGATTTTTCTTAATTTCACTTTACTTATTGACTTATCCTTGTAACTTTTATTATATTACAGAGATACCTCGGCTAACAGTCGACTTTGACAACGGTCATAACGGTCGGTTAACGGTTTAATTCGCAGAATGAAAAAAGATCTACATAACAGTTTTGGATAAACAGTTTCGGCTGAACAGAACAAATTATAAGATTGTTTTCATTTTGTTAAATTATTACTAAGCAAATATGTAAATATTAGGGGTCTGCGGGGACCCGAATTTTACAGGTCGGGTCGGGTCAATTGAAAAGCCCGACTTCGGTTCAAGCCAAGCTTACAATTCAGGTCAAAGACGGATCGGGCCAAGTAAATATTAACTTTTATTTTTAGGCAATAATGTACGCAATATGCATACATATTTTCACTGCCAAAATTCGTAATATACAAATAATATAAACAAAGAGCAATTTAATTAATCATCGAAGGTCAAGTGTCTAACCACTTACATTCATTCAATTTGTTTTACTGGACAAAACCAATTGTTGACCTCTCAGTGGGTGCAGTATTATCAGTTAATAGTTTTATTTATTATGATGCTACAATGAGAAGGGACCAAGTGGACTGTGCATGTTTACAAATATAGTTTCCTTGTTGGGCTGGGTCAACACACTAACTTGTCAAATAAAATATGTCTGTGATTGACAAATGTACACAACCAGTTCAGAGAATCTGCAGATATCCTTTTTCCAAATGTATATCATTTCATGATTATGTCACTAAATCAAAGATGTAATTTTTTCAAAGATAAAATTCAAATAAAAATATTCAACACTATGAATCCGGTTTACATCGGTTTGTTGCGTTATTTACATAACTTTTATGCACCGATATAATCTACCCGTGGCGGTCAGAGGATAAATATGAAATGAAGAAAATTTTAATTCTATTTTTTTTTTCTTAGGCCTAGCTAAAAATGTGATGGGTTCCCCATGTAACTGTTTGGCCCAACCCGACCCGAACTTTAAAAAACTCGGCCCGCATACCCCTAGTAAATATAAATAACATTTATACATATATGTGTGCGCATGAGTGCTCGTGTGTGACATAATTAGATTTCTATGAATTTGGTTAAAATAAAGTGTAACTTCTGTTCTGTGGTTTTTTTCATTAATTTTGACATATTAATGGTGAGAAATCAATTATTTTCTTCTATGTAACAAATTTAAATGTTTTCCATAAGACTCAATTGTAAATACTGACTCGCACAGCTGTCTGCTCAGATAACAGTCTTAGTTATGGAACGAATTAAAACCGTTAAACGAGGTACCACTTTATAGCATACTATATGTAGCATATATGTATATAGCATATTATATGTGCATAAAAATATGTAATGTTCAGAACAATTCCAAAAAGTAACAATTTTACTACAATTTTGTTTATCTAACACTTTTTCCAACGTAATTAGCATTTAAGGCCTTGAGGATATCAGTAATTTTCTATCGCCCAACTACTTAGTCCTTCACACAAAAACATTAAAGTTAAATGAGCATGTGCTTAATTATCGACAAAATTTTTTAAAAAATCATTAGTCGGTCATTGAGGCTTTTTATTTAAAGAGTCGGGCAACTACCATTGAATGACGATATTTCTATAAAGGCGAATTGGCACACAACCAACTAAACTGTCATGCATCAGACACCGAGTTCTTGCTTGAAGATTGTGGATTGTAGAAGATATATATTTATTAGACCTAGGTTACATCAAATTTACTGTGTTCAGTATAATGATCTGCCACAATTTACTAGCTTGTCAATTCTACTTTCGTTGACGCATTTCGTAGAACCTCGATCTTCAAAAACTATATCTATACTCATTTTATTTCCATCTTTATCCAAACTTTTTTTGCCTTCTGAATTGCGTATTTTGCAGCAAAACTATTTGTTCTATTCTTGATTCTTGCATATGAAGGAATCACGTTATTTATAATACATTGTTTGTTAAACCATATGTTGGCTAACGTCTTATATAACTTCCTAAAACTAAATTCAAGTCTTTTCACTAACATCGTCTGGCTGATTATGTTGAAATTATTTTTATATTCTTCTTCTTTTCTGCTAGGATTATTATCACTGTGTTCAGTATAATGATCTGCCTTCCCTAGCTTCGTCAATTCTACTTTCGTTGACGCGTTTCGGAGAACCTCCATCTTCAAAAACTATATCTATACTCCAGTTTTTGAAGATGGAGGTTCTACGAAACGCATCAACGAAAGTAGAATTGACGAAGCTAGGAAAGGAAGATCATTATACTGAACACAGTGATAATAATCCTAGCAGAAAAGAAGAATATAAAAATAATTACATCAAATTTATCTTACTATGGCGAAGATAACAGATGATATTTGAGTTTTTATTAGAAGCATAAAAAAAATTGCTCTTTATTTTAAATCTTTATTTTCTGAACATCCATAATTTATGCCAGTTACACTAATAAAGATGAGGGATCATCGTTAATGGTAAGGGTAAACATTTTGAGAATGACTGTCATTAGTACAAGTATCTTCCTAACATTTCCCTTTTATTGTTCTCAAATCAATGGGAATACCCATTGACGACCAACTAAATAGTTATGTCGTCACAAAAATAGATATTATGCTACAGACCCAATTATCATTTGAAATTATATTGAAAATATAAAAATAAATCCTAACTGCAGTCAGATTTTTTTTTTGTATTTTCAAGAGCATTTAAAAATTTTATGATCTAATTTATGCTGATTATGATGATGAAATCAGATTTTCAGAAAAGTGCAAGATAAAAAACTTTTGATTTTCTTAAAGAAATGTCTGGCATTTTGAAAGCGTTACACACATTTTGCTCATTAATGGATATGACCAAGCAATTTTTGCACCATTTGAATAAAATCGGATCAAATTTTAAACTATATATATTTCATATATGATCTTAACAAAACCTTAAAAAGTAATAGAGATGAGGTTTTACACTCATTTCAAAGTCGCTTGGCTCAGTCATACCATCGTGGTCACTCAAAATCGTGTCAGAGTTTTAGTACTAGCAAATATACTTACTGGAATACTGTTTTTTATTGACCAATGCTGCAGCGAAATCAATAATTTTATATGAATCAAGTTTAAAATTTGAATGATTTTCTTGCAACTCTTTAAGACATGCCTCGGCTTCATGAATCTGCTCGGCCGCAACATTCAACTGAAATAACGATGCCAACATGCCTGACGAGAAGACAAAACCACCTTCGTCCAATTCCTGCAGTAAAAGTGCGAAAGGATTATTAATTGTGTGTTTAAAATTAATGTAATGGTAATGCGTGAACATTAAATATCAAGTTTAGTAGGAATTTATTGAGGTTAGAGTCTGAATGATCAAACATGTAGGACTGCTTGTCAAGTACGTAAACTATAAATTATTCCACAAATTAAAAAATGGAATATTTCCTGCGTAGAGCGGTTGTGTACATACTGTACTTGTCTTATAAATTTATGTAAAGCGAAACTTCGATTAACTGTCACTTTTTAACTTGTAGTTTCTGTTTCCTAATAATTGCCTCCATTGTTTGATGTGTTCTTTCCTAGCTCAATTTCTTACTGCATCTTTCGCAGTTGCATGGCTGCTCTCCATGTTGCCACCTCGGTGGCCTAGTTGATAGCGTACTGGGCTTTCACCCTGAGGACCCGGGTTCGATTCCCGGCTAGGGCTTGGCATTTTCATACGCTATAAATCATCCCATCGTCTGCATTAGCCCAAGTGTGCACAATAGTCAGACATTAAAAAAAAAAACAAAAAAATTTGCATGTGAGCTCTGGTTGAGCACTAGCTCCTCTTTTGGCCTTCAAGTCTGCTCTTGACCTTAACAGTTAATTGAATAGACAGATAACAGAAAACCCTTTAAAAAGAACCCTCTTCATTCATTGCGTATGGATAAAAGATTAAAAAATGCATGTTTATAAAGTGAATATACATATTGTAATAAAATAAAATATAAGCTAAGTTTTACAGTCACTAATATCAGGAATTACAATTATATTTATATAATCTCATGTTTTAATTGTGTGCCATTACTCAGCAAGCAATAAACCTTCAGTCTATTATTAAAAGTTAATTACAGTTATTTTCTCATTATTTATAGAAGATAGATTGCAGCAAACAATAATTTTTGCTTTATTGCTGCATGGTGCAGGTGCCAAGATAGAGAATATTTTTGTTTTATTGCTGCATAGTGCAGGTACTGAGATAGGGAATATTTTTGTTTTATTGCTGCATGGTGCAGGTGCCAAGATAGGGAATATTTTTGCTTTATTGCTGCATGATGCAGGTGCTGAGATAGTTAATATTTTTGTTTTATTGCTGCATGGTGCAGGTGCCGAGATAGGGAATATTTTTGTTTTATTGCTGCATAGTGCAGATGCCGAGATAGGGAATATTTTTGTTTTATTGCTGCATAGTGCACGTGCCGAGATAGGGAATATTTTTGTTTTATTGCTGCACAGTGCAGGTGCCGAGATAGGAAATATTTTTGTTTTATTGCTGCATGGTGCAGGTGCCGAGATAGGGAATATTTTTGTTTTATTGCTGCATAGTGCAGGTGCCGAGATAGGGAATATTTTTGTTTTATTGCTGCATAGTGCAGGTGCCGAGATAGGGAATATTTTTGTTTTATTGCTGCACAGTGCAGGTGCCGAGATAGGAAATATTTTTGTTTTATTGCTGCATGGTGCAGGTGCCGAGATAGGGAATATTTTTGTTTTATTGCTGCATAGTGCAGGTGCCGAGATAGGGAATATTTTTGTTTTATTGCTGCATGGTGCAGGAAGTTTAGATAGGGAATATTTTTGTTTTATTGCTGCATAGTGCAGGTGCCGAGATAGGGAATATTTTTGTTTTATTGCTGCATAGTGCAGGTGCCGAGATAGGGAATATTTTTGTTTTATTGCTGCACAGTGCAGGTGCCGAGATAGGAAATATTTTTGTTTTATTGCTGCATAGTGCAGTTACCGAGATAGGGAATATTTTTGTATTATTGCTGCATAGTGCAGGTGCCGAGATAGGGAATATTTTTGTTTTAATGCTGCATGGTGCAGGTGCCGAGTTACCTATTACATGTTTTTAGTTACATGTTTTAGTTACCTATTACTATTGCTCACACTGTCAATTATGGTTGTTAAGCTAAAGTGATTGGTGTTGTTTACATTATTTATTGCTTGCTGAGTAATGGCACACAATTAAAACACTAGATTAGAAAAAGACAAGTGATATTAGTGACTGTAAAACTTAGCTTATATTTTATTTTATTACAATATGCACATCCACTTTATAAACATGCATTTAATCTTTTATCCATATGCAATTAATGAAGATGGTTGTTTTTAAAGGGTTTTCTGTTATCTGTCTATTCAATTAACTGTTAAGGTCGAGAGCAGACTTGAAGGCCAAAAGAGGAGCTAGTGCTCAACTTGTGGGACCAGAGCTCGCATGAGGAATCAGCCATGCAACTGCGAAAGATGCAGTAAGAAAGTGGGCTAGAGAAGAACACATCAAACAATGGAGGCAATTATTAGGAAAACATCTTCTCTTGGGACCAGAACAAAGAGACGTGTTCAGTTCAAGAGGAAGTCGCTGAGGCACGTTGTCACCATGATCAACAGACATGCCTACATCCGGAGTATCTACATAAAGTGGGATTACCACAAATTTCGCCTGAGTGTCGTCTGTGCAGGCAGGAGATTGAAATTGCAGTATATATACTCCTCGAGTATGAAGTCCCAGAGCCTAAAAGGAGACTCTATGGACCTCAACAACTAGTTAAGGAGTTCCATAAGAACACCCTTTACAAGAGTCTGAAGCTCGTCAAGGGCACTGAAGTCAGGATAAGGTGAATTAGAAGCGGAACACAAAAGGGATATAGCTGACGTGTCAGAGGCCCAAAGAATCTCAATAACAATTTTAAGGTGAAAAACTGTCAAGGTCAGCTTAGGACCATGTTTCACTGAACTTTTTACGGCCTATAATTTCAGAGCACTGAAGTGCTTATTACAACCAAGCCAAAGATGTGTTGCTATTTCACTAAATTACTGAGATAAAAGCTATACAAATCCTGGCGCTGTTACTCATTACTACAAATTTCTTGTTACAAGGCATGTTTTTTAAGTCAGTATCACTTGTATATTAAACAAATTCAAGTGCATTTAAGGTCTTGCAGCTTATTTAGTACCCAGCATGAACATAACTTCTCATACTATAACTGTTCAAGAAATTGATTTTTTTTTTTTTTTTTGTGTTTAACATCCGACTATTTTGCACACTTGGGCTAATGCAGACGATGGGATGATTTATAGCGTATGAAAATGCCAAGCCCTGGCTGGGAATCGAATCCGGGTCCTCGGGGTGAAAGCCCAATACGCTATCAACTAAGCCACCGAGGCGGCTAGTTGAAATTGAGGAAACTCATTAGAATAAAGACAAAAGCGTAAAAAAGTTTGTTTTCTCGACTGCTTCAACTTTCTGCCCCTAAGTCTTCAGTAATAATATGTGCTTACCCACTTCATATTTCATCATGAACATTAATAAGGCCATTTTAAAATGTAACCTATTTCCTTACCATCCCATTCACTCTAGTGTGTTTCCTCTGTAAGCTTCACTGCCAACAAATTTTGATCCCCTTGTCATCTTTCAAACACAAAAAACAAATTTTCACACAACAGGATTTTTAACTAACAATGAAATTCTAAAAAAGTACAAATGTAAACACAGACAAACACTTCCGTGCTATTTGACATCTGTAAGTAGCCAATACACAATGGTATTTAACCCATTGGTAACGAAAGACGTATATTGCCCGTCCTTCTCTCTCAATGGCTTAAGTACTAAAGACGGGCAATGTCCGTCCTCTACTTCCCTGATCTCTTTGCCGTATGTTTCTAGCCTAAAAGTCGAATATAGAAATATAAATCTATTTTCAATCTATGAGATATTTTTCCTTCGTTTATTTCTGTTGTTACTCGTTAATTTCCGCCAGTTTCTTTGTGAAGTTGTGTACGAATTTGACAGTTGTAGAAACATGGCTTCTCGTGAGGAAGTGTTTATTTCTTTCAGTGCATTTAGTGAGTTTGTTGGGGATATTTTAAATGAAAGTAGTTGTGAGATTAGTGATAATGAAGAGCAAGAAGGTATTGTTGAAAATGACAGTAGTGATAGTGATAACAGTGATGATGAGATCTGTGAAAATAGGCCTAATTGCAGACAATATTACACATAACCTACAAGTAAATGATTGGCAGTGGACTTCTAATCCAAATATAACTAAAATTCTGGTGACATTTAATAGGGAAAATCCACCCAACAAGCAAAGCAAGGCCATCTAGAAAGTGTAGAGTATGTACTGCAAAAGGAAAAAGGTCTGAAACAATTTACCAGTGCAAAAAATGTAGTGTTCCTTTGCATTTGGAAAATTGTTTTGAAATTTATCATAGTCGGACAAATTTTAAAAAAAGGAAACAAAATGTACATAGTGTAAATATATAAACATAAAAAAATGTTAATATAGTGTTAAAAGTGTTGGCTAAATATGTGTTAACAATTACAACATTATGTAGGATAAAATTGGTAGGTTAGTTGCTTAATTGGTAGGTTATTATTGCACATAATCTTATTGTAAACTACTGAAAAAATTCAGTACTGAAGGCCAATAGCATGTTAGTAAAATCCAGTTTCCAATGGGTTAACATACATACGTAAATAGCCGTCCACTGATCTGCGACAGCCATACTTAAAAAACTCATCTTGTACTTAAGCGAACTTATCATAGCCAAGTGTGTAAATATAAAAGCAAACTACCTTTTTAATTTCAGCAGCTCTTTGCAGATTACCAAGACCACAGTGTATCTGAAATAGTTTTCTGAGCACTCCTCTGGTGTTTAACTGCTTTGCTTTCAGTTCCAACAGATGGCATTCTAACTCCTCCAAATTCATGTTTCTCTTCAAACAAAACACATTACTTGCATCATTTTGCTACTTAAACACATACAGAGCACTGTGGCATGATATACAATTGCAAAATGGAAACAAAATATAAACAAAATAATTTGTTAAGAACATAAATAACATCACAGATAAAATTATTTTACCCTGATGTACATTTCGGCAATACAGAGAGAAGCACCTTCAGAGAAATACCAAACAGGAATTACTGTTACCAAAAATTTTTTTTTAAATTAAGAAACCAAAGCTATTTTCAGTGTTTTGTTTTTTAATGTAAGAGGGCCGTTTGAAAAGTAACCTTCTTTTAACACTATGTTCAATATAATGATCTGCCTTTCCTAGCTTCGTCAATTCTACTTTCGTTGACGCGTTTCGGAGAACCTTCATCTTCAAAAACTATATCTATACTCACCACCTATTATATATTATAGGACAGCACCAGCCTATGAGCTGGCAAAAAAAAGAATATAGACACAGTTTTTGAAGATGGAGGTTCTCCGAAATGCGTCAACAAAAGTAGAATTGACGAAGCTAGGGAAGGCAGATCATTATACTGAACATAGTGACAATAATCCTAGCAGAAAGAAGAATATAAAAAGAATTTCTTTTAATCACAATGCAGGAAGGAGGGGGTGCCACTGTTTTTTAGATATGCACAGCAAGTCAGTCGACATTCAGCCGTGGCAGTAGCAAGGTCATTTAATCGTTATTTGATTTTCTGCAGTCTGATAAAATGTGTGCTGCTATTGAAAACCCTACAAAATATGAAGTGTGCACTGTTGTAAAATTTTTCATGGGAAAACAACATTCAACGGCAGATATTCATTGGAAACTTTGCACTGTGATGGGCTAAAAATTACAAGCAAAAGAGCTGTATGTGATTTGGTTTGCTCATTTTGAAGTAGCCGCCCATCTGTGGTCAATGATGAACTTGTTCATAAGATTGATGTCGAAGTGCATCAAAATCGACGTTTTACCATTTCGGAGCTATCCAATTAATGTCCGCAAAATTTCAAGACTACTTAGTTGAAGATAGTAACAGAAAAGTTAGGCACCAGTAAGTTCTGTGCTCAATGGATCTCGAAAATGCTTGCCGATCACAAAACTCAACAAACGGCCAATGCTATCAACATTTATTATGACCAAGAAGAAGAAGAAGCATTCCTAGAACTGGTATATACTGGTAGAATTGTAACCAGTAATGAAACTTGGATTAAGTACAGGAGTACTGAGATAAAACAACAGTCAATGGTACAAGATCATATTACATCGCATAACAAACCGCCAAAAACCTAGAAGGAAGGTAATGGCAACCGTGTTTTGGGATATGTACGATATTGCGGTTTGGGGTATTACAGGTGGAATTTACAAAAAGTGGGACAACCATCACTTCAGAAGCAGAATTAACTATAAAAACATAAATTAATATGTTTCAAATGAAATGATGAAATACTTTAGAAGGGTCATATAAAAAATCCGGCTTGCTCCGGTCATAAAAAAAAGGGCTTGCCAACATCCGATTTCATTGTTCTTGAATAACAATGCCCGACCTCACTCTGTTCAGGTTACCATTGACCTACTGGATCAATTCAAATAGAATGTCTTCAAATAGACGAAAAGTGCTTAAATGTTAATGACATTACTAACACTTAAGCAATTTTTATATTTTTTCATAATTGTAACGATAATGTTAACATTAAAAAATAGAAGAAAGATACATAGTTTATGATGTTCTTAATTTCTATTTTTTTAAATTTTTTTTTTTTTTTTTTTTAACGTCTGACTATTGTGCACACAGGCTAATGCAGACGATGGGATGATTTATAGCGTATGAAAATGCCAAGCCCCGTCCTGGGTCCTCGTGGTGAAAGCCCAGTAGACTATCAACTAGGCCACCGAGGCGGCTCCAGGAACTTGAAATGAGCACCGACCAGATTTTATTTTTAACCAAAAAAAGGTCATTTTCGAACAACCCTAATAGCTTCTGAACCAGATGCTTCGGTATCAGATGTTTGGATGCTTAAATGTTTTGTATAAATTGTTTTTACATAATTAATTGAATAACAATTGTTCATGATCACTGAATGATTGTGTAATAATTATAAACCATTATGTAACATTTATAATAAATTAAAATATTTAAGTAATACTCACAGATTGAGGGATGTACTGGTGTTCATTTGGTGGGCTGAGAACGGCCAAATCTCTACCTTCAGAAAACACAGTGGTGTAACCTTCAGCCTTCAGTACCTGGAAACAAAAATAAGTCCACATTACTACTTGAGGAGAGTAGAGATAAACAAATATACTGCAGTAACGCATTTTTGTTTAGCTTCTGTAGCATTACAAGCTTATCTATAGATTTTTTCCTCGTCTGTGGTTAGCACTATAACATGGGTCTGTATTCAGTGAAAATGTGAATTATAACCGATCTAAACTCTATGAATTATACGAATTACATGAACGTGATCTAAACGGGGATGTGTAATAGCTTAGAGATTTATTAACTTGGAGAATCGTTTTTCCTTCGACGGTTATAAGTTAGAGATCGACCTTTGTAATAAGATAGAGGTTTTGTATTGTGTATTAACTTAGAGACTACAGTTCCGTTAAGTGTGTTGCACTGTGTTTATGTTGCCAACGCCACTGCTTGCAGGTGCTTCAGTATCTTTACAGTTTACAGTTGAATATATTGTCAATACTATCTTTTTTTTTAATTTTTTTATTTTAAGGCGAAAAGCACATTGAGGCTGTTATCGCCTCCCTAAATGTAAGTGTGAGTGTAAAGTGTTAAAGTCGTAAGTGTAGTGTTGTTAGTGTAAGTGTTTGTTAGACACGGGTACTGCGAGGTACGTCTAAATCCTCTCAATAGGTGGAGCTAGTCTGCACCCCCTGCGGTATTTGTCAATACCATAGTAACATAATGGTACTGACATAATGGCACTGTCAATAACATATCTAAATGTTTATTTTTAACAATTATCTGTATAGAAAAATAGAAATATTGATGTTTTATCGAAAAAAAATGTAAGTTTATATGAATTCATTAATTCATAATTAATTCATTAATTTAGGGCTGTTTTCTTAATTCAATTCGGATATGGTTTGAATAAAGCAGCCTTCAACAACAGCCTGTTTGAGTCATCAACACTTTACTGTAGATACAAAGCACCTGCGCAACTGTTCGATGCGAATCCTTGCAGTGTGTTCGAAGCAAATTCCAGTTTTTGCATGAATATTTACAAATATGACATTGAAAATGGTAAAGAGAAGGTACGAGAGCTTTTAATTCGGATTTAAAACGATTACAGATTTATTATTAAAATAAGACGGTAATCAAAACACTTTCACAAATACAGCACCGTCAGAAGAGGAAAGTAAAATGTCTTCAAACTTAAAAGAAGATGATCACAACATTATTAATTTATCGACCGGATCAATATCAGCAAAATACATTTATTACAGTAGGTCTTTTATATTGATAATGAATTGAAATAGTGTTTAGAAAAATTTACATACAAATTAAGAGATACAGTAGTAGTTGTTGGTTATAAATGCACATTTTCGCAAAGCAGACCTGCATTATAGTGCTAACCACGGTATTTCAGATGAATAAAAAAATTCTACAGATAAGCTTGTAAATGCTACAAGGGCTAAACAAAAACGTCTTAGCCGCACACTTACTATAGTACTAATGGTACACAAAGATAGAGGCATTGCCTGTTATAAGCTTTTATTTCTTATTGGTAATATTGCTTTGGAAACAATATCTTGGTCATCGCTTTATGCAAAAATTTGACATTATTACTTATATCTGCATGAGTCATCACATGTTAAGAAGGGAGAACACGACAGATTCACTTTACGTCCATTACAGCGATATATATACGGACACAGTAAAACTGGTACTGTATATAGCACAAAAACTTGCATTTAAATATCTAATCTATAAAATACAACAGCAAAAATTCTTCAAAATAATCACCTGAAACTTCATGATCGCTTTCAAATAGGAATTTCATTTACTGTATACTTCCAATATTCTTTCATAGCTTATTCTTCAAAACATTCTTGCAACATGCAAAAATATCTGTAAAACGTATCTTCAGGTAATTTTAGTTCAATACTTTCCCCCCAATTTTATCTCTCTTCATATCGACGCACCCAACATTGTTTTTTTTCTTCCTAATGTTTCACAATTTTAACACAGAAAAGTTAATTATAACTCACCAGAACTTCTGAACAAAATTTCTATACTACAACAAAATATATGTATAAAACAACAAAGATATTGTGACTTTGCAACATCGTTGACCACTGCAACAGATCATGTTCTGTACACCCTAGCCTTTACAAATACATGTTTGTGAAGTTATAAAAAAACAAGCAACCACAATATTAATACAGTGGGGCCTCAACTTACGAAAGACCTTACTAACAAAAATTTCACCTTACAAAACGGTGTTTCAGAAATTTTCCGCCCTAACTTATAAAACGTGCCACAACTAACGAAAGCATGCGGAAAAAAATCTTGAAAAATTGTTTATAAATAGGGCAGCCACACATTTTAATGACATTTGCCTAATGTATTTCAGCATTCTTAAAAGTCGGCAAAAACAATCCTGGACTGTTATTTCACCAAACGTACGTCAGAAGAAACTGGGGAAGGTGAAAGTGAACCCAAAAGGCAAAAGAAAGTAATGATAAATAAACATTAAGTTCTAAAAAGAGTAAAAAAGTCAGTAAAAAATTCAAAAGTTAAAAAAATTTGTGTTAATTTTTTTTTTCAATTCTTAGTGTTAAATTTTATATTGTAGTACACTGTATATGCATGCAGGTGCGTTCTCTCTCTCTCAGCTCTCCACATTCATCTCCTCCTCCTCCATAACCACAACCTTCACTGCCGCCTCCTCCCACGAACTTCGCTACTTATCCGAATCTTTAGAGATAAGAAACTTTATTACATACATTATTTTGTATTATTATTATGTATACGTAATGTAGTACATATTATGTGTAATTAATATTTTTTATTTCAGATTTTATCTTTGTTTTATTAATGCACATTTCTTCCATATTTGACATAAATTTATATTTTTTTTATTTGTTTGGTGGGGGAGTTTAGGGGCGGTGGAACAAATTATGCAATTTACAAGTAAAATGCGCCTTAACTTATAAAATTTTTAACTTACAAAACGACTTCCACAACGAATTAAATTCGTAACTTGAGGCCCCCGTGTATTATCAATCTACCTTTAAAAGTAACTCCAACTGTTGCGGCTGAACTGGATTCTTTCTTCTTGAAACTATATTGTGAACCAGAGTGTCTGGAGCCGAGTTATCAGCAAATTTAAGTAAAGCTACAGTTGCAGCAACATTTCCAGTAGCAATAAAACACTGAGCAAGTGTATTTAGAAGTAAATTCCAGTCCAACTTACACTTGTAAAATGAACCTGCAAGAAACAGAAGATAATCTTTAAACCTCTTAACTAGGCAATACCTTATAACTGCTTATTGGTTATAAATATTAATTTAATTATGCAGAAACATGTTTTAATTATATGTATCATGATGACTATATAGGTTTAAATCAACCTTCCTATTTTGTTACTACATATAACAGGTAGAATCATCTCACTCTTTGTGTAAATATTTGAACAAACATGGAAACAGTATTAATAATGCAAACTAATGGAATAGTGAGAATAAAGATGACTGTATCAGATTAAGGTCTGGCTTATACATCTCAAATCAGTAAGGTGATGGCCTAACTTTCTGGATGTACAAATGTCTCTTGTGAGCCAAAAGCACAAACTAGTCTCCTCGGTGGCCTAGTGGATAGCATACTAGGCTTTCACGCTGAGGACCCGAGTTCGATTCCTGGCGAGGGCTTGGCATTTTCATACGCTATAAATCATCCCACCGTCTGCATTAGCCCAAGTGTGCACAATAGTCGGACGTTAAACACCAAAAAAAAGCACAAACTGAGAAGAGAGGAGATGGTAACAGATGGGTTTATAATTAAACATAGAAGCAAAGGACCTCCTGGTTATCACCTTGGGTGTGAGAAACACAACCCTTATAGGGCTGATAGAACCATACTCCAAAAAAAAATGTTCCCAGGAATATAAAATCTTGGAAAACTCAGGAAAACCATGGCATTGTGGTCTTAGGGTGCACATTAACAGGATAGAATTGTACCACGGATAAACCAAGTGTATGTAATACAAGAAGGGAGAGTAACCTTCTTCAGGCTACGGAACCTATGACTGTGAGGCTCTTGCCAGCAAGAGGTGAAAGACTTTCAGGACCCTGAGGACTCCAACAAAATAAGCTAGCCAGTAGACTGCTAAAACTCAATGAGGACACTAATCATCTGGTCTAGAACCCAAGAGTCAGGTGCCAAATAAACTACAAAACCTTAAAAGCTAATCTAATCTAAAGCCTTACGTCAAAACAGTGATAAAACCATGGCTTTAAATACAAATCTATAATTACAATACACTTGACAATACAGTAGCCATGATATATCTATTTAACCAATTGAACAGAGAGTTTCTAAACAGTTAGTGACCCAAAAAAAAATTGTTTTTTCAAAAGATTTTGTTGTGGGCTAATAATTGAACAAAACAATTCTTATTTAGTTTTTGTAAGTTAAAACAAAAATTTGTATGAAAATAAAGAGCTGAAATGCTTTATACCAACAGCAACAAATATCTAATGCAATATCAATTTTCTGACATCACTTTATTTATACATATTTCCTTGGTAGCATCACTGCATCATGATCCTTCTTGTATAAACATCGTTATTTACAAATATTACAAATATCAGTAAACCAGAAACTAAACACAAAAAAATGAAGGAACACCAGAAATAAGATAACTAACCAACGACGTAAATATGTATTTCATGATCTCACAAATCGACTGGTGGACTGCCGACTGATGATAAAGAGCTTTATTGTGATCTAATGACTAAAACTAAAATAAAATGAAGTGTTTCTAAAAATTTTCCATAAGTGATAAAGTAGTGCAGTTTGGGTTAATGCATTTCACGGGACAATTGTGCCAAATAAATGGTGCAAGACAATGACTCAAAAAATATCATACACATAATTACAGAAGTAACAATCTATTTTAATTGCACTCTAATTACTATACTTTTACATGGTAAAGTGGTTAAAGCTAAATTGTATATTAAGTAAAACAGACTGTTACTTGTGTAATGACGTTTATATTTCATGACCCTGTTAGGATTTAGAAAAATATTAATTTTTAGTTACTAGTCTTAAATATTATAATGAGGTCACAGCCAAAGAATGAACACTATTGACAAAAAACATAGGCAAAATTACGAAACTGCTGCCTGTTGCAATAAGCAACAAGGTATGTAGAACTTCAGCTGAAATAAAAACTCGGAGAAGTAGGGCAAGGACAGTCGATTCCGAGTCTGTCTGAGGGAACATACGAATGTCAGTACATTCCGGGTGACGGTCGTTTCTGGGAAGAGCCGAAGACTTTGCGTCGGCACAATCTATGGAAGAGCATTCCATCCGGGCAGTGCTGAGAAGTGGCAAAAGTAAGTAGACAAAAATTGGCGTATACTTCTTCCCCTTTTACTTTTGGTTTGAATACATTAATATATATTTTGGGGAACGTTTAATGAAAAATAAGACAGTGGTGCTCATTCTTGGGGTTGTCACCAACCATAGTTGTAACTGTAACAGGGTAAATGTAATGTAACACATCTCAATGTATTAAAGGTAATTTTTTTTATGAACCAACGATAGTTAATTGTTTGAAGGACCCGAGTAGTAGAGAAAACCCTTTACCCCTAACAACCCATTAAATCATCCTTGCTATTTAATTCTTTAATTAATTAAATTGTGTTTTGTTTAATTTATTAATTTAATCAGTCATCAAACAACTGAAACTCATCTCACCCAAAAGAATAATTATGGAAGTTAATTATAAAATCAACCCACTCGGTAGCACTCACACAACTGTACTGCTTCCTGAATCCTGTCTTTACTCAGAAGGTAATGCAAAGCAGGCGTCATCACTTCGGTCAGAGATAATCCTTGGTCACGAAGATCTTTCACAACATCCACCATGTTTTGAAATTTCCACTGTGAGAAAACGTAATCTTTCAAAGTGTCAAAATCCGGTCTAACATTCATCTCCACCATTACGCTTAATATATTTAAAATGCCTGCAAATAAAAAACCCATTTAAGGATAATTATGTAATTATTTAAGAAAACAGTTACTATGTATACTGACTGACCATAGATAATTGTCTGCATTAGCCGAAGTGTGCACAATAGTCGGACGTTAAACACAAAAAAAAAACTCTTAACTAAGCCGCTCTCAGATAATCGGTAGTTGACTGTACTTCGTAAAAATCTATTTTTGACCCACCATTTTGAAAATTAAATGTGTAACCGCTAAATTTTTCTTTCGTTTGTCCTCAATCATTTTGAACTGCTGATATCAATAATTTTTTCTACTAAGCTCTATCTTCAGATGACAAAGAAGTATTACTGAGTGATAGACAATTAGACGTTTTTTTTTTAACAGATGCTCACAAACATAATGGCTCTTGGTGTACTGCACAATAAAAATTATAGAGTTGAATTTATTTATTTGATATTTCAGTTAATATTTATTATAAATTTATTTATTTGATATAATAAAAACTCTCGAAAACTATTTACCTGTTTTCTTTTGTCTTTTACTTGCATTTATAAATAGAGGCCAGAAATAATGTGGGCGTATCGGGTGTCCTTGTTCTTGCATTTCTTTTAAAAGCCGTATGCTGACATCTTGTTTCTGCAGGGTCAATGCACATTCTGTGGCTTTAAGCAAACTTCTAGGATTGTATTCGGATAAATCATTACAAATATTAATAACTGTAGATACATCCTGAAAGAATATAAAGGAAATTAGCAAAAACAAAGCCGTATTTATATTGAACAAATGTTTTAACTAGTAGGAAAGTGGTTCAATCAGCTGGTATGGCAAAGGCCAGTTGAAATTTTTTGTTTTCCGTTGTATGTCTGTACTTCATGCCATTTAGATTAATGAGAATGAGAGATCGGCATTAAGTCCAGCCTCGAAACTATGACCTTAAGGTGTAGAAGTTCAGAGATGAACGTGCTACGAGGTGTTAACCACCTCGAACATGCCAGCTCTTGGATGGTTGAACACAAATTGTAAACTTGAAAACGTAAGCTCACAAGTTATTACTGTTAACTTTCCTATTTATATGCTGCCTTTTTTTTATTTTAATTTCAACACAAACCCAGGATAAAAATAATCTTATATAAGATCACACTTTCTTAGAAAATTATTATTAATAAATTAATTTAAAAGAGGTTTAAATGAAATTACTAGGCAAAAAACAATATTTATATTATGTACTCTCTTGAAGTGCTCAACAACTTGGCTTGTTATAACACTTGATAATAGTCGTGCATTTACATAGAATGAAAAACTTACTGTATTGGATTTTAACAACTCTTCAAAAAAGAAAGAAAAGTATGTAGTATCACCATCGACTACGTCTTTTGCTAAAGTTTTGAGTACAATCATGCCGGCCTCAGCATGACCTGAATGTACAAGTTGCACACTTGTGTTATTTGCTTGTTTAATGCCTTCTTTTGACCATCTTTCTACATTAAGCACCTGCAAATTAAAAAAAATAAAAATATTTAATGACACAATTTTAATATAAATTATTGAAAATTAAGTCTGTGTATCATACTTTAATTTTTCTATAAAATATCAATCCAATGTAATATTTCAAATACTACTTATTCAAATAATTGTATCATAAAACATAAAATTTGCAGCTAACTTTAGTGTTGGCGGCTGGAAGGAAAATTGTACTAAAACTGAACAGTTCTGTGTCAAAACATCACATTCTTTAGAAAGTTAATTAAAAAATTTCAAACCTTCTTTTAACTTTAATAAACCTAATTATGTGACATTTGCAAATTAATGTTATTTAAATAAATATCGCTTGTATACGTACTAGAGGAATGAACTGAGTGAGATTACCAGTAGCAAGGCTCACAGATATATCCAGCCTCTGTTCTTCAGACAGTATCTGTGCTTTGTTCAAGTAAGAAATGAACATGTCCGTATGACCTGCCTCAGCAGAAACTTTAAGCACTACTGTCAGTGTTGACGAAGATTCCACACTATCAATCAGACTTTCAACTGTTTTCATGTCCCTAAAAAAATATGTTCTAAATGAATACATTCATTTAACAAATATTATTACAAGCTATTCATTCTTGTATTTATTGTTACTCCCCACACGGAGACGTCCCTCGCGGTACCCGAGTCTAAACACACACTTACACTTATAACACTACACTTACGACTTATATTTATATTTACACTTACACTTATATTTAGGGAGGCGATAATTGCCTTTATGTGCTCTTCGCCTTAAAATAATAAAAAAAAAATTATTGTTATAAATAAATAATCTTTGAAGCTTGAAATAACGGAAAGGAAAATCTTAAGAAAAATTATAGGAACAAAATTTCAGGATAATAAGGTAGTATATATAAGAAATGAAGCTCTCTACAAGAAAATTGAAAAACTGTCAGATACTATGAGAAAAAGGAGAATAAATTTTTACGGCCATCTTTTTAGAATGAACTCTAATAGATTAACGAAACAAGTGTTTGATTTTTTCCATAATCGTAAAACAAAACCGAACTGGTTTAAAGAAATTGAAAAAGACTTAATAGAATTAAAAATTACAGAAAATTCACTGCTTGACCAAACTGCTAAGATAATTACCAAAGACGAAAGAATAAGATTCCAAGATAAAACCAAAATAAAACCTAAACCTATCATTTCAGAAGAGGAGAGGAAAAGAAGATCAGAAAGAATGAAGAGCTACTGGAAACAAAGAAAAGTACAGCATGCAAGAAATGATTAATTCAGCGTACCCCAAAGAGAGTGAAACGAAAAGAAGAAGAAATAATCTTTGTTTCATCAAGTATCTTACACATTTATTAACTACTTCTGTTGACTAATAATAAACTAAATATGGTTAACTATCAAGAAGAACCAACGAGAAAAAAATGCCAATAAAGTAATTCAACGTTAATATCACAAATATCTTTTGACGTTTACAAACACAAAATGATAGGAGAAAGTCACATTTGTTGAATACTTACCTATTTCGACCATGAGCTAATATGATATAATCCAAAACTTGTTGTGTTATTTCAATTCCAGAATCTAACATTATTTTTTTAATTTCCATCGCTTGTTTCACATCTCCAACTTCGCACACACATCGCAATAAACTCATACAACAATTGGCATCTAAAGTTAGGCCATCTTTGTATATCTGTGACAATAAGTCAGTCACAGATACAGTGTGTTTGTTATCAGCCAATGAAGATAAAAAAGCGCTATAATGTTTTAAAGTCAAAGGGCCTGAAAAAAATATTTAAAAAATATTAAATACAAGTGGAATACAAGGAATGATTTTAAAAATATACACATAATTATTTATACAGAATGTTCCACAAAGAAACGGACAGAATTTTAAGATATGTTCTACTAGTGGGAAAAAATATGGCAGCAATCAAAGCCCATGCGGAACCTATGATTTGGTCCAAGCTGGTCTGGGAGTGTTGGGAGAACCTCAATGCTCTGTTCCTGGGAAACCGGGTTATTCTTCATTGGATTCCAGGCATAAGGAGGTTGAGGGTAATGAGGAGATAGACCAACTGGCTGGACTGGGATCTGCATCTGAGTTTATCGGACCTGAGCTGACTTTACGGATTTCTCTGTTGTTGGCCAGGTCTGCTATTAATAGGTGGACTAACAAGCAACACCAGGCATTGTGGGTATTCCAATATCAAGTGCCTGTTAGGTAAGATTCCTCATAGAGGACTTCGAGGGGCAGCAGATATCTTGAGCAGAGCACAACTCAGTAAAGTCATGGGACTCATTAGAGGGTACCATGGTCTGAGGGTGCACTCGAACAGTATATGCATGTATCACGAAGAAACCGTGTATAGGTTATGCAGGAAAGAGGAGGAAACTGTGGGATGTGCCCATGATTATGAGACTCTTGATAGCAAGAGGATAAAGGTTTTTGGTTTCCATTACCCTAGGGACCTCCAGCAAGGTGAGTTAGTGAGGGGATTATTGGAACTTATTACGGGCATCAATCTGCTGAACTATTACTTAAAAGGTTTAGTTGCACATGTCTGTCGATCGCAATACCTGGGACTGTATAATCCTTTTCTCTAGTTGTTAATCTAATTTAATTTACTAGTGAAAATAATAAAAAACTGTTATACAAACTTCCTAAATTACTAAGTTTTCTAACGAATTACCACTTTGTGTTATTTACACACAAAATTATATCTTTTTATCAGTAAATGATATGGAGACCCATAGCAAGTGCCATTCAGCAAATTTTTTGAATGTTATCAAGACCCCATTTGAGAAAAAATAATCATTTCATTACCTTTATTCTTTTTAAAATTGCTATTTAAACATTTTTATGTCAAATATTTTGAAATCCATTAATTTCAGAAAATATTTTTCTTTATTTAATGAGAAACAACATTTATTTTTTTGCTACCTTAATGAATAACAGTTATCAAAAAAATATATCTTGGTAATTAATTCTGTAACAATTACCTTACTCTGCTTAAACAATAAAAGCTGATTTCAGGTTTCATATATAAAGAAAAGGATAACGTTTTTTTCCTTTTTAAATAAATCGGTGTTTCTTCTTGGACTGGATTGCTTATAATCAAATACAGAAGCCCAAAGGTCCAGATAAACATCTTTTAAAACAAGGAATATTTTCAATCCTTTAGAAAATTTTATACTGTATTTACAATTGTCTAATCAAAATATTGAATTTACAAGCAAAGAATAGGACAAGGAAGCAATGCTAATTGTGAGGGTACAGTAACACAAGTAACTGCAGCTTGAAATAAGAATCTTGAGGTGCACAGTTCACATCACAGCTTATTTCACTTGACTTTAGCCACACTGACAACCGAGACATGCTTAAAATTAAAAAAAAAATGTTTACACACAAATGTATCATAATTAATTATAAGTGTTACGTACAATCATATACATCAACAATTATCATTAATGTAAAAACTGTCTTAGTTTGTAAAATGATTTTTCAGTTAGGCGTTATATTTAATTTTAAAAAATCTGATTTTTTTACTTGAAAAATGTTGGTTTTTTAAAAATTCTCAACTCAAAATTGAGTACATTAGTCTACATAAACAGGTATTCTATGTTTTTAAGATTACGGTATCTTTAGTAGCCCAAAATAAAATTTTATGTACATCTGAAAATTTTCCTACATAAAAGTCTAATCAGTTATTTAATAATTATAATTATAATTACATTTAATATTCCTCAAGGTATGCCATATAGAAAACGCCAGCTTAGTTCTGATTTTCGGATCTACATTTGGTAGCAATTTCCCACACGACTGCAGAAGAAATATGCCTTGAACACTACCGCAAATACCTAAAATTATAAGAAATAAATCATGTTTATTTATCATAATCGTAAGAATAAACAGTAATTATAAAACATTGTTGTCTACTTATTTATTTAGTAATTGTTAACTATTCGGGCATGTACAAATTCCTACTAGATAAATAAATATAACTTTGTTTTCATTTTATTATTATAGATCAAACATTTACAGATACCAGAAAGTACACTTTAATAGGCTTTACCTTGTTAAACACTAACTGAGTAGTCGTTTAGTAATAGTGATGTCTGTATAGTAAACAGTACTATACCAATTACTCTGTTCAATTAACAGTCCTAACGTAAAAAAAATAAATATAATTTTGTTTAAATTCTTAAATTACTTTCATAATATTGTTCCTTATAATAATCTTTACATTGTTACTTATAATCTTTATTTTCTTATTTGTATAATCATGCCTAGCCTATTTGTATGTTAGAAAATAAACATGATTAATCAATCAAACAGCCTTTATTATGCTTCAGAAACATTTTAGTCCTATGTCCTTAATCCTCAGTACCTACTTTAAAATGTAACAAACCTCACTCTGAGGACTTAAAAAATAGTTTAAAAGTAAGGTATTTGTGTAATTAAGCTGATAAGAACAGATACTATACTAGGCCGCCTCGGTGGCCTAGTTGATAGCGTACTGGGCTTTCACCCCGAGGACCCGGGTTCGATTCCCGGTCAGGGCTTGGCATTTTCATACGCCATCGTCATCCCATCGTCTGCATTAGCCCAAGTGTGCACAATAGTCGGACGTTAAACACCCAAAAAAAAAAAAAAAAAAAAAAAAAAAAAAAAAAAAAAAAAAAAAAATTGTGTAATTAATAGTCACTGTTTATTTTCATAGTTGTTATACTACATTTTTGTTCTATTACCTATTTCATTATTAAATTAAATAATATAAATCAACGGGACATTTAGTAAATTACAATTTCATGCATTTTTTAATGGAACTGTCATTACGATTCACACTGTTTGCAGCATGTATTCTGCCACATGCATGGAACATGTATTATGATTGCTAACTTAGTACCATTCCGTATAGTCAGTATCTCCATGTACATTAAGATTTGACGTTGGACCGCTAACTAGGTTAGTAATCATAATACTGGTTAGGTTATTTTAGGTGTTTTTTTTATCTTCAAATAATTTTTGTTAAAAGATACTTTCGATTACTGCTTTGCCTACATAGCCTACCTATAAAGCAGTTTAGCATTTAGCAGAATCCATTAATTTGCACATTTAACGAAAGTAAATTACATAAGCCTACTTTGACAAAGTAACAAATTCACTTTTTATAATCATTTTATATTATTCTTATCATTTTTTTTATTGCAATTTAATATTATAAATTAATGAAGAAATTTTAATTTACACTTTAGAACACTGAAATAGTTTGAGGTACAGCACAGTCTGCGCAAGTCTATTAATTATTACTAACCTTCTTCTCTTATGCAATTATGAAGATGGTCAATATCACTTTTTCGAACTCTGTTATGCCGTTGTATGTCTGTCTTAATTAATTCTATCTTCTCGTCTATGATACCACCACCAATATTTGTAATATTCTCATTTATTTTTAATGACTTTGTATTATTATACTTGGCCATATCATTAGAACTGAAACAAATATTGAGTAACTATGAGATAAAGCTAAAAAATTAGAATTATCAGAGCCTTCTTAGAATTAATCAGACAATTGTCTTGCGTATAACAATTCTTCTATGTACAAATAAAGTCTATAAGATTATTATTATTAGTCTATAAGTGCAAGTAATTTATACTTTAGAGCTTACTACTTTATACTGTATACAACTAATCTTATATGCCTGTATTTTGGTTAGTCTTCAGAATAATAATTAAACATAGAGTGACTAGCTGATAAAAAAAAGATTACATTTGATATCCAAGTATTATTTTTGCTACAAATTTAACATTGTAAACACTGCTTGAACATAGTTTTTAACTTGATTAGTTGCAGGGATAGATAGTTTTTGAGCTTCTATTTTTATAAAGCAAATTAATTATTATTTCTACACTTTCAAATGATTTACTAACTAGAGAGTTTTTACTATTTTTTTTACATAATTTATTATTGAATTAAAAAGATATTCACCCATGGAAGAATAAATTTCTTACAATTTTATGAAACTCTTTTCATGGAACTACATGTCATTGCTGTTGACCACATATGGAGGAGCATGACAGATTTCCCATGTCAAAGTCACCAACAGAGGTAGTACCCATACAAAACTGTATTAGTTACATTTTCACTCTAACTATATTAGATTCTTCACATACAACCGTGTTAGTTAGGTTCTTAAAATATTTTTGTTTAAGTTCCTATTGCTTTATTATTAATTACACACATTTAATTAAACGTTTTTGCAATAAAAACATGTTAGCTACTTTTCCACAACCGTAATTTTTTTCCATTTTTATTTTCCATGCTGTTATATTTCCAGTTATTAGTACTGGGCATATAATAAAGAATTTTGATGCAAAAATTATGAAAACTTATGAATCACCTTAAAGTACAGATTTATGCTACCAATTAATTATATTGCAGGCGCTAAGACCTACCATATATTTTGCTTTTTTTATATCTATAAAATGTTTTCTTTAGATTACAAATTTTACCAATCATAACAAGTTAAAAATAATAAAATGATTGGTTCTGTCATTTTTAGCAGGACATTTTGCTACACTGTTCAAAATATTGCTATGCCGTCAATTTCAGTGTGCAAACATTTTTAAACATTTTACTTTAAAAAAGAAAACTTTTCATAGAGAAATATGGTAAGGTTCCCATGGTTTCCTACCATAATATATGGTATTATGAAATATGGTCATGGTTTCCTACCATAATAACTGTTAGCTAAAAATTGTGATAAATATGCAGGGTAAGTAGTTTCAATTTTTCGGTAATTTTTTCACTAAAACACTTTATTACATGCCCAAAAGCAATACTCCAAAATATAAAAGTGCGGAAAGTATGATAAATATCAAAAATAAAAGTGACCTGCATAACCTCAAAATTGCTACCACAAGAAAGAGGTTAACATGTTTTTGATATCTAAAACAATAAAAAAAACCTTCATTTCTTTTTTTAAAAAAATACTCAAGGACCTAATGAACACAGCTGTTGCATGAAGAACCTGACACGGTTGCTGGGTAAAAAACCTACTGAATTAAACAAACACCATTTTAACATTTTTTTTACATGAATAAACAAAGGGACATAAATGAACATATTAGGTAATGCATATGAGAACGTGATAAAGCACATGAAAAATAAGTTGGTGTAGGAAATTTAGCATGTTTCATGCAATGTAAACAGCAATGATGTTTCGCCTAGTTCCATGAAAAAACCCTGATATTGTAAGTAATCTTAAAAAAGAATATTTTACACCAGTAAATATTTGTTAATTGGATAATAAGGTATGTAATAAAAGAAAAATATATTCAAAAATAACTGGCAAAACTAAACTTTATGGACTTTTAACAATTTTGGTAATTTTTGCACTGAAAAGCTTCAAATTACGTCCAATATTAATAGTCCAAAATAAAAATTGCGGAAACAATGGGAAATTAGAAAAAAGTGAAAATAAAAGTAGCAAACATGACCTCAAAATGATTACCATGAGAAAGTGAGAAACGTTTTGTGTTTTTAATAGCAAAAACGATAAATTTCATGTGTGTTATTAATAAATGTGTTATTAAAAATGTACAGAATATAATTTATTTTTTTTTTAAATAGAACTCTATAACTTGACTTGGCTGTTACGTATTTAACGTAACTCGGCGTGTGAGTTTAACCTAACTCAACTTGGCAGTCACATTTAATGAAATGTGTGCTAATGAAAAGGATATCAATTTTTTTTTTTTTTTTTTAAATCATAACCTAACTTAACTTAGCTGTTCGACATTCAACGTAGTTATTATGTATACAAGTAGTAATGCTAAAAAAATACTAAGCTTCACAAGTAATATCAATTAGGCGGATGTAAAGCTGTCACAGCTTTGTAAAAATAGTGAATCCTTTGCTTATAACTGCCATATTTGTATATAAATTGAAATTTGGCTAAATATTCCATGAAGTATTTTTTTTAATGCCAAATCGTGTGGTCGTGTGTCGAACTTCATGCCAGTATCTTTCAATCGTATTTGTGTTTGCACCAGCCAAAAAATCAATGAAAGTGACCAAATAGTTAACCATAACATGGGTGAAGCCACTATCAGAAAGCCAAACAAATTTGAGAAAGAATACGAGTCTTTAAAGATGCTGTAACTTATAAAAAAGTAACAAGACTACTATAATTCCAACAAACTGAAAAATAAGAGGCAAACCGCAAAGTTCATAATGAACTGAAGCCATATTTGGAACGATGTTTTCAGAACAAGAACTATTGTGATAAAATAAATGATTTATTATACACTGCATATTAATCTAGTGAAGGGAAGTATGATAAATTTATTTATCATACAAAGTAAACATACAAGCAAGTTTATGTAATGTAACCATGCAAGTACATTCATGCAAAGTAATCATCAATGACGTCAGAATATAAGTTAGAAATACAGATTAATAATAAATAGATAAAAATCTAATTTACTGTACATTTATCATAACGAATGTCAACTTACAAACCTTAATATCTCTCAAGGAAATGATATAACACATTATGCAAGTAAGAAATTGTCAAAATAATGATTTTTGACAAAAGTCCCTAGAATTCAGAAATACGTAATCACTATTTAAAAAAACAAGATGCACTGCATAAATACCCAAAAAGTAATAAACAATGAGATTAACCTAGGATACTTACAATTTTTTTTCCATTTTGAAATAATGATGGTCCCATTTAAAATTTCTTAATAAACCATTAGGTACTGATTTCGACTGACATTTAAAACATCTATATTGGCTACTTAGAGCTTGAGTTAAAACTGAGTTTTGTAACAATACACAATCATGAAGTTTCAAAAAGTGTTTAAGGTGATTCTGAACTTTGCCAAAACAATTGTTAACAATCATTTTGAAAAATAAACAAAATTACTCACTTATTTTTATTAATTCATTTATCTATTAATAATAATGCTTCCTGTAATTAACAGGTTTTACCTTTAAAATAGAAACCAACTTAATAACTTTTATTTATATTATTTTGAGGTTATAAAGTTAAGATTATAATTTACGATCCACATGGTTCAAACGTTCACAGTTCACACCGCCTTGGTCAGTGTAATTATTACCAATCTATGAACTTGCCTATCTGTTTATATTTATTATCTTATATATGTATTTGTAGTTTAGTTCATTTAATCTGTGGTGTGGTTGGCGGGTTTTTCCTTCCCAAATTCTCCCTTCAAGGTTTATTTTGTTTAAAAATTGAATTTTTAAATGCGCTAATCTCTGATGTTGCTTATCTCTATGTAACCTGTTGCAGTTTGTTGAAGTTCATACTAGGTACTGTAGGAAGCAGTTTGTATTGTTTTTTTTTTCAGAAGTGCAGTAAGCCTAGTTTTAATTTAGTTAAAGTACCTAATTATAAAATTTGTTTGAAGAAATCTGAGTTTTGGGGGCTTTTGTCAATTTTGGTAATTTTTGCACTAAACCGCTTTATTTATATGCCCAATATTAATCATTTATAATATTAAAGTGCCGAAACAATAGGAAGTTACAAAAAAGTGAAAATAGGAGTGACCTCAAAATAACATAACCTCAACATAAAAAATATAATCTCAAAATTATTACTGCATGAAAAAGGAAACGTATTTTTAATAGGAAAACCGATGTGTTATTGAAAAGAATATTTTTTTGAAAAATAACCCAACTTGACGTGGCTGTTGCATATTATTAATAATGCAAAGAATATATTTTTATTAAAAAAAAGAACTTGATAACCTAACTCAGCTTGACTGTTTGATGCTTAATCTAAATCGACTCAGCTGTTTGGGTATTTATCTCAGTTGTTACATATATAACTAGTATTCCTGAAAAAGTACTAACCTTTGTAAGAACTGGTTATAAAACTGCTGCTACTTTGTAAAATTAGTGAATTCTTTGCTTATAATTGCCATATTTGTATTTAAATTAAAATTCGGCTAATTATCCCACAAACTGGTGTTTTTAACACCAAATCGAGAGATTGTGTATTGAAATTCACACTAGCACTTTCGATAATATTAGTGGGCTGTCTGTCTTAAAGTAAACTTAAAGTTGACTTATTTCTAGAAGATTTCTAAAATCAGTAATTTAAAACTATTTGGAAGGATTTTAATTTTTGTGACTAAAACAAAAATCATCACATCATTGATCAAAAATAATGTATCATTGACATTATGTGTAATATATATTGTTTTCTGTTATTTTTTCAGGTGAAAAAATAAACTGACACCATGCAAGACAATCAAATTTCTTGTGTAAGTTTTTTCAAGAATTTTACTAAGCTTACTATTATATTTTCAGGCAGTGATTTTCATTAGAGTGCAGTAAATTAGGCCTAATTTTCCTTTAAGAATGTTTTTTTGTTCAGACTTGAAATAAGGAACAATGACATATCAGTTATCAGAATTAGCCTAAAAGATTAGTAAACAGAAAAAGAAAATCGTACATTCTAGTTATTTTATCATGATTTGAATGGATTGTATTCTATTTAACCAGAGTGTGCTCTAATTTCATGTAAACTTTGTTTTTGTAGGACATAGGTGGAATTATCAAACAAATACATGTTATTAATTTCATGTGCCATGATAATTTCATCATAAATTTGAATCCTAGGATTAATTTTATTTGTGGAAGGAATGGCAGTGGGAAGAGTGCAGTTCAAACAGCATTAGTTATTGGACTTGGTGGCAAGGCTTTGTGGACTGGTCGAGGTGCAGCCCTCAAAGGTACATTATATTTGCCTTAAATAATTATAGGGCGTATAGAAAACATATTGTGATTATCACTAACAATGACTTCCGAATTCCACTTTAGCAAACTCATGTTGACGAGGTTTCATAGTCCGCTTCAAAATTGTTTGTCAACTCTTTTGATGTTAGATTAGATTAGATTCAAACTATATGAAGGGATAATTATGCAACTAAACCTCTTGCGTACTAGTTTAACAGATTGATGCCCTTAGTAAGTTCCAACAATCCACTGACTATCTCACTCTGCTGAAGATCCCTAGGATCTTTTGATGTTAAAGAATTTGAATGTGTGTGTCGAACTTTCTTCTCTTTCCTGCTCCATCATGCCAATTAATCCTTTGTGCTCAGGTACAGTTTTTAAAATATGTCCTCTGGGGTTGGATGCTAATGGTACTGGTTGCAGCTTTTTCCTTAACACGTTGGAATTTTTGCACGTTTTTTTCAGATCGAATGACAACAGTACTGATCATGTTAAAATACCTTGAATGCGTGGATGGCCAGCATGACTGGTCAAACAAAATGCTATGTTTTTATATTAATTTAGTTTCTTGATTTTGTCTGGATTGTGCTGTAACGTATCAGGAAACTTTCCAACTAAGTGATTCATGCCTTATCTTTTTTCTGTAGCTTCATTAACTTTCTAGTATCAGTCTAGTCACATATAGTGTTTACTAAGTATGTAATATTACAAACAAAACAGTAATTAGCATTAAATATACTTATAAAATACATAGTATACATAAAATTAAAAAAAAAAATCTGTACTTTATGAACTGTATTATAATGTTATATTTCTTTGTTAAAAATTTATGAATGTTTTAGTTTTGCTGTAACATTATTATAACAATATTTTTACAGGTACCAAAACATTTATAAATAAAAAGATATTTTCTCTTTTTTTATCAGTAAAAACGTTTTCCAAAAGTTCTTAATTTATTACTATTATTATTATTATTATTATTATTAAATTAAATACCCTATATAGTGAAAAACAATTCCGAGCATAACCGCTCTAGTGCCTGACCTGGCAGAGAAACATGAGCGGTCAATCAGGCTGGCCATCCGATCTCTAAGAACTGTCATCTCTTTAAATATTCCTAGCCAACTGAGAATAGGTTGTAGCCAGCAGTACTGACCATACGAGCGCAAAGGGAAGGGGGGAGTGCTTATGTTGTTATGTGTGTTGCTCTATATCTATACATAACCTATATATGTATCTTGGGAGAGAGGAGTATAAGTTAGAGGTACAGTGGTATCGCTGATAAATGTCGTTATTATAAATTTTAAGTTGTTTTTTTTCTTACATGTTTTTGTTTTCTCTACAGACTTGGTAAAGAATGGAAAGAATTCTTGTACAATTAAAGTAACTCTAAACAATTTTGGGTTTCCTTCATATAAACCTGATGTATATGGCCATGAAATAACAGTGGAAAGGATAATAATGCTGTCTGGTTCTTCTTCTTATAAAATTAAAAGTGATGCAGGTAAAGACAAATTAATTAATATACTTCTAAGTTTATGTACGAAATCACTAATTTCATAACATTAAGTACAGATATAATGGTAACAGTTGTTTCTATTATACTTCAAAGAATTATGCTTCTTAAAAAAAAATTGTTGGATATTCTAAAAAATAAAACTATATTTATTTTCATTGCTTACAAACCTCCACTAACCTTTAACAAAAGAAAAAATTTAAAAAATCTTATAACTTTTTCAGTTCCTGTATTACATTGAAAGTGCTAATTTAACATAGACCCGTTAGCAGTCGTAGATCATTGAGTATCTTCCAGTAACCTACATTAGATAAACCACACCTACACAGTCTCCCACGCCAGGATATATTCAACTGTATTTCTTACCTGGGTACAGACATACTGTCTGGACAGTATGTGAATGCTTGGTATAGCTTAATTGAAGTGATGACATACAGCAATGCACTTTTTATTGCAGTTCTAGTGACCTGACCTTGGCAAGTTTGGGAATCAATTTACCATCCCATTCCAGATAACTTAAATCCATTTGCAACCTTTTTTTTTGCTGATATACAGAATGTACTTTTTGTTTTCATACACTTAAGTTTTCTTTTATATATTTCTTGATGTATCTTGTTTTATATAGTATCAGATCATTACGTACTTTGGGATAACTAACGGTCCATTAATGTTACGGTTATAACTAATTGTTGGGATTAAAATTAAAACATTAAGTTTAAAATTATAAGTGTATAATATCGAAAAAAAATAAATGGTGCAGAAACATTACACAAACTTCCTTTTATATATAATTATTTCCCAAAAAACCTGGTTCAGTTGCAGTTGACAAATAAAACCAGAAAATCAACTTAAATTCTGAAAATTGACTCAGCAGATTCTCCTCAAAATTTTAAATAAAATAGAATTACTGCTTGAAATTACATTGAAAAAACAAAACAACCCAAATGTATGTGTATTTACTGCATAAATACCCATTAAGCATGCAGGACAGTAGTTGGAAGGAAAAGTAGGCCGAGGTTCAGTTCTAAGAAATCCATGTGCCACAGCAGGGTTTTGCTGAGTCGTCTGTATTTGGAAGAGTGTCAGTCGAATAGTTATTTACCTCAGGAGGTAGGGAAAAATAAGACACAGCAAAGACCTAGATCTAGAGCCAAATAATGCATTTATGCCTTGCACCAATAGAATTTTTAAAATAAGGGCAACATTTTTCTGAACTTTCGCACTGTGTTTTTCCAGGTGAAGTTATATCAAGAGTAAAGGATGAATTGGATAAAATGTTATTATGTTTCAACATCCAGATTAACAACCCGATTGCAATCCTTCATCAGGACGTAGCAAGAAACTTTCTGAACAGCGATGATGCTCATAAGAAATATATATTTTTTAATCAGGCAACATTGCAGGACAGTATCGAGGAACATCACAAGCAGGTTAACTACAATTGTAATGAAGGTTTGAAACTGACCGGTCAAAAAGAAGAGGTGTGTTACATTTAAAATTGTAATTTAATCTGTAGGCCTAGGCTATTTTTGCTTTGTTTTTAACCTATACTGTAAGAAACTGAACGATCAGTAAATGGTCATATTATTTTGGCACACGTCTATCTACCTGAAATGATGGAAACAAACTTCCAAAAGTAACAATATTTAATAAGCATTTTTATATTTTACAATAAAAATACCAAAATGTACTCTTTTTCAAAATTCATAACTTTTTCTTAAACTTAAAATATTTAAACAAAGTAGTAAAAGATGAATTGTTTATGTTTCAAATTTAAACAATTGTGATAACGTATTTCAGATTTCAGAATATTTTTTCAAAGATATTGAAGTGTTAAGGAACCAGATGAAAGTATTACAAGAGGCAGAAGAGAAAGTGAGGCAGAGAGATGAAGTACGCAACGAATTGTCATGGGCCATGGTAGGTTTTGTCAAGGTGGACTAGTATCTTTAAATATTTTGTTTTCGTTCCGTGATGTTTAGTTAATTACTGAGACAGATTTTTTTTAACAAAAATTAATAAAATATTTAACATCATACCGTATTGTCTTTTTCTGATAATTTGGTCGTATATTCGAGTCATTTTGAATATGCAGTGATAACCTAGCTAACAGTCAACCTGGACAACGGTCTAATTTACAGAATAAAAAATGACCGCATAACAGTTTAGGTTTCGGATAAAGGGTTAAACATTGTTCTGAGTTAAAACAAACAAGCCTTTGATTGATCGGTGTTTTGTTTTTGTAGGGCAATAACTTCCACTTTATTTCTTAGTTCTCTGTTCTCAGAATGCCTCCTCCTATTACCTTTTCTCTCATCGCACCTAATTTTATTTATTGTGTCATAAAGTCTTTTACTGTGTGTTTAATTTGTTAACCCAAGTTTGGAGCTCAGCGCGTTGGTGTGTAACTAGACGCTGGAGCTCACTAAGTATGACATGCAGGTGTATACACACACACACACACTAAATAAAACTTTTCCTACAGCCTTTAATAATTACCTTAATATTTTCTGTTATTAATCCTCATGTCCAAGTCTTCACATTCCATTTTCTTCTGAAGATATTCCCATTCTTATTGATTTTTAGATTTATTGAGTCGATGATAGTTAGTCGCTGCATTTAGTGGTCAGTTTTTTAGCTCCAGCTGCCTAAAAACAAATTTGTTTTTAGTATGTTACTCTTAGATGCTCTCAAAACAAAAACAAAAGCTCGTGCAACATAGATCAATCAGAGAGTATCCAATTTTTCCATTAGGGTATGTAAAATAACATTAATGTATATATTTTTAAAATTTTAACAGTTATAATATTATCGTCTTACATACTTTTGATTTTTAAATTAACAAAATGTTAAGTGTCTTTGTGTGCGAGTTTCAAATTGTTGTCCCCGCAGGGGGGTGCAGACTAGCTGCACCTACTGAGAGGATTTAGACTCGCGGTACCCTAGTCTAACACACACAACTTTAACACTTTACACTCACACTTACATTTAGGGAAGTGATAATAGCCTGAAAGTGCTTTGTCTTAAAATAATAATAATAAAAAAATCAAATTGTTGTTTAAATTCTGTTTTTATTTTTTTAAATATTAATTAAATGGGTCCTAAAAGAAGTACTTGTGGTAGTGGAAGTAAAAGACAAACTTTGACTATTGAATTAAAAAAATATACAGTACTGATTTGTTCTGTGTGTATATATGACATAATTACGTTTATATAAATTTAGTTAAAGTGTTACTTCTGTTCTGTGAATTTTCTTCATTCTTCATCTTTGACATACTTTAATTACTCAATTACTTTCTCCTACATAACAAATTAAAAGTTTTCCATTAGTCTTTATTGTAAATGCTGACTCGCACAGCAGTCTGTGCTTAGATAACAGCCTTGGTTCAGGAACGAATTAAGACCGTTAACCAGGGTACAATTGTTCTTTTAATACTGTATTTAATTACTGGTGCTAAATTGTACAGTTCATTTTTAAAATCAATATTTATATTTTTAAGTGAATGTTTATAGAAACAATGAAGAGTAATGATGCTACCATATTTACAAATAATCTTACTGCTTAGTACTTGTGTAAACTTTAATGTATTTTAAAGTTTAAAAATAATCTTTCATCAACTAATTTCATTGACCGTGTATTTTATAAAATTTAGGTTAATGAAGCAGAACAGTTACTGGATAAGTGCCTGAAGCAGAAAGAAAAGATAGATTACAATATACAGAAGTTGAATACTAATCTTGAACGGTGTAAAGTAGATGATAACGAACTCTTGTCAAAAAAAAGGTAACACACAATTGTAAATAATTCAAAATAATAATTACCTTCTTCATTCTGCAACTTAATATTCTGGTAGTTAAATAGTTTAATTGTTATCAAATAAAGGCATAATAATTAAAGGTCATTGAGAATCTGGATTTTTGGATTGTATTTTGGGTACTTTTGCCATCCCAAATGCAGAAATGCCCAATGAAAACCAATATTACCAATGTATTTAAAAATAAAAGTTGTTTTAGGTTGATCACATGTTCTAAATTATTTCTGTGAATAAATGAATGATTAAAACGATCTTATTCAGTTTAAGTTTAGAGTTACATTCAGTTTCAAGCTAAATAGAGCTGAGTACTATAAGAAACTCGCATGACATGGAAATACTGTATAATTTCTTTTACGTAATCATTTTGTGACAGTTGCAACTGGTTAAGAGGCGTAATTTTGAATTAATCATATCAAGCACGGTTTTTGTCCACTATCTCCTGCATCTCGGCTTCCACAAAGCGGATCATTTGTATAATACCTTTTTTTATACTACTGAGTATTTGGCCATAATGTTTTCCTCCTCCTCAGTGTCCTGGAATGTATTGTATGAATAAAATTTTCTAATGTTATTGTGTTAAAGGGACTTTGAAGAAGAAATCAATCACATTCAAAAGGAAATCGAAAAGACAACAATTTTATTGAAAGGTAAAAGAGAACATTATAGACAGAAAAGTGGAAGTTTTGAATTATTAAAAGAAGAGGTTAGACAGAACGAAAGCAAATTAAAAAGACTGAAAGTAAAAGAAACTGCAATGGAGGAAATGATCTATAAGGCCACACAGTAAGTTTTACGTTGATTTATTTCATAGTCGTTAGTTAGTCAAGCTCTCCAGGTGGACCTTTCAGGACACAGCGTTGTCACTTTCTGTTATCCTTTATCCATTGTTAATATTCACAGTACAAAACTGTTTCACAGATCTGATGGACACGAATTTCCAAAAATGTACAATAAGTTCTTTTATCCTACATTTTTTTTTGAAAATTTAATGATGAGTACAAGATGCTTTAAAATCTGCATAAGCAAGTATTTTCATTAAATTACATTAAAAATATGAAAATGAAGCTGTCAGACTCATGTAATTTGACATTTTTCAGTGGAATTTGAAAAGTTAATTTAAGCAGATTTTAGTAGTGAATGAAATCAACTTTTCAAATAAGGTATGCTTTTTTAAACATTTTCAGCAACCTCATTTTGAAACTTTGGGAGATATTTCGCTAGATAAGAATTTCAGTTCAAACTAAAATACCGAAATCGTTCCAAGATTTAATTTTTAAGTTAAACTGAAACTGTAAAAAAATTTACGTATATAAAAAATATAGTGATAAGAGCATGTTGGCAAAAAAATGGAAAAATTAAAAAACTATAATTTTAAATTTAGCCTAGTCGTTTAAAAAAAATAAACTCAATATAAAATCTAAGATTTCAGTAAAAAAATTACTTATATAAACTTCATTTTGTCCTAAAACCGTATTACATACTGGCAAAATATCAAGTTGCTTTGGTCTGTTGAATTATTGTTGTGTATAATTAAACTAGTGTAAGCAATATTAAATGATCTTTAATTAAATAAAATATTTTTTTCAGCCCGGATCCAGAAATGGAGAAGAAAAAGCAAATAGAACAATTGAAACTGGATAAACTCAAAGAAGAGTTGTTGGATATGGATTCTGTTATTCAGACTTCCGAAATGGAATATAACCAGCTGGTTGAAACTCAAGAGAAAATGCAGACTGAAATTTTGAGGCACAATAATGATTTGAAAAACATTGTTACTGAACAGAGTGGGTAAAAAGATTCATTGACATATTTAGTTTGTACGCCTGGAGAGTGTGCATGTTTCACAGTTAACCAACAGATTTTAGGATTAGTATTTGAAACCGAAATATTTATAAACATCTAAATTTGCTCTCTTTTTGGAATGAATGAATAAATGTTTAGGGTTACTGCGACCTTTGTAGATTTATTATGCCCTCTTTTCTACATTCCTGAGATGCTCAGTTATGCTTCCTTCAGCGATAGTCTCTTCATAAAGTCTAGGATTTGGAGAGGATTCAAGGTGAAAGCTCCCCCACTTCTAATTGGTGACTTGTCAGTTAGTTACTGAGGTGCTTGCAGATTCCTGCTCTGATAATTCCCTTTCAATTTTCTGGCTCTTGACCCGTACATGTATGTTTTGCTCCATTTGGTTAGCTTTTTGTTGTGTGGTAAGATTCTGTTCATTCTGCTTTACAGTCTTATTCATGTTGTTCGTATACACAGCCCCACATGCATGGATAAGGATAAGGTACACTGGAAGATCTTATTCATTCTAGGCCATTCATTCTGGATGTACCTTTAGGCGCCTCGGTGGCCTAGTGGATAGCGTACTAGGCTTTCATCCCGAGGACCCGGGTTCGATTCCTGGCGAGGGCTTGGCATTTTCATACGCTATAAATCATCCCATCGTCTGCATTAGTCCGTGTGCACAATAGTCGGACATTAAACACAAAAAAAAACCATTCTAGGCCAGTGTCATTTATTCAATCAACACAGGTAGTTTTACACTTTAGAATTAGCTATGCTATATAAAATGTGTGTGTGTACTCGCATGCGTGAGTGTGTCGAGTATATGAGTGAGAGCAGTATGAGCTAGAGGTACGGTGGGATTGCTAAGCCCATCAGCTGCTCACTTCAGCTGCCTCCGCCGTATATAATTTTAGTATTTAATATGTTATTTTTAAACGAGAATAAAAACTATTATTGAAAGATTCATTTTCAACTCTTTGTATACATTTCTTACAGATATTCGACAAAGAAACATAAAACTTTTGAAGCAGGAAACAAATAATTTGAGCATGTACTCTAACTATATGCCAAATCTAGTTTCTGCCATTAATGCTGAAAAACGTTTCAAAGAAAAACCACGTGGACCAATAGGTGAGTTTTTTTTTCATAACCTCACAGCAAAGTGGCAAGTGACCAAGAATACCTAATACGGGGAAATGGAAAAAATTCAGGAAAGTTTTATTTAACCGTTTAGTTGCTATGTATCGACTTATTGTACTTTTTTTCGGTAATAGTTCATAATAAATCTAGTAGATATACATCTACTAAATATACATTTTTCAAATGACTAATCTTTTTAGTTCACCTTTCTTGCCACTTTCATACTTTTCCGAACCTTGTTTTTGGTTTTTTGTTTACTAGGTAGTCAAAATGGCTGGCAGTTGTGATTTATTTGTGTTTGTGAATAATGATGATGTAATTAAGTTAAATGTTGTGATATAACAAATTGTTTAGGATTTATTAGAGAATATTACTATACCAGTCTAATTAGGATATTCAATAAAATAAAGTGTAATTAGGATTATGACCTATTCTTCCCATCAGTGGTCTATTTACTCACCTCGTAAAGGCTACTGCGGTTTCGAAATTATTGTTCCATCTTCAGGCCATGATACAAAACGTTAAATCCCTCTGTCGAGCTTGTCACAAAGTCAATCAAAACATTAAAAATATATGTAACACAATTACACAATTAAATTGATTTTAATTAGATTAAATATGTTTGATCTCGACAGAGGGATTTAACATTTTGTATCACAGCCTGAAGATGGAACAATAGAGTTTTGAAACTGCCTTTACAAAGATAGTAAATAGACCACTGACGGGAAGAATAGGTCATAATCATAATTACTTAAATATGTGGTCCGGTGGCTATGTTGCAATAATGAAAATAAAGTGGTTTATTGCAGTTCAAACTTAAATGTTTTAAAATTTATTTCTTTAATCAGAAATTAAAAACTTGTTCTTGTTAAACAAAAAATTGATTAAAACAAACAAATACTATACCAATAAGTTCTACACAATGTATAAAATAACAGTGATTTTTTTCAGATTTTTAAAATGATAAATATTAAATATATTTAATTATATAATTACATAAGTACTTTTCTGATAAATTAACCCAGCAATTGTAAATGTGGTATCATGACCATCAGCCAGAGGGTTAAAAGTAGTAATTTTTATTCTAAATTTAAAATATTTATAATTATTAAAAATCTTTGCCTGTTAAAAACGAACCACAAAATGACTGAGATTAAAATGATGCTAGTAGTAAGTAAAACAGGTGTTTTTCAAGTGATAGTTTTTCAATTGCTTTGCCTACTGATATTATCTCAATACGGTAGCTGATAATAAATAGGCCAAGGAAAGAGGCACTAAGATTCCCAATTATTCCAACTGTAATTACTTTTGTTAATTTTGTTTTTTTTACCCAGGGGCTTATATTAAGGTAAAAGATCCAAACTGGGCTGCAGCGGTCGAGTACTTCATTGGAAAAGGAACTCTCTCAGCATTCTGTGTGTCGAGCCAGCATGACTACCAGCTGTTACAACAAATTATAAACAGAGTTTGTTCGAAAGACGCCGTACCTACAATTTTTAACAGTAAATTTTTTTACAAGGTAATTCTATAATTCTTTTTATATTCTTCTTCTTTTCTGCTAGGCTTATTATCACTATGTTCAGTTCAATGATCTGACTTCCCTAGCTTCGTCAATTCTACTTTCGTTGACGCGTTTCGGAGAACCTCCATCTTCAAAAACTATATCTATACTCATAGAGTATATATACTCTATAAAAGTGTGAGTATAGATATAGTTTTTGAAGATGGAGGTTCTCCGAAACGCATCAACGAAAGTAGAATTGACGAAGCTAGGGAAGGCAGATCATTGTACTGAACATAGTAATTCTATAATACTGAACTTGTCTTTCTCTTATGTACTTTTTAATTTCATTTATGATTTGGTAGAGAAATACATTTTGTTTTATATAATTTTTTAGGTTCACGATGTACAAGAAACTACTCTGAGGGGTTATTCTAACCTATTAAGAGGTCTAGAAATCTCCGATCCAGTAGTCACCAACTTTTTAATCGACAATTTGGAATTAGAATGTGTTCTCATGATACCTACCAATGAAGAAGCTTGTAATATAATGGAAAGAGTTGAGAATGTGCCACAATATTGCAAACGTGGTTTTACCTTGCAAGGAGATAGATATTTTCCAGCACCAAATTACAAATCTTACGGAGGCAAAATGAGAACAAATAGGGCCATGTTATTGCAATCCGATAATAATGATACTATCAGGTAATTTTGTTAGTGATTTTTGTTAATATTATGCAATTTAGTACAACAATTACTATTGGCATAAGTGGAGTCAAACTTTTCAGTAACAAACACCGTAGGGATCACTAAAAACGTTTGTTGTAGAAAAGTATCACACAATTTTAAATTTCTACTTGCAGCTGTACAACTTGCACTTTTAGTTTTAGAAGCTACATACAGATTTAGGTTATGCCAATGGCTAGATTTTTTTTGTTATTTTAAGGCGAAAAGCACATTAAGGCTATTATCGCCTCCCTAAATGTAAGTGTGAGTGTAAAGTGTTAGTCGCAAGTGTAGTGTTGTAAATGTAAGTGTGTAGACTCAGGTACAGCAAGGGACGTCTAAATCTTCTCAATAGGTGCAGCTAGTCTGCACCCCCTCTGCGGGGCCAATGGCTAGGTGTCTATAACATATTGATTGGAAGTCTCCAGTCTTTTGAGACCATTTATCTCAAGGTTTATTAAGTTGTGTTCGATGAATAAATGAGTTTTGTAGGATTATTATTGTGCTGCAACCTCTGCAGCTCTATTGCGCCACTAGCCGCCTTGGTGATAGCATACTGGGCTTTCACCCCGAGGACCCGGGTTCGATTCCCGGCATGGGCTTGGCATTTTCATACGCTATAAATCATCCCATCGTCTGCATTAGCCCAAGTGTGCAGTCGGACGTTAAACATCAAAAAAAAAAAAAAAAAAAAAAAAAATGTAATTTTTTTCTCTTGACCCTCATTATGAAGGTCCTGTTTCATTTGGCCAACCTTTTTGTTGTGTGGTAAGATCCTGCTCATTCAGTTTTTATTATTACTTACGGAAAAACCCACAAGCAGCTAAGGAAATGAGGTCAGCCCATACAGAGCCCTGCATGCATGGGTAAGGCTATGGTACACTGGGAGATCGCCAGGGCTCCGTTTGATAAACTATTAGGCTGATGTCACTCACTCTATTAACACAGGTTGTTTTTTACACTTTAGAGTTAGCCAAGTAATTAATGTGTATGTCTTGAGAAGATGAGTGAGAGTAGTATTAGCTAGAGGTACAGTAGGATTGCAAACCTCTTGAGCTGTCTCTACCGGAACTTGATATAAAGCTGCTGGAAGTCTCCAGTCTGTAGCTGTGGCGAGATGGGTTTGGCCACATGCAAGTTTACAAAAATGTTGTCTTGTTTTGAATTTAGCCAAATATTACTGTAACACAAGTTTTATTCATATCATAACAGGATATTGGAAGAAGAACAAAAAGAACTATTAGCAAAGTCCAAAGAAGTAGAAGTGCTCAAGCGTGATGTAGATCGTAGCAACAGACAATTGCAAGAAAATATTACTAAGATAACAAATGATATAAGAAAGTACAGGAAACAAAAGCAACAGCTGCAGACAGATATTAGACACGTGGAGCAAAGCCTGGAGAATGAAATGCTTCAGCCGATGATGCCTAAGCAGATGGAGACCGAGTTACACGAACTGCAAGAATGTTCCAAGCAAATTAAGACAAAAATTCAGGTGAGTTAAAAAATAATTTTAAACCGTTATTCCTGATCAAAGGTTGATTATTATCAAAAATTTAACGTAATAAAACTAAATTTAAACAATAATACATTCTCCTAGTGTTAGATAATTTCTGTACAGGCCTGTTGAGTTTTCTTGAACTAATAATTCTATTAAACGGAGAAAAATATTTTGTTTTTTTTATTGATTTATTGAAGGAAAATAAATTATGTTTTATAGTGTTTATTTAAAATATTATTAAATATTCTTAATTTTTTTAGGATTTACAATTAACTTTTGATAATTTAAAGTCTGAAGCAGAAAATTATGAGAAAATGGTCACAGATTTAGAAGAAAGTTTAATGAGCTTTAATAACAACAAGTCACGCATAGCTGTAAGTATTTTTTGCATAATAGTTTTGGTTGTTTTGCAAGGCCCAGTTGTAAAGTGCGTGTTACATTCCACTCCCAATTATCTGTGAGCAGGATAATCGCTGTGCAGTTTAACTGTGATTGCAAATAAAATTGGTCTTAATCTTAAGGAGAAAAAGTCACAGTATTGAGGTAAAGTTAGTACTGTGCAACGGTTGCAACCCAGGAACATTTACTGTACACGGACTAGTTTGTTTAGTCTAATGCATTAACCCATTGTGGGCAGCACTAACACTTGTGTCCTCTTGACTCATTGCGGACTGAGTTTATTTAGCCATGTTGGCCACTGCGTCCATGGACTTTGGGTGCTGCACTTTCCCTTTTTCGAAAAGTCTGTTTTATTTTGCTTCTTATTAAAACTTAACAATTTAATAAACAAAACTAAACCAATTTATTTAACAAACTCTGACAAACAAGTTTCCGTCCATTGTGTGGACAAAACAGACGACCGGCTGACAAATGCAAACGACATTGAGAGCAGAAACAAAGGCATCAATACAAAATCTATCGGCTTTCTCCAAAAGCAACTAAATTAAAAGTTAGGCCTAAACATTATTCATCTTGTTATTATTTCATTTGTTTTTTTATTTAAAAATTATATTGACATAATTATTTTGTAAAATATATGTTATTACTTTTTCATCTGTAACATAATTTTAGGGAAAAATCATTTCGTACTGTTGAACCTATTTTTAATTGACGTAACAAAATACTGAAGACAATGCTTTTTCAGTTTTTTAAAATCTATACTTTTGTTAAGTGATAAATATTAACATAAAAAAAATTATTGGTTTTTAAAAAGAAGGTTAAAAAAATTATGTTTGAACGTACTTTTTAGCATGACATTTGTAAAATAGAATCAGAGCTTAATAACAAGAACATGCTCCAAACTCAGTATCAGGAGAAGTTAAAACAACACGAGGCCCTACTGATATCTAAGGATAAAGAAATACATAAATTGACTAAAGAAAGAACCAGATTGAGGGAAGAAGCTGTAATATTGGCACCTGAGCCAGTAGAGACAACGAGGTAAGCCTTAGTTTATTTTGCGTTTGTGTGTTACCTGTTGGTAATGTTGATGCGAAAAGATGGTACAACATTTCCTATTATTAATTTGTTACGGGAAAACAAGATTCTTTGTACTTTAAAGTAGTGTAAGCGTTGGACAATCTGATGTAAAAAATCAGGAACATTAAAAAAATTTAACTAGTTGTCAAGTTTTTACTATTTAATCCAACTGCTGAAAGATAAATTTTAGTTAGTTTTTATTTTTTAATTTCTTGTCAATAAGCTTAAATATTTTGTTGACTTTGTTAGTCCATAACCAAAAGAAGTTACTACGGCTGGTGCGTCTGAGATTGCTAAGTCACCGGTCAGGCTTTTCCGTCTAAGCTTGTGCACTTCATTGTCATAATTTTGAGGCCGCAGTTATTGCGTAATATCTTTTTGGTTAACATCAATCCCTTGTCCTCCTCCTTAGTCTGACATAAAGTATGAACTTTTTTTTTTTTTGAAAGAAAGAATTACTTTTGTAGGAGGGAACAATGATAAACTGTTCTAACAGATGGAATCAAAATTGGTGATCAATCAAATCAAAATTAATGTGGCACTGAAAAAAGTTTACCAGTTATTAAACCACCTGTTCCATTAACTGTGTTTGATTTAATTAATAGTGTTGATTTAAAAGTGCAGTGTGGCAGAGCAGGCAATCTGCTGTGTCTCTCAACTGCACACATCAAGGTTGTAGGTTCAGGATTCATAGTTACTGCCATAATCTTTAACATGTTGAGTGCCCCCATGACGCACACGTGTGTGTCACTTGAGTCCAGTCTAACGAGGCCCCATGACAAACACGTGTGCGTCAAACTACACAGTTATTTTTATAAAATTCTGAGAAATTGGGCTTTGCTGGCCAGGTTTAGGTAAAGGCCTCTCTTCATTTAGGACAGTCTATTGTTTGAGAAAGTACCATTGGTTTCAGGTTTTTGTTGTTATTAGAGTGCATTTACTGGCTAGTTTGACAAGTACGCGTTTCCTACTCTTGAGAGAAATTTTATTTCATTAAAAATTTTATTTTATTCTAGAAAGCGTTTGGTTCAGAAATTTATGGTGTATTTTCTATTTTGTTAAATTTTGTGTTTTTTTGTGTTTGGTTTATTGGCAAAAAGCCATTTGTAACAGTGGCAAAAAGAAAACGTTGTCAACAATGCTATCAGCAAAACATTCGCAAGGATACTTCTGCCCAGATCTACCTGGTTGTGCTTAAAACCATGTTTTAGAATATACCACCAAAACCTATAATTTTTAACATACAAATATTTTATAAATCACAAAATTAAGAGTTTTTATAATTTTTTTTGTCATTAAGAATTTTTTTTAATATTAATTATAAATTTTTTAAATGACTAAAAAATTATTTCAAATAATAATGCACTGTTTTGTAACTAAAATATTTTAAAACTTTAATTAAACTTTTAAAAATGACTTTATTTTAAAATTTAAACTGCTTATAAATTTGACGCACACGTGCGCGTCATTGGCCATTATAGGACCAACAGAAGCAGCAAACTGTCTTGCCAAGACCATGACGCACACATGATTGTCATGGCCTTGGTTGAATGCGAAACAGAAGGGCAACACAGTGCAGTCAGTGAATACAAGAAGACACTGAATGTGTTAACCTAACAATAAATATTAGAGCTTATAATTTTGTTTTGATTCAGCGGCTGTTATGAAAATAAGTAAAACTTATGAGGGAAAAAGGCATGTTGAAAGATGAGTTCCCCATTATTCCCTTTAGGAATGGTTTTTCAAAAAATCCTAGAGCTCCTTTATGTTACAAAATAACTTTATCATCAAAATTTCAAGTCTAGATGTCGTAGTTTGTCTGTGCGTTGATCAGTCAGTCAGGATAATGCATTTCATATATTACAATTTTATTAACAAAATTGTTTATTTCCGCTTGATAATTTTTTGTATAAAGTAAAAGATGAAATCATTTTTTTAGATTTTTAGTGAAAATGGAAAATAATATTCATAAAAAACAAATATTCATAAAAAACACCATTAGAAAATTGTTTTATAATCAATTTTAAAAATATCTGCTATAAGTACAGTATAAGATTTTTAACATTGATTTTCAAAGTTTTTGTTTATAGTAGATATTTCTTATTGTAGGAATATTGACGTAATAGCGGAAGAGTTGAGGTCTTTAGATGTTTATTTGAAATCTTTGGAGAAAGAAAGTGGAGGAAATTTGGAGCAAGTAACCACATTTTTCCAGGAGCGAGTCAAAGCTTATGAAAAAACTAAAGCTGAAATTGACAAATTCAGACAAACTTTTTCTGTAAGTATATTGATAACAGGATATTTTTTTTCAAATAAATTATTCAGCCGCCTCGGTGGCCTAGTTGATAACGTACTGGGCTTTCACACCGAGGACCCGGGTTCGATTCCCGGCCAGGGCTTGGCATTTTCATACGCTATAATAATCCCATCGTCTGCATTAGCCCAAGTGTGCACAATAGTCAGACGTTAAAACACCAAAAAAAAAAAAAAATCAGTTATTTGTCGAAGTAAAATAAATGGTACAAACTTTCTCAGTTGTTGCTACTCCCCACTAATGTCCGATTCAAAAGCTTTTTGAACAGAAATAGAGAACACCGATTTAGTTTCTAAAAATGGAATTTGGCTGAAATTTTACTTTAAAGATTTATAGCAAAGTCAGTGTAACAAATTTTAAAATTGTGTACATTTCTAGTTTGAGCGAATCAAGAAAGACAAACCCGTCTATGAAAAGGGTTTATTTTTAACAGAAATAATGGTTGCTAGCTTTTTAACCATATTTTTTTTTAGGCAGTTAATAATCCATAATTTTCGTTTTGAATGTTTAAGAATTATATTTGAGTAAAAGTCTTCAGTAATTTTGTTTTTTCTTTATTTTTGGGAAAATGTTTTTTAAGAAAACCTATATGGATCTCAATGATTTTAAAAAAGATAGCACTAACATGAGAGAGTGTAAAAGCACATCTTGTATGACTGTCTGGGCCTAAATAAATAACCCTATAACAGCTGTATATATAATCTGAAATTACTTCAGTAATTCTCCACAAGATTGCAGCATTTCTCAAATAAATTAAATCTACTTAACACATAAGAAAAAAATAGTAGGGTCACTATTACGAGCAATGTAGAACTATTGTGGAATAGGAGCAATTACCTGTGGCCTATTGGAGCTGGAGTATGCAACACTGTGCATTGCTAACCTCTCAGGAAAAACCACTAACTGTGGCTTTCTGAGCTTTGGGGATGTTGTGACTGCAAAGTTTTCAATTAAAAGGGATATTTTTTTATCTAGGAAATTTCTTTGCTTATTGAATTAAATTGGTTAGGTAAAAAAACAGTCAATAAAATGTATAATTTAATTATTTATTTATATTTTTTAGTATACTGAAGAAGTTGTAAAAGAGAAGGTGAAAATCCGCAAAAAAAGTCAAAAGCAAATAGCAGTTTGCGTGACACACGCGTTTGACACATATTTGGCTAGCTGCAATTTTAAGGTAATTGAAAATTGTATTATTTTTTAACCAAATCTGTATTTGACTGGTTTCAGTTGTTTTAGATTTTCAGCAGATGCATCTTAACTAATTCAGAGACGTGATCAACACAAAAATCTCATGCCAAGGTCTTCTTTTCATGAAATAATCCCCGACTTATTATTGATAGGCATAAATGTCTATACTTTGTGCCAGTTATACTAATGGGGGTGAGAGATTGATATTGACAGAAAGGGTGCAATCCTGACACTACAATCTTGAGGTGCACATCAGACTGACCAGTGTCGTAGCCACCTCGACTAACGAGCTGTAATTAGTAAAACTTTTTATAGGCTAATATAGTAGAACCCTGCCAAAACAAACCAATCGAAGCCAAGATCAGTTTTGATGAGAAGTAATTCCAACACAAAGAGATTTGTTTGGATTACATCACATTGAGAAACTTATGAAGTGGTATTCTGTCATTCCATTTTAATGCTGGAAACTATGGTTAAATTATATTTTCAAAAAGTTATGAATTTTTTTAGAATTTGAATAACTGTCTTTTTGAAATGAATAAAAAGATTTGTCTGGACAACTTGTTCAATGTATTATGTAAGGATATTTTTTAATGATTTTCATTTATGATTATGCGGTTGGGTGTAAAGTGTTAATTAGGAGTTCGGCCCAGTTGTGTTCAAGCTGCTTAGTATATTTAGTTAATCTTAAAGGATGAAATTGAGTAATTTAAGAAATTTAGTTCTAATTACAATAGTTGTTGTTGTTGTTTCCTATGGCTAGCCCGGACTCCAGTCCATCAGCCTCCTTGCCTCCCAATACAGCCGAGCGAAGCTTTTCTGTCGTCTCGAATCTGCATTCAATCCAGGGGACAGCAGGAGTTCTTTGTTCATATTTGAGTTCGTCTCTTGGCACAGAGGGCACATTTCAGAGGAGTAGACACCACTGTGCTTCAAGTGGGCGGCGAGGCAGTCATGACCCATGTCAAGACGGAACTGTGCCACTGACTGTCTCCTTGGTTTTTCCTTCAGTCCATCCCATTCCTCGTCTATATTTTCCCAGCATTTACCTTTTGCTACGCTCTTCATTTTTTCCATCTGCTGTTTCTTCATTGTACTTTTGAGCATGGCTTTTGCCTTATTTGGATTGGGCAAATGTTTGTGTTGGGGTAGGAGTGAACCTTTCTTTTCCAGCTTTAATTGGTTAATTTAATTGTAAATAAAGAGTAACTGGAGGACCCATGAGCACTTCAACCCATATAAAAAATACAATCAAAAACGTAACCTTACCCCCTATTGATAAGGTATTTAGAGTACCCAAAGTAGACTACGCAGCTACTGAAAGGAGTCCTGTAGTTGGTATTTTACTATACATTAATTAATACAAGTAACAGCATAAAGTTTATGCACTATTATACGTCCTTAATAAGAATATACGTTCACTTATTATGAATTTTAATTATTTGTTATAACTACTCACTTATATTTGGGTTAGGTTTAAAAACCAAAGACAAAAAGTTATTTAGGTCATACAAAGGCATTTTTTTTACGGACTCATGAAATTTAGCCAGCCGAACAATCGATCATTCTGATTGGTGGTTGTACTTGGAGGTTACACGTGGCGAGACTTTAACAGAATTGTTAACCAGCGCCAATTTAGCCTGTGTGTCGTGACATGTTTTGTTACCCCAGAAATCAAAACTTGGGCCCATGGGCTAATAGCCTTAACAGCGGTTTTATTTAGTGTTAATAGTTTTTCGAAGTTCTTAAGTTTTAAATTGAGATGTTTGTTATTTAGGGTGAATTACAGTTCGATCATAAGGCCAAAGAACTTTACATCAATGTTTGCCCAAAAAATGAAAAAGCCAAAGACGCAAGAAGCACAGCATCCCTATCTGGTGGAGAAAAGTCGTACTCGACAGCGGCATTTATTATGTCTCTGTGGTCTCATCTTCAGCTACCTTTTTATTTTCTTGATGAGTTTGATGTATTCATGGTAAGTTGTTTTTGGTATTTTATTCGAACATTTATACAAAATAATTTTTATTTGTAACTAATTAAAATTTATATTTCTTCATTTATTGCCTCATAGCGTGTTATTCCTTAGACCTAAGAATTTTATCAGTGTTTTTGGAAATTGTTAATTTAAGCATTTCTCATTGCAAATATTTCTTCGAGAAAAATAATGTTTCAACATTTGTTTACATGAAAATAGCAATACACTCAATATTACCAAGGTTGAGTTATAAAACTTAATGACTTGTTATCAGGATACGGTAAATCGAGACAGGATTATGGAAATGTTGGTCCACCGAGCCAAAGGACAGATGAAACAGTTTGTATTTCTTACACCATTGGATATGTCCAAAATAAAACCTTCAAATGACCTTCAAGTTTTCCGGTATGTAGCATTTGTTTTTTATTAGTTTAAAGAATGTTTAGTGATTGCAAAGTAAATCAATCTTTAGATTTTGATCATTTATCCATCTTGAAGTCCCTCCAGTCCAAAAAGTAAGTTCCATTTAAAAAAAATTGTAAAACTTTTTTTCAAAAACAAATATAATTTTTACATGAAAGAGGATACTTTAAACTACGAGGGTTGATCAAATATAAACGAGACTGATTTTTTAAAAAATTTATTGCTTACTTACAAATTATTCTTGATACAACTTATTTTTTTCTACATAGTCTCCCGCACGAGTAACACATTTTTCCCACCGGATTGGAAGTTTTTTAATTCCATCTTCGTAAAAAGTTCTCGGGCGTTCATTGTGCCATTGGAGCACGAAGGTCTCCACCGCAGAATCGTCTTCGAAACGCTGGCCTCCAAGCGCCTCTTTGAGTGGCCCAAACAGGTGATAGTCGCAGGGTGATGGGGGATGTTCCATTGGTTCCCAGCCAATTTGATCGAGTTTAAGCCTCGTAGCGTTCGCCGAATGTGGTCGGGCATTATCGTGAAGAAGAATGACGTTTCTCGCCGGTTTAGATTTCCTTTTCCTACTTAAAAGACTGTTTTATGGCCTCTAAAACATCGCAATAATATTGTGCATTTATTGTGCGTCGTTGATGGAGGAAATCGACGTGAAAGGCGCCTTGATTGTCGAAAAATACAGTGGCCATTACCTTCCCGGCCGACGATTGTGATTAGGCCTTCAGGTTTTCTACTGCTTCCCGTCCTTCGGCGAATTCCTTGTGCCAAGCAAAAACACGAGCTCTTGACAGGGTCCTGTCCCCGTATTGAGCCGTCAATCTACGAAAGATTTCAGTCGGATTGACCCCCTCCTTGGCCAAAAACTTAATAATAATTCTCTGCTCCACGGAAACGTGCACTTCACTCTCACTCATTGTATACTGAAGGGTCCGAATGGAAATGTTGCCCATCTACGCCCGTCCCAAACCTCCCAGGCTACCTGAAACCCCACCCTTTAGAGTTCAATGTCCAACGGAAAAGTTTTTAGAAAGTCAGTCTCGTTTATATTTGATCAACCCTCGTACTTTTCTATGTAGTTTCACCAATGTTCTGGCACTAATCGTAGCAGTCGACCAACTTATTCAGTCCATCCTCAATCCCGTCAGTAGTGGTGACTGCCTTGGCTGTACAGTCTTTCATATCGTCATCAGTTTCAAAGCGCTTACCACCAAGCTCACACTTCATGTACAAGAACAGGTGGTAGTCGGATGGTGCTATGGGCTATATCGTGGTTTTTGAAACTGCTTCCAACGGAATTGTCAAATAACTGCTTGAGTGTCACCAGCAGCATGGGGCCAAGATTGTCATGAAGAAACAGGATACCATATCTGAGCAACCCTATCCTTTTGTGTTAGAGGTTTCTCAAGGTCTCACAATATCGTACCACATTTATGGTTTGACCTCTAGGAATGCATTCAACAAGCAGAACCCTTTTCTTGTCCCAGAATACAATACACAATTTTCTGGGCTGACATTGTCAGTTTCAATTTTAGTTTTTTCGAATACTGAGTATGTCATCACTTTTACTGCTGTTTCGATTCCGTGGTGATATCCAGAACCTAAGTTTTGTCGTGATTTAGTTTAAAATGGTCATCACTGTACCAAGTGAGAAATTCAAAGCTTTGCCAAATCACGGGAATTGTGGACTTCAGTAAGCATTTTTGGAACCCAGCTTGTGATAACCTAAGCGGTCTGAAACAATCTGATACAAAAGATTTTGTGAAACTTGTGGAAATTCATCAAAGCATTTTCATTGTGAACTGTCTGTTCTCAAAAATTTCCTCATCAACTTCCTTACCAAATCATCGTTGACAACAGAAGGCTGCCTACGCTGTACCTCATCATGAACATCAGTTCATCCTTCATTAAACTTCCTAACCCACTTTCTCACTGTGCCATTTTGACCGTAAACATTTCGAATTTGACAATAAATTTCGTCTGGCTTAACGTTCTTTGTGTTCAAAAACTGAACGACAGAACAAATCTAACTGTTGGCAAGTTCGTGAATTGTTTTGCACACAGAAAACTGGAAACACTACACAGATCAGCCTTAATGGTGTCAGTTAAAAGATCCCAGGAAGAGTAGTGAGCATTTGCGTAGCACCAATAATAGTGCTGCAGTGGTGATTGAACAAAATGGTGCGTACTTTCTGGACTTGCCTTGTATTCATCTGTGCGCATTCCTAGAGACTAAACTAATAGATTGATTTTGATGAAATTTGGCATGTAGAAATTTTGGTATGCTTATGTCAAGGCCATATTTAAAGTTTTGAAACTTTTTTGGACAATAAACTGTTCAAAATCTTCTCTAATGATTTTTCTGCAAATCTTACTAAAATGTACTTTTTAATTACCAAACAAAGTGTATGGGACGTTATATCGCCAAAACATCCAGTTTGGAAATCTGAAAAAAAATGGAGAAAAAATTAAAAATCAGCCAAGTTTCTCAAAATTCAGTTCAGCAGATGTTTAAATTTTATTAAGGCTACGTGACTCAAATGGTGTGTGTACTACCATTATCACCACTAATTCTATTAAAACTTTTAAGTCTTAAAATATTTTTAGTACCTTTGTTAAAATGTCTACAGAAATTTGTTCCCATCTTGTCTGGTTGCTTGCCGCAAATTATTTTAAAGCATTTTTTTAATGTAATTTTAAATCAAATTATTTTTTTTTCAGTTTGAGTGCACCAAGGGAAGAGCAGCTGTGATTAAGTTTTAACCTAAAAATAAATTTAATATTTGGTACAAGTTGTAATTGTCATATAAATTAAAAATTTGTATTTTTGTATTATAAATAAAATGTTTACATTTTTATATTATATTAAAATGTTTAATATTTACATTAAAAATGTTGAACTCGTAGATTTTATTCTAATGAATGTGAATGGACTCGCATACCACACCCTTTCTTTCTGGCTCAATATAGTCTGTTATACAAGTACAGCTTAGAAAGTATAACTTTGGAGTGCTTATAACAGTAGTGATATGAATTTCATAAAAAAAGTTTTTTTATGTGCTACATAAAGTTCATAGCGTTAGTGGAGATCATCTAACATACAGCTAAAGTGTATTCGTGTAACACATGTAATTATATGTCATAGTCAAGCAATGAAGGATGCTTGTGAAAAATGATTTCTTTCATCATTCTCCAGTTAAGTTTTGTGTGAGTGGGTCGGTTATGATAATTCCATTCTACAGGATATAAGATGATTCCCAAAATAAAAGCAAAATTTTGTTTTAAAAGGTCAAATATTTTTTATTTGTAATGTTCTTTACAATGTGGCCGACAATATGATGTGGTTAAACACTCACTATTGTGTTTTTTCCGTGATATTATCTGGACAATTAACCCTTTGCACTCGGATATGGTTTTTAATGTTCACTGGGATCGAATGACCAGTGATACTGGCCTTAGCCATTTCCTTAAAAGGCTGGAATTTTTATGTGTTATATTCCTCTCCGATCAGATGGGCGGCATTACTGGCCGTATTAAAATCCCTCGAACACGCAGACGGCCAGCAGGACTGGCCAAACAAAATGCTATGCTTTTATATTAATTTATTTATTTAATTTTGTTTGTTTGTGTTTCGCAACATTTCATGTATTTTTTTTTATTCGTCGTTTTCTAAACGGTGTTGTAATGGCTTCTAAAAAAATGAGTTTCACACGAGACTTTACTGTACCTTTTATATTTATATAAATAAAAATGTAAATGTTCGTTTGTTCAAAATTTTATGGCTCCGAAAATCCTTCACCGATTGCTTTGAAATTTTGACACAGCATTGCATTCGAATGCATGCATGCTTTTATCTATCTATATCTACATAAATAAAATGTAAATTTACCTGCCGTTCAAATACTGACTGGTTTGAATTTTTCATTCATTCTAATTTAGTTCTGTGCTTACTCATAAAATTGACCAAGATAATCTCCGTTGTCCACCCACATCTTTATGAGTTTGTTATTCTTCATCAAATGGTATGATATATATCACATTATTCTCTGTTTCTAAAATATACAATGCTGCTAATAAAATTAGCTCTTCTGCAAATTCAATAAAAATATTTTTTTTTTTGATAATGAAAAAAATAATTGTGAAATGAATTTGTATAAATCTTATAGAATAAATTAATAGGCCTACAATATAAAAAAAGGAATATAGCAGTCATATATGTAACACCAGAATGAAAACAAGGTTACTTCAAAAATATTTAACAGAAAGTCATTGCAGTATGTTTTATTAGACAATAATTATGTGTTTTTATATGTATAAAAGACAGGCAAAATAGTATACAAAACAAAAATAAATTACCAGCCCATGTTAAAGATAATTATATAACTGTGTTGAGTATAGAATAGCTTCAATTCAACTTTCGTTGACGCATTTCGGAGAACCTCCATCTTAAAAAACTATATCTATACTGGTCACCAATATTATGGCCTGTCCTATTTATAATTTTCTATCTCCACATCGTACCCCTCCTCTGTTCAACACGTATACATTAAATTTTTAGATTTTTAAATGTAATTACGTTTAAAAATCTAAAAATTTTCAAAAATTAACAGGAGGGACGACCGTTGAAGAGAAAATTTGAAAGGAGCCAGTCAGAAGCGAGCAAAAACGTATGATTTTTGAAGAGCCAGTCAGAAGCGAGCACGTCAGATTTAATGTACACATGTTGAATAGAAAGGGATACGAGGTGGAGATAGAAAATTGTAAATAGGACGGGCCATAATTTTGGTGACCAGTATAGATATAGTTTTGAAGATGGAGGTTCTCCGAAATGCGTCAACAAAAGTAGAACTGACGAATCTAGGGAAGGCAGTTCATTATACTGAACACAGTGATAATAATCCTAGCAGAAAAGAAGAATATAAAAAGAATAATTATATTAGGTTGACACTTAACTGTGCAGCATTTTATTCACATCAGGCTATCAGCTGGGCGCCTATATGAAAAAGTAAGAACTTATAGAATCAAAATATTAGGCAAACACAAGACACTCCAAGTGCTGACCATACATTAGAGTGGCACTGACGAAAAACAAAGCCTATAATTTACAGCCGTCTGAATTATTGCACGCTCGATGCTAAAGGATTAAGGTTACAAATAAATACCACTTTTTTTACTGTAATAGTATTTTCTTTATTCACAAACAATCTACAAAACACTTACAGTACAAACCTCACGTTTATTTTAACTTTTTGTACTCAATTTAATTAAAATTTTGAGACTTATTTCTCAAAAATGGATTACAAAGGAACAATTCACTCGTACTCGAAAGAAAGAAAATTGATTAAGCTCCTTCTTTGACAGACAATTTACGTTTTCTTTAAAATATAACAGAACGCTTTGTTTAATATGCAATACATACATTTGCTGTATAGATTGGCAGTGAATCGGCAGCGAATTATTTACACTTCAAACAAAAAGGCAGTGATTTTTGTTTCACGTCGTAATGGAACTAAACCACACTTTCAAACAATAGTTGAACAATATATTACAAAATAATGTACATGTATTTTTGTAAAAAAAAGCTTACATGATTTTATTACTATAAAAAACGTACTTTCATTACAATTAACAATAATTTTAAAACTGAAGAAAAATATAGTACAAAATTATTAAAAAGAAACAATTTTTAGTTTTATATTTTTTTTAACTGGGTATTTTTACAAGAAATCAATACATACATAAATTAATGTATATTTTTAACAGTTTACAATAAAATTAACAAAATTTTACATACTGATTCAAATCACATTGATCTCTACAGATTTTATTTAATTCTTCGTTACTTCTGATTTTGAAAATATGCCTTGTTTATTTAGTATTTACAAAATTATACAATAAACAAGAGAAACTAACCAAGCTTCTTCAAATCTTCTAAAGCTTGGGTGGACTTAAGGTAGAAGCCTGAATGTTAAAATGTAAGAACACATATAACTTTTAAATGTTAATAAGAATTTTAAAGGCATAAGGTGTCTTACAGTTTGGGGCTAAAATATTATTTAAGGACCATTCACATAGGCAGTAAAGGGGCAAAAACAACAAAATGTTATGCAGTTGAAGAAGAAAGTCAGTTATTGAATTTATCTTGACTTTGAAATTACAATTAGAAAACGGGCTTAAAAACTTAAATGCTTTAAGTACTATTTTCAAAAACAGGATAGTGTTACCAACCACAATAAAATAAAATATCAACATATAGAGATTTTGAAAAAAAGTCTGTTAATAAATATTTTGGTATGTACTGTTAAAATAAAAACAGCAATATATCGTTGAAAAAACAAAAAATATACACAAATTGTAAAAAGGAAAAAATAATTTTATGAATCTTAAATCTGTGTTACGCATGGAAAATAACGGAGAATTTTAAAAAATAAACCATTTTATTTGTTACAGAGCAAATTTAAGATTATTGGAATTATCCACGCTCGTTAAAATTCAAATACACACAGAAATTTACAAGCCCAATATTGCACGCATTAACATGCACATTTTATCAACATCTGATATTATTTCACAGTAAAACTAACCTAATATAAAAATTAATCTAATATAAAAAAAATATGTATACTAAAATTAATAGAATATGACGAGTGATTTTTCTTTTAATATCTAGTCAAATTAGTTGAAATTTAGCATAATATATATTTAATAAAATAGAAAAAATATATATAGATTTCATCATGAAATATAACATTTCTGGGTTTTAAAATTTGATATTATTGCAAATAAATTAAACGTAAAACACATTAAAAAAAAATTTTAACTATGTTTTACACAAAACCTCAGTTTGTGAATATATACACACAATCCAAATAGCATACAATTACATTTAATTTCCTTTCTCATTTTCAACTAATTTTATAATGAAAGCAGCAAGCCCATAAAATTGTATATATTAAATTTGGTTAACATAAATTGTAATATACAGTTTAAATACAAAATAAAAAACAAATAGAATAGTTAAGTCGTACATAAACACGCCCTCCTGTATATTCAATAATCTAGTGAACACTTAAACATATAGGCAGTGAAGACAAACTCGGTTACGAGATCAAACATTCCATCGAGTCAAGAACAAAGAAATTAATAAAACAAAAAAAAACAATAAAAAAAAACTAACAGGTTATGAAGTTTGCATTAACAACATTTACGTTGAGATACTCCGTATAAATGGAATATTCAACCGTTCTAATACATACACGAACTTTACAGTGCCTCTAAACCTTCCCTTAATAATTACAAGTAATCTATTCGCAATATACAAGATGAATATGTAACTGATGAAACAATACAGGTACGCTGGCAAATATTTGTAATTTGTTAAAAGTCGTTCGAAGAAAAACGTTTTTGTTAAACTGTAAAAAATAAAAACAGAACAGAAAATACAACACAAATTTTGTTAAAAACATGTGAAAAAGTAAAAAATATTTTGATTACGCATTTCACCCGTCGGACACTCGGTCTCCCAGCTAGCACCAGGGTTCTCCTTCAGTGCTGTGATGCCAATCCCAACCTTTGCCTTTGGGTCGAAACTTCCCTTTGTGGTGGAAGAACTTCTTCTTAAAATAATGGTCGCCTCTTTGATAACGCAAAGGAACAGACGGAGCCAATGACGGAGGACTTCCAGGAGGAACAGGCGAATAAGGACCATCCAGAGGAAGAAGTGGCGGTGGTGGCGATGAAGGTGAAGGTGTACGTGGCGGTCCTGGTTCCAGAACTGGAGGGGAGTCTCTACCAGGAGATGGTCGATAGAGTCTTGGCATTTTCACAACAGAATTTGGCGGTGCTGGTGGTGGATCACCATGTCCGATACCACTGTCTGGACTCGTATTACAGCTCACTGCACCACCTTCTGTACTGCGACGTCGTTTGTCCAGTTCAGTTGAGGCGAATGCAACGAGGCGGTCAAAACCAGAACTAATTTTGTCTTGCCATTTATCCAATCCTATAACAGTAAAAATATATTGAAAGACAGAAATCTTCTGTGAAAAATATTTTTTTAAACACTTCATTAAACTGATCAAAAAAAATTATTATAACTGTGTATTTGAAAAATGAACATTTCCGATACAAAAAAATAATAATAATAAGTAGTTGCCACTGAAAGTGGAGGTTGTTCAACCTACCTATTGGTAACCAGTGTTACCAATTCAGTAAGAGAAAAATGGAAGGAACGATACCATCTGCAAAATGTTCTAAAAAATTCTACCACATCAATACTATATTTTGTAACTATACAAAATCTAATAATTTTGATTTTATAAAAACTAATAATAAAGAACTAAGCTAATGTATAAGTTTTTTATACCTTGGTTCAAGCAAAGAATATCAAATCGCAGTTCAGATAACTAATAATATTTTAGTTTACTCATGGTTTCTAGTTTCATACTTGAAGATATTTTTTTAAATAAATTTTCATCACAAATCTGCTTGACAAGATATAAACTTGCACATGAAGAAGTTTAGCTTTTGCTTTATGGCAAAGTAACTGTGTTTCATTCCGTGCAGAAAAAGTACAAAATTGTATGGAAATGCTGTACCAGTATTGAAGAATATCCAAGAAAATTAATGCTTATGGAATGAGATAAGAATTCATAAACAGAAAGTTGAACATTTCAAAAACCCGATTTTAAAATTTCTAATTAATTTCTTTTTAATAATATATTTTAGCTGAAAAATACATATGTTTACATAAAGAATTTCATGAGCAACACTGTGCTGGTTCTGCATATATATATATTTGGTGAATTGTCTGATGTTTTAACAGCATGATACAATACAGAATTGCGCATATGCAAATTTAAGAAATGTCTAAAAGTACCACTTTTGCAAGTATAGAACCAAACTGATGATATTGTCAGAGATAGTGAATGCAGAGCCGAAAGCAAAACTATTAGAAAACAATGAAAATATCATTATTGTACTTTTAAATTTCCCTTTACAAGGAAAAGACCTGGTGCTACCAGGAACAGTTATTGTAGCAACAATCATCGATCTCAAACCAGTGTCATATTGTACAATACCTGTGTTGGATGTTCATCTGCTTTTAGATTTTTAAACATTCAATTTTTGAATATATATATATATATATATATATATATATATATATATATATATATATATATAACAATGATATAATACAATTATATTTTGAGATGATGTTTTTATATATTGTATGCCATCCACGACCCACCCTAATTGCTCACGCAATCCACTAGTGGGTCACGACCCACAGTTTGGGGGCCACTGGTCTAGAGAAAACCATGTTTTTACTTTCCAAATACTCGTATTACAGTACTATCAATGAATACAGAATACTTAAAGAAGGTCAGGCCCCTTGATACAAATTCTACGCTAAGTATAAGTTTGGCTGTCAGGCACCAAACTGCACCGAATCTAATGATAACTACAATAATAATTACTTCCAAAACATTTTACAGATAATAATGCGCCCATACCAGGCAGTTACCCTAAACCCACGACATCGGCCCAAGTTGTCCTACATTCACTATTCTCTTTCTACATCCCTTTTAAACTTCATAGCCATTTATGCACTACACGAACCAACGCCACTGAATGGTGTGTTTCTAAAAGCCGAGCAATGTTTTTCAATCAAACATGTGTAACCAGTCATACACTACACAATATTTAGATTATTACACTAACGTTATTGTAGGTTTATTAGTACTATTAGGTAGGTTTAGCCTATATCTGTATTTTTTTTTAGTTGTTTTTTTTTAACATCCGACTATTGTGCACACTTGGGCTAATGCAGACGATGGGATGATTTACAGCGTGTGAAAATGCCAAGCCTGTACAAATTCGTTTACAGTAAACTCAGTTACAACGCTATCTCGTTTACAGCACTCATTTACGTTTCATCCCTTCTACCGCGTTATATCCGAGGTCAACCGTATTACAATAATACCAAAAAACTATTGTAAGATTATTAACTGAGTATAAAATTACGACATTTCTAGAATTCTTTGAAAACCACTAACATAATTACAATGAAAACTGGAAATCAGCCAGCTGAATATTTATGAAAATAAATACCGTATTTCACTGATTCTAAGATGCCATCGATTCTAAGATGCCCAGTATTTTACAAACACATTACAAAGCGACAGACATTTAAAAAAATCAAATTTAATAAAAATATCCTATTTTTCTTACTTGAAAATAAATACCTGATCAAACGCTTAAATGAACTAAACTAAACCTCAGGATTACAAGAGGAATTTACTAAACCTATTGAGAGGATTTAGACGTCCCTTGTGGTACCCGAGTCTAACACACACACTTACACTTACAACACTACACTTAAAGAATTTAACACTTTACACTCACACTTACATTTAGGGAGGCGATGTGCTTTTAGCCTTAAAAAAAATCAGGATTATGATACCTAGAAGTAGTTATTAAGGTTATGTTGATAATGAAACAACATATTTTAATACCGGTATTATCTTTAAAATTCCTGTTCTAAAGCTGTTTACATTTTGTTCAGGAAATAACAAATTTTTTGTTTCATTGCTGCATCATAATGTACAATGTTTGAAGATATTTTTCCTGTATACGATATTTTTTTTTTTTTTTTTTGACAAACTACTTCTCACCAAACACAAGATTGAAATGAAAACACTTGTTACTCACTAGCTATTGGAAACAAAATGACAGAATTGTAAAGTAGGGAAGGGTTACCAAAATAAACGATCTTGCAGCTCTGCGCTTTGTTCTATTGTTCAGGTAACAATGGTTCATGTCTCGAAACATGAAAGAGGTATTTTTGGATTACCTAATACAATTATGATATCAAATCTAAGACACCATCGATTCCAAGATGCACCTCGGTTTCTTGAGTATCAGAATAGGAAAAATATATGTTTTAGAATCGATGAAAGACAGTAGTTCAAAAATGTTTCTAAACTTTTCTTTAACAGCCTCTTTTATATAATTTAATGTTTCATTTATCGTTAAGTTAGTATTCAAAAATCAAAATATTTAAAAATTTGGTCAATTTCATTTACTTAATTTTTTTTTAGGCAAGACAATCGTCTTACTTTGTCTTATTTTTCACAGGAAATCTAAAGAAATATAAATTCATTTTTTGCAAAGTACCACTACGACAACTGAAATAATGATATTCAGTTCCATTGGACAGAACACTTAAAAACTAAAAGACTTAAAATTAATTACATTAAATATTTATTCTAAAATACAGCATTTTATGAAGATATATTACTGTTGTCCAACGACATGTGACGGACAAGGGAAACGTTGACTGACCTTTACTGACAAGGGCGGTAAAAATTGCAGATTGGAAGGGAATGTTTTTGTCGGAGGGAGTGAGAAAAAAATATTTGTACAGTCCTGATCAAAACAGAAAGATTACAGTCTAGTTTTGCTGCTAGCGCAAAAATCCTCAGCCGCCGAAGCATAGAATTTTTCCCTATACCTCTGACCTTCTTATAGTATTCTGTATTAACTGGTACTTACTACTCAGCTAGGCTAGGCTAGGGTAAAGCTAAGCTAGGTAGACTTACCTGCTGTGTTAATGCGTTGCAGTGTTTAGTGTTGGACACTAATAGTGAGTGCGGGTGCGGGTGCAGGGTGCAGGGATAACAGTGCGCCTGGGAACAGACGGGTTTGCAAAGCAAGTCACCTCTACCATGCCACAATACATCAAGCAATCAACAATAATATATTAAAGACAGTAAATAAGGAACAATTATAAAGTCAAATTAAACGAAATAAAACAAAAATTTAAGAACAAATTTAAATTGACTTACGATGAGCACACTTGAATAATTTTGTTGTCAATTATTTCAAATATATTGTTTACAAAATAAATTATTTGAAATTTGCAGTATATAACGTCAAATTTGAATCATCTATTTACATAGTCTGAATACTCAGATCCTTATAATGTTTGTCTGTGTTCCTGAAATAATCTTATACTTGTTTTGTAATGATTATACAAAATATTTTTAATGTATTGGATACATATATGCTTTGACTGATCTTTAAAAAAAAATATTTTCACTAACTATTACTAGTTTCGGTACATTAAAAGGAAAAATTTTAAGGTATAAGAATGCATTTTTATTTTAAGAGAATTGAAACTTATTAAGATTTATAGAATCACAACAAAAGGGATTTTTTTGACACTAAAAAAAAATGTTTGCATCAATGAGCAAAACAAGATTTTTGTTAAGTGGTATCTTAGCTTAATTAGTCATTTCTTAAGTTTTTTCTTTTTAATGTAGGTAAGAAAATTGTAATGATAATACGGTATAAATGGTTAATGTGTTTTCTTTTTATTCCAAACTGTTTGCCTTGTTAGACTAAAACTTAGCACAGCAAGTCCTAAAATTTATTCTCCACAGTTTACAGAACGCTTAAATACAAATCACACACAGTAAGCATAATCAGCAAATTTCCACTGGAAAAATGAGCTATTGGCGCCACCGTCATGATAAGACCCAGCCTACGACCTTGAAATGAGCATCAATTCTGGCCTCTAGATCACTTTTTGAAGGATTGTTCAAATTTATAAATATATAAGCTATAAGGTTGGTATTTTTTCACTTGTTAGCACATTTCCATTGGAAAATGAGCTATCGGAGCATCCATCACGAAGAAGACCCATAAGGGGCAAAAACCCGACCTTTAATCACTATTTGAGAGCTCATTAAAATTTTATAACTATATAGTCTGGATTGAAATATAATAACGTATGACACTGAAGGCTTTCAATCGTACCAAGTTACCAACTTTATCTAACCATTTAAATTATTAAACCAGGTAAAAAATTGCTTTTTTTAAGTAAAAAATGGATATGCACATGAAACGCCCACAAGATTTAGCCCATTTTAGCCAAAAAAAATTTGACGAGAACAGCAAAAATATCTTGTTTAAGATTACAGGTGCACATTGTATTACTTTATGAACGTATAGTTTTACATTATTGCTATCGTCTACATAAACAAAACAGATATGAGAAATTGTAAGTATTTTTGTTATTATTTTGTTGTTAAAACCTTAAGCTGGACAACAACTAACCTTCACCAAGAGTTATGAACGATCAGTTAATTCTTTCACCTACTGCTGTTATAACTTTATAATATTCCGAAAAAATTTTTAATAAGCTAAATTTATCCACCACCATTTTAAAATATACCGTAAATATACTTTACTTATTGCTATTTAAAGAGAACTTAATGTTTCAATGCACATGTTCAGTATACTATCTTTCAACAAAGTGGTTTTAGAGAATGTGTCTCAGTTAGGATGTACTAAAATTAAATATACCCAATACAATTCTGTATACGGAGTGTTAGAGTGCAGGATAAACCATAAAAGAATTTCAAATTTTTAGGATTTTATATTGATGATAATTATCTTTGATTGCTGGCTGAAAATAATTTGCTACTGCAGAGGAATTTCAAAAGTTTAATACAATTTGAAGTTTTAATTCTTTGAAAATGAATTTAACTGCAGGTGTAGTTTCTATTGGAAACATTTATTGGAAACATGACTTAGTACAATTGTTATTTTTAAACAGATATAATTTACAATGCTTTTTAACTAATTCTTTGATTTAGACGAAAAAATATTTCAGTATAAAAAAATCAATGTTTCAGTATAAAAAAATCAAATTGATTTTGTTACAAATTATTTTATACAACATAACTATAGCCTGGCCACGAAAAAAAAAATGTTTTATTTATTCCGATGAGTACTTAACACAACTTTCTTATAATAAGAAGAAAAAAGAGTTTACTCTTGTACAGTTGTGTGTTTTGTGCTAGAACTTAACTCTGTATACTCCCACTATAGAAGAAGACTGAAAACAGTCTTTGTAATGGCATGACATCCAACAAAATTTGAGAGTAATTAAGGGGTAAAACCTTAAGGGCAAAAAATTTTGTGTTATTATTTCTTTAATGTGAGATATCATTGGAAACTTTTCAGACTAAAAGTCATTGTATACTGATATACTGATTAATTGATTGCAGCATTGATTCATATTAAGTCCAATTCGAAGTCGCTGGACGACCAAAAGCAGAGCTTGAGTGTTCGAGTAGTGTGTGGGTGAGCATCATCAGGGAACAAAAAAACTGTTTTGTTCAACTTTCCCCGCCTTTTTTTTTAATCATCTAACGTTGTTCTTCAATGAATGATTGACTCCAATGAGAAACCATTGGCCTTGACATAACTCACCATGCACACTGTACAACTCACAATGAATTTCACATTTTACTTGTACTTTTATATTTTGCCGTAAATAAGGAACAGCATTACAAACTTCGTAATTGGCAGTAGGAGCAAGAGAAGTCTCCATGGTTCCTGGCACGCGACTGACCAAGCAATGAAGGTAGACGTATAGAACTTTTTCAGTGCTGCCACTATGGCCAGACAAAAGTTCATTGCTACTCCTGGACTTTTTTCAAACTGTGTGTGTGTATGTGTGTGTGTGTGTGTGTGTGTGTGTGTGTGTGTGTGTGTGTGTGTGTGTGTGTGTGTGTGTGTGTGTGTGTGTGTGTGTGTGTGTGTGTGTGTGTGTGTGTGTGTGTGTGTGTGTGTGTGTGTGTGTGTGTGTGTGTGTGTGTGTGTGTGTGTGTGTGTGTGTGTGTGTGTGTGTGTGTGTGTGTGTGTGTGTGTGTGTGTGTGTGTGTGTGTGTGTGTGTGTGTGTGTGTGTGTGTGTGTGTGTGTGTGTGTGTGTGTGTGTGTGTGTGTGTGTGTGTGTGTGTGTGTGTGTGTGTGTGTGTGTGTGTGTGTGTGTGTGTGTGTGTGTGTGTGTGTGTGTGTGTGTGTGTGTGTGTGTGTGTGTGTGTGTGTGTGTGTGTGTGTGTGTGTGTGTGTGTGTGTGTGTGTGTGTGTGTGTGTGTGTGTGTGTGTGTGTGTGTGTGTGTGTGTGTGTGTGTGTGTGTGTGTGTGTGTGTGTGTGTGTGTGTGTGTGTGTGTGTGTGTGTGTGTGTGTGTGTGTGTGTGTGTGTGTGTGTGTGTGTGTGTGTGTGTGTGTGTGTGTGTGTGTGTGTGTGTGTGTGTGTGTGTGTGTGTGTGTGTGTGTGTGTGTGTGTGTGTGTGTGTGTGTGTGTGTGTGTGTGTGTGTGTGTGTGTGTGTGTGTGTGTGTGTGTGTGTGTGTGTGTGTGTGTGTGTGTGTTAAAAGTTTATACAAAACTGTTTGACCCCTCCAAAAGTTCAAATTTTCATGTTGCTTCTCTATTTTTGACACATTAGGTTTCAAAAAAATTATTAACCTCTTTTGAGAAAAAAAAATCAGAATGTTGTTTTTTTTTTTTTTTTTTAATATTTTTCATTATGTATTCACTGGTCTCAGCAACAAAAGTATGTTCTGGAAGAAAAAAATCACCTAGAACTTTAGAAGGTTTTTCTATGATTGAAATTAAATTGAACTGGACATCATGGTGCGATATACTGGATTTGAATCCATTAGATTTTCAGCATTTTAGAAGTAAAAATGAGTATGTTTGCAATTAGATGACACACAATGCAACATTGATTCATCATGTTCAGGTTAATTTTCATTCCACAACTAACTGTAAATAAATACTTTTTAACATGTCCCTGCTTTGTTTATTTTATAATAAAATTGTTATATTCCCAAAGGCATAAAAATAACTGTATAACACTGTTTTCATTATAAATATATCACTACATAACTTGCCTTGTAGTAAATTTTATTATATTTTTAATAGTCAGTAAAGTATATTTTTATTTTCTAAAATAAAGTAATCTAAATAAATAAATTGTAATATATTTATAATAAGAAGAAATAATACAAATAAAATATTTCTAAAATTATTATAGCCCAATAATAATGTTAGTGTTCTTGTGTAGCTAGTCAATTGTAAGTTTTTTTTAACTAAACTTGATAAAAAAATATTTCATTTAAACTTTTTTATCCCTATTTTATTTTAACAATTTCCCATCATAAGTTATTCCAAAATGAACTCTTAATTCACGTAATTCCACAAAATCAGTTCTCCAAATGTTTTCTGACACGGAGAACTTTTAAATAAAATTTGGAATAAAACAGTAAAACTAAACTGCTTTCAAGTCAGAATCGCTCATGGCTGTTTCGTTAAGACTAACCTTGAAAGTTTTACAAAACGGTTGCCGTGTTTTACATAACAGAGATTTTCTTCTGCTGCGTACTATCCTGCCGTGCTCATCAGTCTTTACTTTTATTAAAAAACATTAACTGAAACAAATTACAATGAGAAAATAGAAAATGGAAAGCAAGGAGTGTATACCTAAACACCACAGCATGCGGTAACGCCTTGGAAAGCTGTAGGCTCCAACACCATCACCATTTCTTACTTTATTTTACTAAAATACACAATCTTTTCTCATGCACTTCTACTCTACTCTACTCCAACGTACTCTTCGCATTCAAGTTAAGTTTGCTACTTATGAATTACCTAACTTTCTCACGCAGGGTAAATGTAAAAAAATTCCCAGAATTATAACGCATCAGTTGTTGACAAAGTGACTGTTGCTCATAAAAATACTGTTTCCCAGAGTTGGCAACACTGTTACGGTGGCGAGAAAACTGTTCAATCAATGTAGCAGTTGTTATATTTGAGATCTGGTTTTAAACGCTATTTAGTTAACAGCATGATAATATTAAATTTTTTTTTTTTTTTTTTTTTTTTTTTTTAACATCCGACTATTTTGCACACGGGCTAATGCAGACGATGGGATGATTTATAGCGTATGAAAATGCCAAGCCATGGCCAGGAATCGAACCCGGGTCCTCGGGGTGAAAGCCCAGTACGCTATCAACTAGGCCACCGAGGCGGCCTAAATTCTTCGTTTTGCCATTGATTTCAGCTTCTGATTCATTTTTGTCAGTGCCACAAAACAAAAATAAAGTATTCAACACCTGATATTTGAGTTAGTAACTGATACTTAAACTCCAAAACATCAATTCTTATTTCTGAGATAAACCAGCTTGTTGTGGATATTGATGATATGCATCTGACTGAACAGATGACATCATGAACTGGTGTACTGGGAAGAATGATGTATTGCATGAATCATCTTTAATACTCGTGTAACTTTCACACAAATATTGTGCAACGTTTTCATTCAGCCACCACCTGAAGAGTCTCAAGTTAAATTCTATGTAATTTACTGTTTGACATTCAGGTTGCTAAGTGACTGGAATAAAACTCAATAACTACTGTTTAATTAACTGACAGTTCTCCCCACATTTTTCTGCTATCTATAGCAGTGATACCAATTCCAAGAAAACAAATTTCCTGCTGTCAATAACTCTGCCGGCTGATACATAATAATTTAGGGAATTTCTTGACAGTTTTGAAAGATATACTGTCATTTAAAATAATTTTGTTTTTAAAAATTGTGAATTTTAATAATTATAGGTTTATAAGAATCATCTCCAGACCCTAATTACAATGTTTTACTTATATTAATTTTATAAAAAATAAAAACAATCAAACACAAAAAGTTTATTATCCTTAAAATATTTAGCGCAGTTATTACGTAATCGTTTATATAAAAACTTTGCATTTTCTTTTAAGTGCTGGTCATGTTTATTTATTACAAAATGAACACATGTTTAACTCTTTATCTGCTGGGATTGTCTTAGAAAACAGGACGTAATTATTAACAAAAACCGTTTATAATTAAATATGTATCGGTAAATGAGTATATGTTTGTTAGTAAACCTTCCCACTTGCATGTGATAGTTATAAAAATATATTTTTATCTCAGTTATGAAGCTGTTGCTTAAAAGCATTGTTGAAAATTGAAGATTTCTAAAATCGACTTTTGCTCAAATTTTTTAAATCATACAAGAAGAAACATACTAGAAGTTTACATACAAAATTTGAAAAAAGGAAATTGTTTACGACAAAATCGAAAAAACAAAAATGTACTAACCACGATCTGAGTTGACTTACATTCTTCCAAATTTTTCATTTTTAATTTCAAATTTTGTACACCTCCTTCAGTTGTGATATGATTAATATTCTAGCCAATATGTTTGACTAATTACAAGGAATCAGGTCTTTAGATTTCTACTATTGTAGTTCTTGTAATGGAAATTTTGGGAGATAACAACCATTGCATATCCCTTTGGTTTCTGAATGTCTACATTTGAAACCTACTGATCAAAATAATAAGAGCAATTTTTAAGAAAATTTGTATTTTTGGTCCTTTATTATGGATAACTATCATACTATAGCGGTATTTCTTTTTATTCTATGAAAAAAGTTAAGGGAGCAAGGAAGTATGAACTTCCTTAAAGTATGTATTAAAACATTTTTTTCTCAAAGTTTAGATTAATTTAAAGAATGAATACATAAATAATGAATGGCTCAAGTAAACAGTGAGCATTTGGTTACAATCCCCATATTGCCTTACCGAGTAAAACACATTTTTTGAATAATCAATTTCGTTTATAGAAAAACAATATAAATTTTAAAATATTAACGAATGATTTAAGCTAATATGAAGAATACATTGCTTCTTAAGCATTAAAAAAAAACAAGAATTGGGAGACAAATTATTATAAATTAGGAAACCAAATGCAGTTGTCATTTGATAATTCACACTTCAATAATTCATAAAACCTTGGGAAACATTTGCCATCATTGCTGATCATTTAGCACTACCCAGGAGACATGTACAGCTTAAAGTGTGCTGCGGACGCGATCAACCACTTGAATAATAACATAGTGATATTAGTTGACTCTAAATCGGCATTACAAGCAATTGCTGACAACACATCTGCAGGCTCTATGTTAGAATCGATCCAGAAGAAATACAAAATAGTTAAACACATTACCAAGGAATTGGTTCTGCAGTGGATCCCGTCACATGTAGGCATACAAGGGAATGAGCGGGCAGACAAGCTGGCCAAAAAAGGAACCCTTATAGTGCAGAAACCAAAAAGAATGCTCACACTGGAGGCTAAGATTAGTGCACTGAAGCAAACATCTTATCTTGAATTTACAAACAAAGTCAAGGAAGACATAAAGAACAAGCCTTATGAGAATGTATTTGACTTGTATGAAAAGGTCAAGGATCTCCAGAGGAGGATATCTGTCGCGGTCTTTCGGCGACAACTGGACACGACTGTCTGAATGAACATCTGAAGAAAATTAAGATATTAAACTATGACAACTGCACATTGTGTGAATGCCCAGACACAATCATGAACAAGGACCACCTCCTGGTCTGCAGAAAATTAGATGAAGAGAAGCAGAGAAGAGGAGACCTCCCTGGCCTCTACTGGGAAGCAAGATCAAAGATGGCGTGAGCCAGTGGAAGCTATTGGAAAACAACAACAACATAATTCATAAAACTCTTTAAATCTGTACTGACGATAGAATCTTGAAAAATTTGATAAATCGTACAAAAACAATGCACTTTGGTTCCTTCCTTATTTTGCACTAAGGAAGCTCGATATCGACTCTACAAATCTGTACTAAAACCAGCCTTCGCCTCTAACTATCGTATTAACTGAGTAAATTTCTTGTTTGTAATGTGTAGCCATAACTATGTTTATTTGTTGGATAGTAAATCTGGCAATCAACGACTGTATAACCCACTCGTTTTAAACACATTTACTTATTGATAAAATATGGCTCGTCTGTCATTATGAAATAGAAAAAAAACACCTTAAGAATGTCTCAGGCGTCAGCCCCACAGAGCTGGTGCACAAATAAACCGTTCAGTTAAACAGAAAAGATATTGTCCTTGATCACACAAACTAAAAGGAGTGAGATAATAAATATTTGGATAATAAACGATAATGGAAGCCTATTTATTCATGGAGTGTCAGGTGTTAAGTCAGTTCTTATAGAAACTGTTCAGGTGCAATATTCTTTATGTATAGCTAATACTTGTTTACTTCAGGATAATAAGTGAATCAAAATATGTCTCTTTCTCCCACAGAATATTTTTATACGTATCAACTGTACTGCAAATTATTCTTAAATAAACACACTCGACTTTTTGTTATATTTTGTCATCCTTGATAATTTGTTGTTTTTTTTTTGTCCGTTCAAGTACGAAATATCAAGTGGTGACTATGTTGGAATTAAGTACACAAAATTAAATGAGATTAAAAAACAGAAACTGCATGGAAAAGAAAGTGTATTTAGTAAAATGTTAAAAATAAACATATTTTTTCACCTATTTATTCTTTTATAAACTATAAAATAATAAACTAAAACAAATTGTAAAATGAAAATATAAAACTAAAATATATTGTTTGGCAAATAATAAAAGTCAAAAAGTTAATGGATATTTTATTTTCTTCTGCTTAGACAGTTGGCAGTATTGAATGCTCTGTTCATGTACAGTAACCTCAGTGTTTGTTTCCAAGTCTGTATTGGTTAATACCATCTATTTACACATACAATAAACAACTAATACAAATGTCCTGTATTCAACTACACCACGGAAAAGTTACTTTATATCAGAAGTGTACTTGAATGAGCATACGCTTAATGTTTAATGTAATTTTTACGGATTGACATTTTATTAACAAAACTGCTTCACGTTTTGTTCTTATTTTTGTATAATGAGAGGTTCTTAATTCAATGTGAACTCAGCCCCCAATTAGCACAAATTAGTTCTACTGTATTTATAATTACAAGAAAATCCAATTTTGGCTTAAAAATTTGAACTGTAGGTGATGAAAAAACTGAACTCTAAATGACTGCAAAGGCAATAATACAGAACTAGGCAAATAAAAACATCTTTGCATTGAGCAACGCAAACTGAATAAAGTCCTGACAGACCGCTGACAAAACTTCCACGCTTGTCGAGAACGGTATTAAGTAAAAATGTTGCTACCCATAAAAACGGTGTGATACAAAAATTTATTTCTCGAAATTTGATTTAATCAAACCAGTGAGAAGGCTGTGTGCTGAGGTTATTTTTATTAAACAAAATTTTTCCAGAATATGAATCAAGCACGTGTTACACTAAAACCATTAAAACAAAAATGAAACCAAAAGCCATAATCACTTTGTCTCTTAAGGCTTTGCAATAATAATTACTGTTTTATTAATTAAATGCCATAAAAAGCAATTTAATAGCTGAAATTAAAAAAAAAGAATTAGATCAGTAACTGTGCACATCTTTAAATATTTTTTAACAAAACCAGTATACAAATTTTTTCTTGGTCCTTTCAGCGACGTTATAACCAAATTCTACTATAGCTAGGCTGATTTTTTCGACACAATTGTTACTTATGTGGTGATGCTTGAGAAATATCGACAGTTGGTAAATTGCCACACATCTAGTAAAATAATGCATGTGTTCTGAGCTTTTTTGGTGTGAGTAATTAATTTTTAAAAAACCTATGATATTCATGGGATTTGTCCCACTTGAATATATATTTCCTTTGAGATATCTAAAAGAAAGAGCATTATAAATTAGGCATGTAATCCCTGTTGAATAATTGAAAGAAACAGCGATACCAACCAAATAAAAATAAAACCAAAGCTATATAACACTAAAATGATAAAATGTACCTACAACTTAATTACAGCATTTACAGAATACGAATTTAGCAGTAAAATACAACTTTTCCTGTATTATATAACCAGATGCCCAACTTTCAAGTCACTTAAGTTTTTTTAAACTCTACGTGAACAAAAAAACTTCATCTAATTTCAACAGTTGTTAAAATAACCACTAAGTAACAAATTCACGATTTTTTCAACAAGCCAATGAAATTAAATATTCACTTCAGTGTGCCAAAACGTACATGACTTTTGTAAATCGCAATTTGATGAGAAGTTTTATTTTTAAATTAACCTTTTGTAAATACGAAAGTAAATATGTCGATTTAATCTTGAAATGTTATTGTATAGTGGAGCATCAAAAAACCAGGAAGAAAAATCTAAATTATCAATTTCTTCACATTTTCTGACAAACAGGTAAAGTACTTCAAAGTATAATGTCAACAACTTGAGTTTACAAAAAATTTTCCAGACAGTTTGACAAATGTTGAAGTTCGTTCCAAGCCACTTACTTGATAAGTAGGGTGCTGGACATTGTGGTCCACAAAATAATGCAGAAATATACATAACAGCTGACTAGGCTTTATATCACCGAGAAGCTGTAGCTGAGTTTAATTTATGCTCTTTCAAATAGACAAAATGGGTTAAGCAATAATGTAACAGGAAGAAATGCCTTCACCTGCGTTCAATACAAAAAAAAAACCAAATAACTTGACAAAGTAATTCCTTAATTTCCTCTTCTGTACCTACAATAAAAATTGGGCATACTGTTACAGACTACATTTTCCATTTTTAACTAGATGATTCACCTATTCGTTTTCAAGGGACCAAGAAAAGAATATCTAATATAATCTTCTGCCACATCCTGGCTCAGGTAATACTACTAGAGAAATATTAAAATGCTAACTTAAACAAAGATATCTAAGTATGTTTTTGGAGACAGATTGTTTTTGTTTATTCGACTGTGAGGCTGTTATCAAACACTAAAGGCACACACAAGATACAAGATGTAAAACTGAAGAAATGACTATAGTGATCATATGGCTAACAAGTTTTGTTCAAATATATTTCGCACTAAGACATGTCAGTGTTTAGGTGGAAACTAGTTATAAATATTAGACTAATCACTTAATCACATGTTCACCGACTCAGCAAAGCAAGGTCTCTTAACTCAACTGCTCAACAATTGGTTTGAGTGTTTGTTACACAGTTTTGACTGAACACACTGATCTATTGTTTTGAAATTTGGTAAAAACGTACATTGTACAAAAATGGTTCCCATTTAGTTCCATTTTAAAATGCCAGCCGGACTCTGTCTGTATTCCGAAATGTAATGACGTACGAGTCGCGTGTGTAGTTTGGCCAAGCCGAATTTCATGATGAATATTTTAAACGTGTAATTGTGCTCACTGTTTGTGATGTATGTTTTAATGTTTTGTTTCGACCTTGACAGAGGGATTTAACATTTTGTATAACGGCCTGAAGATGAAATGATAGTTTCGAAACCGCGGTAGCCTTTATGAGGTGAGTGGATAGACCGCTGACGGGAAGAATAGGTCACAACCCCTACATTTTAACCCAAACTGAGCCAATTTGACAAAATTCAAACTTTATGTCTATTTAACAAGAATGGGCAAACTAAATTACACACCAAAATTTATCAGAATTGGTTATTTTTTACGCTCTACTGAAATGCACACCCATCATTACAAAAACAAATTTTTTTATTCAAACAGAAAAATATATGCATCATCAGAATCTCTTTTTTAACAATTTTAATACCGTATAGATTAGATTTAGAAATTGTTTTCTATATATTTAGGAAATTCCATATTTAACCAGAAATTTTGACTTTTCTTATGAACTCTTATTATCCTCTCAGGTTACCCCTTTTGGAAGTTAAGATTTTTTTCAGTTCTCCATATACAAATTTATTTTGGTACAAAGTTTAAACCTTAGTAACTTGGAAAAGCCTAAATAAAGAAAGGTTATAAAATAAGATAGAAAAAGCTAGAATCTAGTACTCTGCTGCATGTGTTTTGTATGTAGACCTATGTATGTTTATATTTAAAATAAAAATCAATAATGAAAATAAACAAAACGACTAAATTATTTTGCAAAGATGAATTATAAGAAATGAGTTTTTCTATTACAACTATAGTTGTTAAGAAATAAATACATGAATTCATTAAAAGGTTTATAATTCTAATATTTTGTGTTTTGGAACACATTCTTTTAAAATAAATAAAACCCAATATCACACACAGGGTATCTGAAATTATTACCATTTGGGATGTTGTGAAAAAATGAAACTTTTATCGATTTTATAAAATATAATTGAACCTCCAAAAAATAATCACTTAAATAATTTAAACAGATTTATATTGATTTTTATACGATGCTTATAAATTTTCCTAGAAAAAAAATTGTGCAGTTAAACTAAGAATTTCAAAACGAAAAAGCTGCCACAACAGTAAACTGGAAGTCCAGAAGTACCTGTCAAGATGTGATAAAATTATTTTGAAATCTATTTTTGAAAGTTACAACTAATAAAAATTTTATGTGACAATACGATTTTGAATATTAAAAAAATTACAAACTTCAATTTTGTCAAAGCTCAGATTACCAGCAAATGGTCCCCAAATCACAGTTTCAAAGCAATGACTTTCCACAAATTCTGTGTGATTTAATTAATTTAATTTTTTTTATATTAATTTCAAGAGTTTAAGTAAATTTGGTGTTAAATTTTTGTTCCTCTGAGTGGTTTGGATTTAAATATTGAACACTATTGATTCAAAACATAATAATGGCTTTACCTAGTCAACAGCTGAGGTCATGCAGTGCCTACTTTCTATTTCAACTACTACAGGAAAGAACGGTTAAACAAGCTAAGGCAAATGGAAAACATCTTATAAGCTTTTACATAACTTTAACTGTTACTAACCATCAGATTGTAATTCAGGCGAAGGTGGTCTCACTGGATCCAGATGAGGTTTCTTTGCGGGGGAATGAAGGAGCGGTGATGGGGACGATCTTTTGTTACTCTGCCCTGGTTCTACTTTGATCACTAAAGGTGGTGAGTGGTCTAGCTGTTCTGAAGAGTACAGCATACACGAGCTTCGTCTTTCATCGCTCAGGTCTTCTTGTTTTACTTCGCCGTTTATTCCGTTAACAATTGGTTCCGAGTTTTGACCATTTAGTATCCGAGCATGTAAGGTCGCTGCCAACCTAGAAATGTAAAAAGTTAGGCTGCTACTGTAATAATATTACAATACACAGAGGAATTTCCGTGAATAACAACATATATTCTACATTCCAGCTGGTGCTTCAAATTAATAAATATTTTTAGTGGATATTAAATATTACTTAAAAATGAATACTATACAAATAGATATCCATATTTTATGGACTATAAGACGTGCCTTAATTTTTTTAAGAAATAACTTTTTTATCATTGTTATTATTGGATTTCAAAACCAGACTAAAAAAATAATTCTTAGTTCATTTTTTTTTCCATTACAAAATTAGCTACTAACAAAAATACTAACACAAATCACTTTCAATTCAAGTTCACTGGCACCGTAGACTGCAATGACGCATCATAGGCTAGACAAGAAATGTTCGTAAATATGTACTCAATATAGCAGCAAATTATATCCTGTTTTATTATTCAGTTTAACTTGTTCTGCGTTTCATTTTTGACCACTAGATAGTGCTCTTTATATTCAGTCACACACTGTGTGTGTTTGGGATCTTTTCAATTTTTAACTCTATGATTATTGCCACGCCCATGGATATGCCTCTCTATGCTGTGATTGGTTTTGGACTATTTGCAGCTACGTTACAAATTATTCAGTTTTGGACTATTTGCAAAAGAGTTTCTCTTACACGAGAAATAGAAGATTTGTTGCAAAAAGTCCATGTTGAAGAAAATCCAATTAGACCATTTGCTATGGACTATTTTTAAGCATTTACAATTTGGACCATTTGCAATGGACTTATTTCAGACATCCCCAATGTTCCGGGTTTGTGATGACGGGGTGGGAGGGAGACAGGGAGACAGTGTTAGCAAGCTTGTGAAATCCACAACTCATGTTTGTCGAATCGGTGCACTGCTGCTGCCAGTTGAATCCAATTTTGCCAGATAGAGATAGGTTTCCCGCAGCATCAAATATATTGCCATTTTAAATAAGATGGGGACATTTATTTTTAAACTCTTTGGAGACATTTCTTCGAAGAAAAAAGTGCATCTTATAGTCTGTAAAATACAGTAAATGATATATCAAAGTACAACTCACCCTTCTACTGGCTCTTCTCTTGAATATGGTTTAACATCAGCAAAATAAGACTCGTGGTAAGGCTTCATGTCCGCTCGAGGCAGTGGCGTATATTTACACGTAGAACTGGAACTCACCTAAGAAACATTAAAAACATTTCATTAAAAACTATTAAAACTTTGATAAGATTTCATAAGTATACAAAATTAGATAACTTGAAAATATACATTCAAATGTTGATCAATAACACCCAATAACTTAAAATAACCTAATAATCTTTAGTTTCGTATTTAACAATTAACTTACACTGATAAGACTATAAATGTGCAGTTTTTTTTTTTTGGACCAGTTCCTATAATTTTTCTTAGTTAAAAATGTCTCTTCTGTTACTATTTTAATTATTAAGCAAAACTCACTAATGAAGTGATAAATTGCTTAGTGAAAAAGAAACATGAATTATCGAATTAATTGAGCTGAACTGTATGGAGCCAAAGAACTAAAATAACAGTGCAAATGGTACAGAATGAGATGGAATGAATGGCGGTCTCATTGTACAGAAGTACAATAACTTTTGTGACTATTACAATGCTCCACTATATGCGATAAAAAAATGTGTTTAAATAGTAAAACGGACTTACAGAGACTGGTACACGAGGCGGTTGTCTCGCAGGATTTGGCGGGCTAACCCGTTCAGGACGTGGCGGGTATATAAGTTTAGGGGGTATGAAAAGCAGAGTTTTTGGAATGAGTTGTTATTGTCACAACTTATTTGACTATCTCTTCTACTAATCCAAGGCCGTGGGCACACATACGCATTTAGAATATTGTGTAACTAATCTATTTCGTAATGCTTTCTGTAATGGTAACTAAATATGCAGTCATAGTGCCGTTAACAAAATATATGACCCCCAAATATATTGAAATGACTTGTAACTTACTAAATGGCAACTAGCACCGCTAATGAGCAACCTTGTGTGCTGGCGGTCTCGATGTTCAGAAGTACAATAACTTTTGTGACTATTACAATGCTCCACTATATACGATAAAAAAATGTGTTTAAATAGTAAGACGGACTTACAGAGACTGGTACACGAGGCGGTTGTCTCGCAGGGTTTGGCGGGCTAACCCGTTCAGGTCGTGGCGGGATGTTTGCATTCACTATATTACTTGGTGTTGTGCCCGTAACTGCCGTACTCATGTCCACTGCTGCATTTATTATACTCTGTAAACAAATCTCAGTTTAACCTTCCCCAACTACCAGGACATATTGCAACTAAACAACTAAACTAATATTTACAAAACTCATCATTTAAACCTGAATATGTATCCAATGACATGCTTTAACATTATTAACATTAATACTCATCTATAAAAACAAAATTAATTTCTGTAGTTTTGTTTAATGTTTATTGACTTTGATTTTATTAGAAGATATTTTGTATACAACTATGACTTTTTCTGTAGCAAATTTTAATTGGAAAATGAGTTCAATAACTCAAATGAGCACACATCATCGTTAAGACCCTGATCCAAGAAAGTTAATCCTGACCTTTATATCACTTTTGAAGAGTTTTTTAAATTTTGTGCGTGTGTGTGTGTGTGTGTGTGTGTGTGTGCACGCGTACGTGCAATTTGATTCAACTAGGCAAATAATTAGACAAGATTCATTTTCGTATTCTGAATATAATTCAAAAGTTTAAAATGCTAAAATTGCAGATTTCTAGCCAATTATAATGTTGAAATTATAATTTAGATGAAAATAATAAGATAAAAAGAAATCATTTTGGAAAATCGCTACCATCACATCAGAAAGGCAGCAGGTGTACAACAATTATTAAAAATTTCTATTTTTTAGGTTTAAAAATTGAAGAGTTAACATGTTAAATGTGTTGGTCCCATTTGAATCTGCAGAAAATTAAAAATCCTTAAATAGTACTGTGTGTGTGTGTGTGTGTGTGTGTGTGTGTGTGTGTGGTGCAAAACTTGACTTCAATTCTCAGTTTTCCTCTCATGAATATTAAAACAAATGCATTCTCTGTAGCAGTGTTACTTTAGTGCATTGCTAGCTAAAGAATGATGAACTCAAAAAAGCCAAAAGCATAGAATAACACATTTATATTCGGTTCTGTCAGTTGTAATGTTACAAGAGCTGAACATTTATTGCTGTATATATTGTGATTCTCAGTTTTGCTTTTCCTTTTTCTCATAGCAATATCATGTAATTTCTGTTTAAAAGAAACTGTATCAAAGGTTCAATTTACTATATATAGGTTAATTTTTTTGCAAGCCCAAATGTGTTAAGCACAAAAAAATCGTAGAATGGTTTTACCTGATTTGATATTTCAAGAGTGCGTTCAATTTCGCCATTGACCAGATCGCCTATAGTTCTTGTAGCTACTAAGTTGTTATTGTGCACAACACCGTTCTGAGCTGCTAACTTTTCCTGAGATAAATGCCGGCGAAGAGCCAATTTTGCCGGCGACACCTGCGCAAGTTAAAAGTGAATTGAGCAACACAAGGCTTGAACAAACACTTCAACCTTTTCCGAGCATGAAGCTGGCTCCACACACAATGCAACGGTTCTCAGTTACGATGAAACAGCCCTTACAAACATGCGGAGTACTTCGCAGAATATTCAAAAACTAAATGTGAAGTTTAGAGTGAACCAAATTAACCCTTCATCAAGACATCGGAGGATAAAATGTCTCGAAAGTGTTGCTGGTTATTCAAGTTTAAGCAGAGGATTTCTTACCAATGCAGAAAAGAGGAAGAAAGGAAGCAAGACGATTACAGTGCCTTAGAGCACAAGAAGTACAAAAGTATGCCTACCTATTTTATAAAGAAAGAAAAGCAAGTACACAAATGGCTGGCCAAAACTCTGACCTTGACCTTTCCATTTTTTAAAGGAATAAATTTTTAAAATTTATTTTAATCTGATTATTGAACTAAAAAAATATACAGTACTGATTTGACCTGTCTATAAATGTGTACATAACAACATTTGTATGAATTTAATTAAAATAAAGTCTGACTTTGTTCTGTGAATTTTCTTCATTCTTCATCTTTAACATATTAATGGTGGTTACTCAATTATTTTTTTTATGTTACAAATGAAAATGTTTTTCCATAAGTCTCTATTGTAAATGCTGACTCGCACACCAGTCTGCTCAGATAATAGTCTTAGTTCTGGAATGAAGTAAGACGTTAACCGGGGTACCACTGTACTGAACTTTTTTAAAACAGTAATTGTATTGCTACTTGTTACTGATCTATTATATGGAAAAAGATAAATTAGCATCCTCACTTAACTTAGATTTTCCAATTATTTCTATACTAAATTATAATAATAGAGAATGGTAAGAATAATAAGAATTGTTAATATAATGTTACTAATCACTTTACAGTTTATATTCTAAGTAATTACCTGGGTGTAGTCGGGTTGCTGTTGGTGTATAGCCGCAACCTGCGCGGGTGCCGGTACAGGGGAAGGACGGGAATGCCAACTGGAAGCAGAAGTCGTTGGGGTTTGTGCCTGACTCTGTTGTTGCTTTCTGTTATGCTGGTCTTCATTTAACACAGTCGTAATAATACTTTTTAGCCTATCCTCAAAGTTTGCTACTCTTGGAGGCTCCTGAGGGCGGTTACTGTTGCTGTTGCTGTTGCTATTAAACGCAGGTTGCTGGGAAGGCCTTGGAGGTCTAGGTGGCTGAGGTCGTTGAGGGGGGCAACGTGCAGGTTCAACTACCGTACCTCTGATTTTACCAGCTTCAATTTGACGTCCGGTTTCCAGGATTTTCTGAGCTAATATTTCCGGATTATTTTCCTCTATTTTCCCAACGTCCGGAACATCAGGCCAGTCCTGAGACCTAGACCGATGTTCCCTTGACTTTCGAGGTGGTTTTACTCCTCCCGAAGAAATTTTTTCAGCCGTTGGTTTTACAATTCCCTGAAAAAAGTTTTTCATCGTTACACTTGGTAAAATTTTAAAAATTGAAAATTGTTAAATAATTACCAGCTAAAGCCTTATAACCAACTTTTTATATTAATTTGTTATTACAATTAACTTTCCTAAATTAAAAATCAACAAATTCTTTAACAATGTTAACCATCCAGTCTGGACTTGGCCAACTCGATTCAGTTGCAATTTATTAAAATTTCAGTTTCAGTATTATTAATTCTGCAAAATTATGGTTTCACTCACATTATGCGAAGAAGTAACCTTTTCTAGTGCCAAGTTCTCACTGTCCAATCTTTTAATCTGGCTGCGAAGTTTCTTCCTTTGATTCATCGTAGCGCAGATCTCTTTGAGCAGTTGATCTTTAGTGAGCGGCGCAGACATGCCCATCTGCCTTGCTGTCGCTTGCATCTCCACTTGCCGTTCGTTGGTGAGTCTTGCCTGTTGCTCTTCCAAACTTGAAACCTGTTGATTGATATACATTTTTTAGATTTTCTAGAGGAATTAATATCACTAGAGCAGAGTACTGTAACAGAAACTGAGCTCTCACATTACTGTAAAAACACAATATAATTTTGAGATTGGAAACACGAAACTGCCTTTAAACTATTACTAGAAATATTTGTATAAAACTTGTATTATTATTTAACGCCTATACTTTGATGCCAATTTGACTAACGAGGGCGAGGGATCAGCGTCAACAGTAAGTGAGACTCTACGGTAAATATATATGAAATCATAAAAGTGCATGAATTAACCAGTGATATACCTGTACTTGTAGTCTGGTCACTTTAGCCTGCAGTTCTTTGTGTCGCAATACAATTTCTTTGGCTTTGGATAACAAATCTGTAGGACATGTTGCATTTATTCCCAGCTCCGTCATCCTTGTCTTCAGAAGAGCCACACTGTCATCTATCAGTACTTTTATCTGCTTTTCCAACTGGGCTGCTCGACTCTGCAGTTTCAAGTTACGCTCCTGTAAAAAAAAAAAAATAATCTTAAATACTACTGACCTCTTAGGCTGATATACATCAAATACACTGGGTTAACCCTTTTTCCGGTGGTTCAAAATATGTATGTGAATTTATAAATAAGCAGTTCAATAAATTAAATGACCAATTGTCTCATATCCATATACTGTAAAACATATACAGTAAGTCAACATATCTTCCATTACTTAATAATACTAAAAAGAAAAATAATATCAAAGGTAGTATACAAGACTCAAAATGTTTATTTATCATTACATATTTTCAACATCACTGATTCAGCAAACATACGAGGGTGGTCTGAAAAGTTTCCGACCTCAACATAAAGATAGCAGCACTAGTCGGTGGCAGCACTTGAATTTCGTTGTTCATCTGCTGACAGTTACTCACCAAAGTTTCAGCCATTTTGGACGCGCAGTTGTTATGTAACAGTCGTTTGAGTGAGTTGATGTATTTTTATGAAAATGGACAAAATCGAGTATAGAGCTATCATTAAATATTGGTTTTTGAAAAGCAATACGCCAACGCAAATCAAAGATGAGTTGGATTCTATGTATGGGGACTCTGCACCATCATTTACCACAGTGAAATTTTGGGCAGCTGAATTTAAATGTGGCCGTAAGAGCTTGGGAGACGAACGTTTGGGACGTCCAAAAACTGCAACTACTGAAAACATCGCCAAAGTTCACCAAATAGTGCTAGATGACAGCCGAATTAGAGTGAGAGAGATAGCAGACGTTATGAACATGTCAAAAGAACGTGTTTGTCACATATTAAATCAACATTTAGACATGAGAAAGCTGTCTGCACGTTGGGTGCCGCGTTTGCTTATGTTAGACCAAAAACGTATTCGAATGAACATTTCCAATGCTCTGTTGGCGCAGTTTAGGTGCAATAAATTCCAGTTTTGGCGCCAATTAATTACTGTAGATGAAACTTGGATACACCATTATACGCCCGAAACAAAAATACAGTCCAAACAGTGGACTGCAAAAGGGGGAACCGGCTCCAAAAAAAGCAAAAACTGTTTTTTCAGCTGGGAAAGTGATGGCGACTGGTTTTTGGGATAGTCGTGGAGTTATTTTAATCAACTATCTTCAAAAAGGAAAAACCATTACAGGAGCATATTATGCATCATTACTTGACAAGCTGAAGTCAGAACTTGCAGAAAAACGGCCACATTTGCAGAAAAAGAAAATCCTGTTTCACCAAAACAATGCACAGTCTCACACCTCAGCTGTTGCCATGGCGAAAATACACGAATTACGGTTTGAACTGCTTGACCATCTGCCTTACTCACCAGATCTAGCACCAAGCGACTTATTTTTGTTCCCTCATCTAAAAATTGCGCTTGGAGGACAGAGATTTTCGTCAAATGAAGAGGCAATCACCTTCGTGAACAATTATTTTGCAGAGAAAAACGCCGAGTACTATTTGGACGGGTTACAGAGATGGGAGCATCGCTGGGAGAAGTGTGTACAGGTACAAGGAGACTATGTGGAAAAATAAAAAAATTCTGAAAAAATTTCTTGTATCTTTGTTAGGTCGGAAACTTTTCAGACCACCCTCGTATTATGATCAGTAAGCTACTCTATGGAACAGTATTGTAACATGAAACTAGTTTCGTGAAAATCACTAATTTTTCCTTCTTTTATTTTTTATTGTATTTTTTAATAATACAAAATAAAAAATAAATCTCTGACATTACGTCAACTATTACGGAACAAAATAAAAATTTAAAAAGAACTAATCCAAAAAACAAAACTGAACTTATGAAAGTAAATACAGCCCACTGAATTTAAACTAATTTAAAATTATTAGAATCTAAGATACTTAAAATAATTTAACCTATCAGATATATTTTTATATAACATAAGTAATATAAACTCAACAAATAATATTATTTATGATCATCTGACAAAAAACAAAAATTTCCAGTTCTTGAATATATGAAATACACACTAACAAATAACTATATATATATATATATATATATATATATATATATATATATATATATATATATATATATATATATATATATACTTATATACAAACTCCCTCCTTAATGATAATTACATGCAAATACAGTTTTACTGCTTTAGCAAATATTATTAAAATAAATATCAACATTTCCAAACGCACATCAATCAGTTTGTAATAATCCAGAAATTATACCTACTTGCACATTTAAAAACATATGCAAAGCATACAATTGCCCAAACAATTGTTTAGGTACAAAAAAATTAAATTTATTTTGCAACGTTAATGATTTATTTTCATACTGACGCTTCAGTTAAAAAAAATATTTGTAATTCTTTGAATACAAACAAATTGCTAAATGATAGTTTTAAAGTTGTAAAATTAACCCCTCCCCCAAACTAAGAGGCTATTTTCCAATTTTCAATTACAAAAATATATAATACAAAGTCTTTAAAATTTTCCTAAAACACACACACACACACACACACACACACACGCGCACGCACGCACAAACACGTACATACATACATACAATTTTTATATATTTTATCAATGTATTTTTAAAAGCAACATGTTTGAAATTATGAATGTAATCTTATTTTTTTCCAGCGAAAAACCGTTAAGGTTATCATCGCCAAAATGTAATCTTTATTTACGATAGGAATGTTGAATACATTCATCTTTCCTAGCTTTGCCATATGCTTCTTCTTACATTTCGTATGTCAATATTTTTACCATGTAGGCCTCGAATCGACAAACAGATCCAAGTATTTGATATAAAAAAATCTTTCAAAGGGAATACAAGTACACTTCAATTACATTCTAATGCACAATATTTTTAGAATTTTTAAACAAATTTTGTTTTAGTAATAAAAATAAAGTACTTTGTTTTAAAATACATGACCATATTGTTTTGAGAGGTACAGTCTTTAACATAACACAGACATGTTGTTCTGCATGTATAGCCTTAGGTAAATGCAAATACAAACACAAAAATATATTAGCCAAATATTACAAAATCACGAAAATTGAAAATGAATCAAAATCAAAGTCCCTATCCATTGAAAGTATATTTGTATTCAGTTATGACTTGCAACTCGTCATCCATCGCTGAACCGCAGCACCCTTGGAAGATATCGCAGATAAGTAGTGTTGGCACAGATCACCCTCCGTGCTTGAAATCCGCCAAAGAATACATGAAATCAGGTTAAGCTGTGTAGGGGAACAAGTAATGCTGTACAACTACCATTGCAAATCAGCTTGCTCCCTGTGAACACTTAGGCAGCGAATTAGCAATAAAAGTGTTTCAAATTTGCATATGTCAATGCTCCTTTCTCCCGGTACCAAGTAGACAATTCCTTTTTTGCATAGACATTTTGTCCACAATTTTGGAATGTTATGGAAGAAAAAAACCTTCTTACTTTAAAACTAGTGTTTCTTCTCTGGCTCTTATGAAAATTTAACTTTAGAGTAAAAATCTTTTTTTTATAAAACTATGCAGTGAACTTAAATATATATATATATATATATATATATATATATATATATATATATATGTTGTTGTTGTTTTCCAATGGCTTCCGCTGGCTCACGCCATCTTTGATCTTGCTTCCCAGTAGAGGCCAGGGAGGTCTCCTCTTCTCCTTGTATAAGTATATACAAGGTGTCAAATCAACAACATCGTGGATCGCACAAGTCAGAATAGACCTACATGACGCAGAAATAGACTCAACAGATGTTGTAGACAGGCGCACATACAAGAGAAAGATGCTCGGTTGGAAGGTCCCAGAGAATGAAATCCCAAAGAGAGTAGGGGTAAAATGGACGGAGGAGCGGAAGAGGATCCATGGGGACAGGATGAGGGAGGTGTGGAGGATTAGAAGGAACAAGACATGAGTCGGAGTGCTTTGCGTGACCCAACAGGGTCTATGCGCAAATAATATATATATATATATATATATATACCAAAAGCCCTCACGTAAAGGATATCCAAATTTGTATTAAAAAAGAGAACCAAATTAAAGTCAAGTGCCTTGCTTTCGCTGACAATATTGCAATTATCACAGACAACAGAAATGAAGTGACACACAGTAGAGAAACTATATGAAATTGCACAAAAAACCAGACTGCAAATCTCTTATGAGAAAATCCAATACATGGAAAGACAGGGAGAAAATAAATCCTCTTTAACCACACAACACGGTAAAATGGCATAATTATGTCATTTTTAATACCTTGGCGAAACTATACACTCCTCAGGACTAATCTAAATCGCTTATGATCAAAGAATCATCAAGCTCCAGAAGGTCTAAAACTTAACGTGGGCTCACTACAACAATGCATTTCAACTCACTACAACAATGCATTTCAACGGACAGAAAAAAAGGCACTATAAAACAGCGATTCTTCTAGAAACAACAAACGTAGCCGAAACAATGGTAATCGATGGTCATTCCAAAATTGGGGAAAAAAGAAATTATAAACAAAAAATTCCCAGGAATATTTAAGGGGCAATCAATAAAAATGGCATTTAGATAAAGAGCCCTCAGAATGAACCCTATCAAGAGACCAACACAATAATAGAACAAATCAAAAAACGCTGAGCAAAGTTTGCGCACACATGCATGCAAACACACACACGACATAAATACATTTATTTATAGCCAGAGAGTAAACACTATTTCCTTCCCAAAAATATCCATAAGATATGTTACCAAAATTACAAAAAAGGAGGGAAGTCTATGCAACGAATAGTCTACTCACTTCAAAGGAACAATTATTTTCTACAATCTCTGGTTTGTAAGTGTTTTTGGCTCTGTGTTTCCATAACAGCCATTTGTTATGGAAAACATTACTGGCCACTTAGGCTGATGCAACAACCGTCTTCTTATATCAAATAGCTTGTCCAACTCTTTTTCTGTTCCACATAATATAATTCAAAATATATATTCTAGAACCTCGTTTATCCGAAATTCCAATTCATCCAAAACAAGCTTTGAGAAAATAAATAAAATTTCATTATAACTGAGCCTCTTGCATTATTGTAATTCACAATTCCTCTTGCACACTATCTGCCGAGGACACGTTCTCTAGTAGAGGCGCTGTTCTGCATAAAATACACTTTTGGAATTTAAACATAGCGCAGTCCTTATCTATGCTTAAATAGAAAGACTAAACGATGACTTGGTTAGTAATAACTCAGTTCCTGTTTACTCAAACTAGTTATTTAACATGTCTGATTCAGCACTGTGTATCACTTGTATTAGGGAAGAGGAAACCACTGAACAAATATTGCTTCGTTGTTGTCCTCTCACTACTTTAAGAAACACGTTTAAAACAGAACTAGAACTTAGCGAAACACTGCCATACATTCGGAAAAAACTGAAAATTCTGGGCACTAGCGAAGACAACTTATGAGTTACTCCCAAGGTTGGGAACACTTTAGATGCTTGTATATTATAATGAATAGACTAACCATACAGTGAGAAGTGGACTAGGGCAAAACTTGTCACCCTCATGCGTAAAATATTTATCTCCACCCTCAAATAGTATGGAATAAATGAAAATCTTTTACTAATTGTTTAAATCATTTAATTTTACTTGTTTAGTTTTATACAAGTGCAGTAACATGAAATGATTTTTGTTTTAACTGTTTATATTATTTACAAATAACAGTAGTCTCGATTAAACTTTATCCTTTTAACAGTTACTTTTATTCTGTTATCTGACATTTTTAACCAGTCTTTCATAATAAATAATAACAGTAACCTTCCAGACAAAAACACACTGTAACTACACAAGACTTATTTGTAGCATAGACAACAGGCAGCTGAGCTGACACTACTTGCTATCCTAAGCAAACAATGACAATCCAACAGTTAACAATCCTATCAACTAATGAAATAACACTTCAAATAGTGTCAACAAATTGGGATAGAGTGCATGAATATTTTCTAATGAAAGATAAACACTCTCACACTATATAAACAAATGTTTAGGATTTAAACACTATTTGGACTTTTAAAAAAAATGTTAATTTTTAGTTACTACTTTTAAATATTACAATGAGGTCACAGTCAAAGAATGAACACTATTGACAAATTACGAAACTGCTGACATACTGCCTGTTGCAATAAGCAACAAGGTATGTAGAACAGCAGTTGAAATAAAAGCTTGGGGAAGAAGTAGGATGGAAACAGTCGATTCCGAGGGGACAGGAACATCGGTATATTCCGGGTGACGGTAGATTGTAGAGACCCGAAGGGCTGTACGTCGGGACGCACTACGGAAAAGCATTCCAGCCAGGCAGTGCTGAGAAGTGGCGAATCGGCGGTAAAAGTAAGTATACAAAAATTTGAGTACACTTCTTCCCCTTTTACTTTTGGTTTGAATAAATTAGTATATATTTTGGGGAAACATTTTGAAGAATAAGACAGTGGTGTTAATTCTTGGGGTTGTCATCAACCATAGTTGTAACTGTTACAAGATACATGTAAGGTAATACATCTCAATACATTAAAGGTTTTTCTCTTGAACCACCGATAGTTAATTCTTTGAAGGACCCGAGCAGTACAGACTCCGAACCCCTAACATAATATTATTCAGTATATAAGTCTGATCACGTAAGTACTCTGAAGTGGTGCACAGTGATCCCCATATGTTAAGTAAATACTTGTCAAAAGGTTAAGCAGGGGTAATTTATTGTATTAAAGAACCATGTATATAAAATTTGTATAATATATAAACAAAGTTAAACAGAAAATTTAAGAGTTTTACTACAGCTTCCAAAATAATAATAATAATAATAAATTCTGCACTATAAACAGAGAACAGTATGTATGTTATTTTTATCGCTAAAAGTACTTTAGGTCTCGTTTGTTATATGTCCCTCTGTCATCCGTCACCCCAACGGTCCCAAGAATGACAGTTGATCGAGACTACTGTATTTTTCTGAAGAACTTGAAACTACAGTACTTAAAAATTTTTTTGTAACTCCTACTAATAGAAAAATGCAACACATTCTACTGTTGTATGAATTAAAAGTTTTTACAAATGATTAGAATAAAAACCGACTCTGTTTATCTAAAATGGGTCTTCCCATCACTTCGGATAAACGAGGTTTTAGTGTATGTGCATTTATATATTATAGGTAGTTCAATAAATTAAATAAAATACTGCGTTTTCAAATACTAATAAATAATAACAATTTAAGTGCATAATCTCATATCCATACACTTATATTTTATATCTATACTAGCCAGGGAGCAAACACCCAAAAAATTGCAAGAAAAGTTAATCCACGTTCTAAAAATAGAAGAAAAATAGGAAAGAAAAAGCTCACACTCAAAAATAATAATAGGCTTCTACAAAACTCAAGTTCATAAAAACCCTCTCTCTGACCATTCACAAATGTCTGACTAAAACCCAAAAACCTCTCTTGCTTGGCATTCTACACTCCCATGTGTGCTCAATGAACGACTGCTTCTGTTGTGCTAACACTCCTTACCTAATCGACCCAATAGTACCCTCCCATTCTACAGCGATTTCCAAGGGTTTAACTACCTAGCTAATGGTCGCTTTTAAACTACTTTTTGCCATGCTAAATGGTGTTCACAATCTACTTAATTGTGCCAATGGCTAGTACCTCAAAATTGTTGTCACTTTTCTATTTCTAACTCGATAGTGTTTGCTTTCTGGCTTAAGTATATTTTTACTTCAATTTTTTATAATTTGCTAGCAGAAAATATTTACCCAACCCTAAAGTACTGCTGTCTCGCAAATTAGGACATGACAGTCTGTAAATCGGGAATAAATGAACGTAATATAAAACTGTTCAACTAACTTTTAAAAAAATCTGTTTAAACCAGACCTACAGATATTTCTTCACATTTTTACTTATAAAATTTTTTTAGAAAGAATTTCACAGCATATAAATGTTTATATAAATAACTTATGTTTGAATACCAAAATTTAGATTATTTACCTTTAAGTTGTAATCATTTTTAATTACTTTTTCCCTCTATTCAATTTCCAAAACTTCTAACTTTAATTTTGTAAATAAATTACCTTTTTCCAATTGCATGTATATCATTTCTTATAGAGAGATAATTAAATTCATTTGATTTTCAAAATCTTTGAATTTGTTTTCAAATTATGCTTTTAGCCATCAGCCAGATCATACATTTATCATGCAATGTAAATAAAATAAAAAAATTGTATCTAATTGTAAGAATAATTTTTAAATTTATAACCTAAATAAACAACTGTTCCTTACCTTTTCCTTGGCAATCAAAGTTTCAATGTAAGTTTTGTATTTGTCATTCTTCATTTGTTCCACCATAGTGAGAAACTGCTGTCTGAACATGTCTAGGAGTATCTGCAATGCGTACGGTGTTTCTCCAGGAGCAGGTGGAATATCAAGCTCTGAATGGACAGGACGTGCAGTTGTTGCGGTCAATGATGTCAACTGTTGGTCAACACAGCCAGGTGCAGGAGGTAACTTTTTACCATGGGCTGAAAAAACAAATCAAATTAAGTATTAATTACAATCTGCTTACTAATCTGAAACCTTACATACCTTTTACTTAATCTGTTAGAACGCAGCTACAGTATACTAATTATCTAACAAATGGTGCAAAAATATATACTTTTTCATACTTAATCATTTGCAAAAGAAAATTCCATTCAAAATTTACCAATTAAGAGAAAAAAAGGAAAACCAGAAAATGGAATTAGTTTCTAAAAATTGGTTTATCAGATATTGGTTATTACGATTTTGTTCCAACTATAATTACTCAAATCCGTGAATTAAATTTAAATAAAATAAAATTGCAGTTCAGGAGTAAATTGCACTAAAAAACTGCCAGAAATCAAGATTGATTTTAGTTTTTCTTGATTGACACTCGTTACTGTAATTTACTTTCTTTTATTTCAAATTTGCTTTACTAAAGCCAGTCATGAAATTTCGTATATGATTAAAATTTGAGCAAAATCTGTTAAACTAATTTTATAAAACTAAATGGTTTTTCTTTCCTTTTTTTTATCTCCAGATCTTTTTCAAAAAAATCCAATAATTTAGTTTTAAACAAAAATGGGTTATAAAACAAATTTTAAAGCCACTTGAAACACGCACCTTGAGGAGAGGTGCTCAACAAAGTTTGACTATGAAGCAGATCCAGGCCTGTGATTTTAATAGCTTTCTTAGGTTTGCCACGTTTCTGTTTCGGCTTAGTTGTGCGTTTAGCCTGCGGCCGAGGTGGAGGAGGTGGGGCTATTGATGCAGGTGGAGCTTTACCCGCTCGAGGCAGTTTTCGACGTAACTTCTTCTTAGTTTGACGAGCTTTTCCTTTGCCTAAACATGAGAAAAATAAATCAGAAAAATACACAGAGTGCAACAAAAAAATACTTAACCTAGCTATTAATTTTTTAGGATTCAGCATGTACAAAAAAAAAAAAATCTAATGACCATTATGTCCAAGATCACTTAGTTTTTACAATATCTGCCATTTTGTTTTTTTTTAACTATTTATTTCCGCATAATAAGTTTGATGACTGAATTGAAACTCTGCACAACAGCTTATTAAGTATGGAAATAATTTGCAAAAATAATAATACAGTACAACCCGGCATATAAGATCTCTGAATATTCAACCCCTCAACATAACCGACAGTGCCAAGTTAGCCGTCTACAAAATGCATACCTAGCTTAGTGAATACATTTGTTATAAATACTGTCCATACTAAAAATCTCACAATAAAGCAGTATTCTGATAGGCTTTGTCTAACGTGTTGAATTATCTACAACTGACACTGATAAAATTTACGCAACGGGTAGTTTTTTTTTGGTGTCGTTTCTTACTAAATAGGACAATCAACAATTTATGTCACTGCTGTAAATTAATGACTGCAATATGAGAATGTCAACACACAAAACGAATAATTAATAAACACAACACAACTCACTTTCTTCAGTAAGAATATGAGGACAGCTAGCATACACAGTACATACTTTGTAACAGTTCACGCTTTGTTTTCAACACAATGTTGTTACTTCTTAGTGTTACAATTAGCAGTGGGCAAGAGATTACTGTACTTTACTTAAATTTTTTCACCCAATTCATGAAGTCATATACGTTTTAAAATAATTATGACAGACTTAAATAGCGTAGTACTGGATTTTTGTTTTAATAAAATGTTTTAGCGCCTCTTATTATAGGACCTTTTGTGCATTCAGACTTTTACCCACTCCCAAGGTTGACGGATAAACAGGGTTCTACTGTATTATCTGTATCTTCAAAGTACTTTTATTTTTATTTTAAAAATTCTGCTTTTGCTATCACTGAATTTCATCTGCAGGCTCCATGATAGAATCGATCCAGAAGAAATACAAAATAGTTAAACACATTACCAAGGAATTGGTTCTGCAGTGGATCCCGTCACATGTAGGCATACAAGGGAATGAGCGGGCAGACAAGCTGGCCAAACAAGGAACCCTTATAATGCAGAAACCAAAAAGAATGCTCACACTGGAGGCTAGGATTAATGCACTGAAGCGAACATCTTATCTTTAATTTACAAACAAAGTCAAGGAAAACATAAAGAACAAGCCTTATGACAATGTATTCGACTTGTATGGGAAGGTCAAAGATCTCCAGAGGAGGACATCTGTCGCGGTCTTTCATCTGACAACTGGACACGACTGTCTGAATGAACACCTGAAGAAAATTAAGATATTAAACTATGACAACTGCATATTGTGTGAATGCCCAGACACCATCATGAACAAAGACCACCTCCTGGTCTGCATAAAATTAGATGAAGAGAAGCAGAGAAGAGGAGACCTCCCTGGCCTCTACTGGGAAGCAAGATCAAAGATGGCGTGAGCCAGCGGAAGCCATTGGAAAACAACAACAACTATCACTGAATTTTAGCACTGACAAAGTTTATCAAACTAATTTTATAAATAATGCATTTGACATTTGGCTGAAGTAATAAAATGCTTAAACCTTTAAGTTAATAAATAAACAGAAACATGCGAACAATTACTACGGAATAACTTTAAAATAAATACTACATTAATATTATCCCCCTTGAGATTTAATTACAAAAAACGAAACCCCTTTGCTAAAAAATATAAACAAACTAATCTGAGCATGATACAGCACACTTCCGATTATCTGTGGGCAGATGATCCACAACGCGGATTATTGTAACTGGGGTCAATACAGTACGATACATATACTAACTGTACGTCCAATGATGAACTGTATAAAGTATGTTTAGATAAACAAAGAATAAAGTGAAGGTGAAGAGGAGGAACTTTGCAGTCATGTCAGAAGCAAAGACATGACTCATGAAACTGCAACAAGCTCCTTTTTCACTTCAAAATATTCCATCATAATCTAACTGTTGCAATAGTTAGATTAACAGGAAGACGTCTTACTGGCCGAAAAATGTATACTACATAAAGTACATTTTCATGTTAGAAGTGTTTTGTTAGGAAAAAACATGTCACTGATATGTATAGTACAGAACCATAAACAGATTTGAATTGCTGTAATATTTTATTAGTTTTTTCATACTGTAGTTTACTATAAATATAAAATAAAAAAAGTTTGGTATTTACATAAGTTGAGTTTTTACTATTTACTGTAAATTTTTAACCTATTTGTGGATTATCCATTCACACCAGCCAATGCCATTGATAATCAAGAGTCTGCTGTATATTTTGGTAATTTCGCTAAAATCTTCAGCGAAATACCGAACAGAAGTAACTTAGTTTGTTCATGTTTTGTGGTAAGAGGTCTCTTTTTTGTAGTTATATATCATGCTACAGTGTACTTTGCATATATGAAAAGATCTATAAATTTCATCCCATAAAACACAGAATTTGAAATAGCCATTAAAATTAATTCCAAACATTTTGCATTTCATTTCTCTAAGAATGGTGTTAACTGAATCAAGGTCATCACTGATATTTGAAACAACCAAAAACATCCAACACCATTAATCTGAAGCATGCGATATCACGCAAGTCGCCACTAACTATTATTGTTTTCTTCTTCGCTCTGTGAACTTCGACCTTTGTTTGTACAGTAGTCACTCCATGCTCTCCTCGTCGTAACTCTCGGCAGTTCCGAGCTGTCAGTCCCCTCACTTTCTGAATCCGTCGAATTGGAATCTAGTTGTTTATTCAGATCCCGTCTAGCCCGATCTCGTGCCATGCGTCCGCTTCCGTTGCTGTTACTATTGTTATCGCTCGACAAGTCTACTGATATTCCATTAGCAGCTGCTGCGGCCACAGCATTCTGAAACAGAAAAGAATTTTCAGAAATTAATATTCAATCTGATTACACATAACCAAGAATATTCAACCATTTAATTGTGAAAAATTAACAACTTACAAAAAAAAGACGTTTTTGATTGTCTCATTCCTTTGAATATTTTATAAATCATTAAGCTTCGAACAAACAAATCATAAAGTACGAAACAACTAATAAGTTTATATTATTACATACCTCAATATTTTTAATCTTTTTAAAAATAGTATTTAAGAATGTACCTGAAAGTTGGCACTGAGGATGGTATAGGTCACAAATCTGTGAAAATCCAGTTTTGTTTTTTTTTAATAAGTGTTTTGATTATAATTATAGATAAGAGAGAGCAAAAGACTAATATAGCTGATGTGCATTGTGGACACAAAACATTTTTAGTGAATCTACATAAACAGAAATTGTTCTGTTGTAATCGTACACAAAAAAAACATACCGATTAGTAGAAATACAGTAGAGAGTCGATTATCTGAAACAATTGGTGCAGGGGGGTGTTCGGATAATCGATTTTTCGGTTAAACGAACATATTCGAAAAAAGGTAGTGTGATATAATTTAACAGTGGTAGAACCAATTTAAGGAGCAAGTAGACACGTACAGCACATAAATTCATCCAGTTGTTTAATGACATGATAAATATAAGCAGTACAGTATACAGTGTTCTGTACAATAAAACAACTCTTTGATAATGAAAAAATAAACATTAGGTAAAGTAAAATTAAACATTCGGTAAAGAAAGAATAACATTTGGTAATTACATTCGGTACAGAAAGTTGCAGTTCGGTAATTACACAGCAAAACAAACAGAAGCACAAACGGTCTAAACAACACGGAGACTGACTCGTCACTGTATGTGCTAGTGCACACTCTATATTGAGACTGTACTGCTGTCGAGCTGCCGCGCCGGCACTGTCTGGCCGCTGCGCTGTCAGGCCGCCGCGCCACCGCTTTCGGTTAACCGACGTTTCGGATGACCGGGCTTCGGATAATCGACGCTCTACTGTATTACCAATAAATTTAATTAAACTGCAACAACTGCCTTGTCAAGGAGGTACAAAGAATTAACTATGCCGATTGTTTGAGGGAAGGACTCAGTTTAAAAGAACATACTATACAAGATTTTTTAAATTTTAAGGCGAAAACACATCGAGGCTATTATCGCCTCCCTAAATATAAGTGTGAGTATAAAGTGTTAAAGTCGTAAGTGTAGTGTTGTTAAGCGTGTGTGTTAAAACTCGGGTACCGCGAGGAACGTCTAAATCCTCTCAATAGATGCATCCAGTCTGCACCCCCCTAAGAAACAAGATAAATCAAATTAAAAATATAATATATCCTCTCATAACAAAACTTTAGAACTTGAAAATGCTTTATTGATGTAAAACTATTGGGAAATTGGAAAAAGGATCATTATAATTTTCGTAATGTTTTATCAAATGCTGTTTGTCAGGGAAGGGCTCACTTTAATCTTTTAAACATAATATACAAGAAACATTTATATCAAAAATAGAACGTATAGAATATATTCATCCATAATAATAACAGAACTTTCAGAATAATGATTTAATGACGTAAAAAATGTTGGAGAAAAGGAATCATTTGTTTGCCAAAAGTAACAAAGATCATGATTCAATGTTTGCGAAACAGCCTTCACAATCTCTCCAGAGCTAACTTTCGTTTAGTGCAGGCTCTTTGAAGGAAGGGCTCATTTTAAAGGAACATACTATAAAAGAAACATTATATATATATATATATATATATATATATACACACATTATACTGGGCTTTCACCCCGAGGACATGGGTTCGATTCCCGTCCAGGGCTTGGCATTTTCATACGCTATAAATCATCCCATCGTCTGCATTAGCCCAAGTGTTCACAATAGTCAGACGTTAAACACAAAAAAAAATATATATATAAATTTAAATTTAATTAAATTTAAAATATATCCGCCCATAACAGAAGAAAAGTCTGACAATAATGCTTTACAGATATCAAAATTTGACATCTGCTCTCTCACCCTTGACACATACAATTATAAGGCAATTATAATTGCCCTTGACACCCTTTAAGGCAATTATAATTTACATTTTCAGAATCATGCAGCTTCAGTATAAGATTAGAAGACAGAATGATTTGTTCTGCAATTCTCGGCTAAAGCGTTAGCTGCTTTATTTGTGCGACTTCCTGAGGACACATTATACGGACAATTAGAATAAACGCCGAGAGACCAGTGAAGGGCGACTGAAGCGAAGCAATTTACGTTTATGAGCTGAAATGCTTCAGAGGTAATGTTTGAGTTGTGTAAACTCAAACAGCTTTAATGGATATACTAACGTTTTTATAAATTATGCGTTATAAGACGCATTGTTGTGAAATTATTTTGGGCAGGGTTTTTGGAGCGCTCATTGCAGTGAAATATAAATCTGGGACTTTGAAACATTCATCTATTCTGACCACTAAAATACAATTTCTGAAATCGTTAGAACGAACAACTTATATATAATGAACGGATTCTGATAAATTCTGTTTTCTGTCATTAGCTTTTCAATGGTTTTTTTTTTTGAGAAAATAATTAAAAGCAGGAAAGTTTGTTTAATAATTAATGGTGCACCATTAATGTAAATAGTTTCATATTTATTAATTATTCCCAAAATATATGTTAGTTACTTTTAGGGAAATTCTACTAGAAAAATGAGATTTTTGAGCATTCATCACAAAAGATGACGTCACACATGACCTTGAAATCTATGTTGAGAATATATACAGGTCCTGGGTTTGGATCACACTATGATGAGCGATTACCAAAATTTACTTCCATCACAACATCAACATATCAGCTCCGTGCTGTGATTGGTTACGTGCTCTACATTTTTTTACATGTACATATAGCATATTACCATCTACAAGACTAAAATACTGATTATTACTGGAAAATTTCCATTACAAGACTTTCATTTCAACAACCTAAAGAACAAAAGTACATTTAGAATTTATTTGTAAACTAGTTGAAACATGAATGTAGTAAAAGGATTAATTTTCATTCAAGTTAATTTCCGTTCAAAACTATTTAACAAGCCTTCCTAACACATTTGTTGGAAAGTATTGTACTGTATTCAAGATAAAAAATCATTAAATATGGTTTAAACAAACACCCCTGAATATTACCAATGAGTTAATACTGAAACTTGAAAATTTATAAATACCATAAATACCAACACCTTATAATATTCCTTTTGAACTACCAACAAAAGAATTCGGACTTTATAAAGACTTGACATTAGTGACAACACAAGAAACAAATTTGTTTAATAAAATTAAGAACTGAAGTATCAAAAATTCCATAAATATATAAAACAAATACGAGAGGAAAGTGAAGAGACTGTTGCCAACAAAACAACGCAGTAAATGCTCAGATGGAGACAGTGCATAAACACAATGTTAGATTTCACAGCTATTAAATATGAAGGCCGTTTTTTTTTTTCAACCTCTGATCGTACAGTATAAATGCCAGACAAGCAGCAGGCGGGCAGTGTGTGCAGTGACTGCACATCTCTCGCACGATATGCTCTGTCACTGCCCAGTTCAAGATGTCAGTCTGTGTTAAGCTACAGTCTCATAAACTTGGCCACCTCAATTTATTTTCTCTCTAAGTATGAATTGCAAAGTGTCATAAACGTGGCCACCTCAATTTATTTTCTCTTTAACTTGAATAAATTCTAACTAAGTATGAATTGCGAAGAGTTATTCGTTTCCTGCAAAAAAAGGATTAGTGCTGCAGAAATTCATTGAAGAATGATCCGAATTTATAAAGGAAAGTGTGTGATGGTGTTGTTCATGAATGATGTCAAAAACTTTAAGAAAGTCGAACTGATGTGCATGACGAAGGGAGTCAAGGACAGAAGACAAAACAGACAACATTGTTCAATAAGTGGACAAAGTGTTTAAGAAAAACCACAGGTTCACCTTATGAGATTTGTCTAGAAAATTTCCAGGTCTTTTCTGTACTCTATCATTACAGAACGTTTAGGCTATAAAAAATGTTATGCTCGCTGGGCGCTACAGAAGTTAACTGACATCATGATGACAGTGAAGGAGAAGATTTTTTTAAATCAACTTTAACTGGAGATGAGACCTGGATTCAATGACACACCCATAACAAAACAACAATTGCAACAATGGAATCACACACATTCACCAAAACAAAAACAGAAAATCGCAAAGTTATGGCTACCATATTTCGAGATGAAAAAGGTGTGTTGCTTGTGGAATTTATGTAGTCTGGGACCATGGTTAGTTCAACTGTTTACTTGTTTACTATGAAACTTTACGTTTGCAGAGAGCAATTAAAAAAAAAAGAAGAGGCACGCTGATTTCCAGAATGGTTCTCATTAATCACAACACCCATTGTCAATAGCTGCCTCAGTGGCCTAGTTGATAGCGTACTGGGCTTTCACCCTGAGGACCCGGGTTCAATTCCGGCCAGGGCTTGGCATTTTCATACGCTGTAAATCATCCCATCGTCTGCATTAGCCCAAGTGTGCACAATAGTCGGACGTTAAAAAAAAAAAAAAACCATTGTCAATAGTGATGATGCAATACAACAGCTCTTTCAGTAATTTTAACTGGACATTTTTGATCACCTGCCATACAGTCCTGACCTAAAGCTAAGTGACTTCCACCTTTTCCCTGAACTGAAGAAGTCGCCAGGAGGGCAGCACTGAAAATCAATAAGAACAAAGTCAAGACAATGTCAAGACTTATTTAAATATATTGGCGGCAACATTTTACAAAGAGGGTATTGGTAAGGTTGTCGACAGGTAAGACAAATGCCTCGATCTTTACGGTGATCATCTAGAAAAGTAACACTAAGTGTAAGTAACTTTTAGTAATAAAATATTCTTTTATATACTTGTCTTTTATTTATTGCTTATTGGAGACTGAAAAAAAAAACGGCCCTCGTAATTTTCACCTTTTCCTTGGTAAACGAAGAACCAATATATTTCTAATTTTTTATTCAGTAAGTATAATTTTGGAGTATTCCACTTACGTTCATCCATCGTAGTAGCACTGAAAGTATCTTCAACAAGTTTATACTAGATTTCTTCCAACATATGATACATAAAATACAGGTATACAAATGTTTGCATATATTTTTACAGTAATATAATAGTGACAGTAAATTAATAGTCGGATTTTAATAGAGTGTACTTGTATGAAGAATTAACAAAAAACTGATCTAAAAATTCCGATTGATCTGATCTATTTTCAGGTACTTCCGAGAATAAAAAGTAGTTTTATTTGGATGTTTCTCTGTTTTTTTATATTGTGTGCCTATAGATCTTGCAGGAGGCTAGACTAGTTGGCCATTATGATGAAATTAGTCATGCAGGTCTAATTTCCAAGACCATTTTTTTAATTTTTCAAAAAAACGTTTTTCCTTAAGTTTGTCCATAAGTATCCAAACAAAATGTGTGATTCTATAAAATCAAAAACAAAAATACAGTCTAGGAGCACGATGTTAAACACAAAATACTTTGACAAATTAAATTTTCTACTTTTCTCACCCATTTTGAAAATAAAATATGTTTTAAAACACTATTTTTCTAAGATTTGGACTTGGATACGTTAAACTGTGTATCAACAGTTGCTAGCACGTATGATCTGTTTTGTGTATTTTAAACTGTAAAACAGAATATTGCAAGATTTTTTTTTCAATATTTAAAAACAACTGTCAAATTTTAAATAATTTAAGAAGTGTATACTTATCACCCATGTATATTAGTAATCATTATATACAAGTCATAATCAAGTAAGGTTTTGTATTTTAAGTACAGGATTACTAAAAAAGTATAACTATATTTAACCTTTTATAGCGCACTTCAAATAGGTTACCTCCGGGTCACTAGATTTTTGTTTGAAAAACATTACTTTTATACGGTTTGCAATTTTGGTACAACCTACTTCACAAGCCCCTTCCTAGAAAGATAGCAAGTACCATATCCCACATTACACACAGTTACTTCCATTGTGCAGTGGTCTATGTAAAGACTGGAATTAGACTGTAAGCACCTTATCGTATTAGAGTGACTCTAAGTTTAGTCCCACTAGTGCCCTATTGAGTTAGTATGAAATAATTATTGTTAACAAAAAATAATTGGTTTAAAATATTAGTTTTCTGTATAAAAGTGTACAAAAACAGTAAAAACACTATGTTCAGTATAATAATCTGCCTTCCCCAGCTTCGTCAATTCTTCTTTCGTTGACGGCGTTTGGAGAACCTCCATCTTCAAAAACTATTTCTATACTGGTCAGTATAGAAATACTGGTGTCAGTATACGCATCAACGAAAGAAGAATTGACGAAGCTAGGGAAGGCAGATTATTATACTGAACACAGTGACAATAATCCTAGCAGAAAAGAAGAAGAATATAAGAAGAACATAATGCTGTATTCAATAAACATATCAATATTTAAATATAATTGTTAATATTTCATTTTATATATCCGGAGGTTACTTCCCTGAGCATGCTAATCTGTGTTATAAATTCGCCTAAAGTTAGTAAAATCACTATGTAAAGTATGATGGTAAACATATATTGAAAAGAATGTGGGCTTAAAATGAAACGAAAAGTTTACATACATAAGTAGCATAAATTAATATATGCACCATTAGCAGCCACCAAATTGATAATTGATTTCATGCCTCATACGCTGCACCTACAAAGTTGTAATGGTAGTTTTTTTTTTTTAATATCCGCCTATTGTGTGCACACTTATGTGCCAAGTCCTCGCCAGGATTTGAACCCGGGTCCTCGGGGTGAAAGCCCAGTATGCTATCAACTAGGCCACCAAGGTGGCGCAATGGTATTGTATTGTAAAACTACACAAGTTTTATAGCTTGTTCAGCTTAAAAAACTGCCATCATTATCAACTTCTTTTATAACAGATGTTGTAAAAATAGATTAGCCGCCTCGGTGGCCTAGTGGATAGCATACTAGGCTTTTACCCCGAGGACCCGGGTTCGATTCCTGGCCAGGGCTTGGCATTTTCATACGCTATAAATCGTCTGCATTAGCCCAAGTATGCACAGTAGTCGGACGTTAAACACAAAAAAAAAAAACATATTGTAAAACTAGAACATTTTTGGCAGTTGATTACTTTATCTTCGGAGGCAATAAGTTGTAAACGCTTTAACCGAACATTTTGTACAGGTAGTCTCAGATATTCCTAGTTCCAAAAACTGATGCACAATTAACTTTTTTTTTCCTCCATAACACAAGGCAAATATTCTCGACACTTCAAACGATGTTCCTGGCCCCTGCCTGCCATTCTTGAGCAGCTGTTTTAAATGCACAAGTAATTCAGCATTTCACATCTTAACTCTCGATATGTATTTAGAATCTTGTATATAGGTTTTCTTGTACTGCGTAAGGCATGTTTAACAATAAAACAGAGTACAACACCAGTTATCCGAAATAAAGGGGGAAAGCCACTTCAGATAAAAAGTTATTCAGTTAAGCCATGCAAATGTAGTACTTCTTTGTATCTAATTAATTCCAGAAGATTTTAGAGATTAAATGATTCTAACCTTTTTTTATTAGAATTTACATGATTTATGTTCGTTATTAATATTAAAAATTACATTTTTAGATCAATCGGCCACCAAATGTGGAGTGGAATTGCACTGACCTGAGATGAATATAGTGGAGCTGAGCGAAATGAGGTTGAACGGAAACCAGAAGCAGAGTTGTCAGTTTAAAGAACATGTTTGTATCTATGTAAATATTTAGGCCTACTGTAACAGATTCTAGGAAACTACTATATTTAAAAACCATAAAAACGGTAAACTAGGTGTAATGAGAAATAATAAGTTTGGAGATGTGGTCAACATAGTGAGTCAGCTTGAAAACCGAACCGGGAAAGAGTCAAAGCTGTGCTGAGCAGAGCCCAGCAAAATTGCTTCATTATGTTCAGCACCGTAATACTTTCAATGGTTATTAAAAACAACAGGTTAGGTTTTGAATGTGTAGTTCGTTATGCTCAGCGCAACTCTGCTTTGCATTTTGTAGCCAACCAGCCTTAGGCTTATATCACTTAATTCAGATAGGTTATAACATATAAATTATTCATTTAAAAAATCAGTAATTTTCATTTGTTGTTTAAGTCTCTTGCAACACTTTCAAGCAGTGATGTCGCGCTAAATTTTCATTCATTACAAAAGAATATCAGCGGATGTTGACTCGCTGCATTTCTAATAAATTTTTAACAAAATCTAAAATTAAATGTAAACTTCACTTCTGTATCGACAAATATTGACTATTGTGGATATCAGTGTTATGGGGTAGATTTGTGGATTGGCAGTATAGCTAGATTTAGACTAGGGGAGTCAGTGATTGAGGGGAGGGGTCAACTCAAGGTCAAGCATTTACTTCTTTGCTCATGCGGTCTCACCCTTAAATTCCTGTATATTTTACTTTTTCCCTCTATTTTTTTAAGGGATTTGAGATTTTGGTGAATTTTGAATAATCCGGTTTGCAGAAGATTCGAGTTTGGTTAATAAAGGCTTTACTGTACATTCAGTATACAAATTGTTTTCTCATTGACTTTTCAAGAAATGCCTAAAATTTGTTAAATGGTTGTCAGATTCGCAAATGTGAAAAGTAGTGTACGTCACGAGTAAATACATTTCAATGTAACAGAATTTTACTGCCTTCCCCAAATTCGTTTTTTATAACAAGGGCCTATAATGGGGTGTTATAATGGGGGAGTATAATGGGGTGTTAGTGTTGGAGAATTGCTATAGTGTAGTTTTCAGCTATCTGGATATTTGTCCTTGAGTTTCTAATAAAAATTGTTCAACAATCCTTCTATTCTGACTTGATACACCATAGTCTTCCAACAGTGTCCTTCTACCTTTGCTGTTATGCCATAATTGCATTCAATGACAAAATGATAAATCATTCCAACTTCTTTGTACGATGATGAGTCAACAATGTTATTACATTAATTATCGCTAGTGATAACAGTAATTATGATATATTCTGCTTATAACCACAAATATTAGCGTAACCATAATATTTTATTTTTAATAAAGTTCTTCACATCCAGATAAGATTTCCTTCCATCGAAAAATCCAATGCTTAAGAACTGGTACAAGTTCAAACTATTTCATACCACTAAAAATTTTCCCAATCTTTCAACAGAATCCGAAATACATTTTTACATATAATAAATTCTCGATCGACGCAAAATCATTTCAGCAAATATACTGCAACCACAGTACTACACATTATCCACCTCAATATCCACCTCGTACAGTATATCTTAGTCTCAGGTACTTTCCGATCGGACCTAGCATATATTTCACTGTTAAATATAATTACTTCCTTATATTAACTTAAATGTACCATAACCGAACCGCTAACAGTAAGTTAGAAATATTAACAATTTATCTGAGCTTACCCGTGATCTGGGATTCTTATACTTTTGGAAATATCTCTCCAACTGTAAATAGAAGAAATTAAGATTATTTTTTTGTAAACTTATATTAGTTAAATAAAGAAAATGGTATAACTTTAAATAATAATATGTTAAAAATACAAAGAACTGACAACAATATATATATTTTATTTTATAGTACAATATTTTGTGAAAATGATGTTTACAATATCTGTAACTTTGAATTTACAAGACTCCTATAATTGTACATCAGAATATCATTTTTAATCACGACATATTCAGTAATATGTCTTTGCTATGATGATATATACACTGTACTTGTAAAGGTTCGGCACAGTTTTTGAAGAACTGGTAAAAACTTGTCTACACTCTCTGTACTTAACTCTTACTGACACTAGACTTGGTTGCCTTTCTTAATCCTACACTGTCTAGCAGACTACAACCCACTTGAAAAACACACATCAACTGTTCAGCGGTCTATGACCAACTTCAAAAACACACCTCACTTGTCACGCTAGCTAAAACCCACTTGAAAAGCACCTCAACTGTCTAGCGGGCAACGACCCCTTGAGAAACACACCTCACTGTCACGCTAGCTAAAACCCACTTGAAAAACACCTCAACTGTCTAGTAGTCAACAACCCCTTGAGAAACACACCTCACTGTCACGCTAGCTAAAACCCACTTGAAAAACACCTCAACTGTCTAGTGGTCAACAACCCCTTGAGAAACACACCTCACTTGTCACGCTAGCTAAAACCCACTTGAAAAGCACCTCAACTGTCTAGCGGGCAACGACCACTTGAGAAACACACCTCACTGTCACGCTAGCTAAAACCCACTTGAAAAACACCTCAACTGTCTAGTGGTCAACAACCCCTTGAGAAACACACCTCACTGTCACGCTAGCTAAAACCCACTTGAAAAACACCTCAACTGTCTAGTGGTCAACAACCCCTTGAGAAACACACCTCACTTGTCACGCTAGCTAAAACCCACTTGAAAAGCACCTCAACTGTCTAGCGGGCAACGACCCCTTGAGAAACACACCTCACTGTCACGCTAGCTAAAACCCACTTGAAAAACACCTCAACTGTCTAGTGGTCAACAACCCCTTGAGAAACACACCTCACTGTCACGCTAGCTAAAACCCACTTGAAAAACACACATCAACTGTCTAGCGGGCCAACGACCCCTTGAGAAACACACCTCACTGTCACGCTAGCTAAAACCCACTTGAAAAACACCTCAACTGTCTAGTGGGCAATGACCCCTTGAGAAACACACCTCACTGTCAAGCTAGCTAAAACCCACTTGAAAAACACCTCAACTGTCTAGTGGGCAACAACCCCTTGAGAAACACACCTCACTGTCAAGCTAGCTAAAACCCACTTGAAAAACACCTCAACTGTCTAGTGGCCAACGACCCCTTGAGAAACACACCTCAACTGTCAAGCTAGCTAAAACCCACTTGAAAAACACCTCAACTGTCTAGTGGGCAATGACCCCTTGAGAAACACACCTCACTGTCAAGCTAGCTAAAACCCACTTGAAAAACACCTCAACTGTCTAGTGGTCAACAACCCCTTGAGAAACACACCTCACTGTCACGCTAGCTAAAACCCACTTGAAAAACACCTCAACTGTCTAGTGGGCAATGACCCCTTGAGAAACACACCTCACTGTCAAGCTAGCTAAAACCCACTTGAAAAACACCTCAACTGTCTAGTGGGCAACAACCCCTTGAGAAACACACCTCACTGTCAAGCTAGCTAAAACCCACTTGAAAAACACCTCAACTGTCTAGCGGGCCAACGACCCCTTGAGAAACACACCTCAACTGTCAAGCTAGCTAAAACTCACTTGAAAACACCTCAACTGTCTAGTGGGCAATGACCCCTTGAGAAACACACCTCACTGTCAAGCTAGCTAAAACCCACTTGAAAAACACCTCAACTGTCTAGTGGGCAACAACCCCTTGAGAAACACACCTCACTGTCACGCTAGCTAAAACCCACTTGAAAAACACCTCAACTGTCTAGTGGGTAATGACCCCTTGAGAAACACACCTCACTGTCAAGCTAGCTAAAACCCACTTGAAAAACACCTCAACTGTCTAGTGGGCAACAACCCCTTGAGAAACACACCTCAACTGTCAAGCTAGCTAAAACCCACTTGAAAAACACCTCAACTGTCTAGTGGGCAATGACCCCTTGAGAAATACACCTCACTGTCAAGCTAGCTAAAACCCACTTGAAAAACACCTCAACTGTCTAGTGGTCAACAACCCCTTGAGAAACACACCTCACTGTCACGCTAGCTAAAACCCACTTGAAAAACACCTCAACTGTCTAGTGGGCAACAACCCCTTGAGAAACACACCTCAACTGTCAAGCTAGCTAAAACCCACTTGAAAAAAACCCCAACTGTCTAGTGGGCAATGACCCCTTGAGAAACACACCTCACGGTCAAGCTAGCTAAAACCCACTTGAAAAACACCTCAACTGTCTAGTGGGCAACGATCCTTTGAGAAACACACCTCAACTGTCAAGCTAGCTACAACCCACTTGAAACACATTTTATCTGTCTCGCAGATTATAACCCACTTGAAAAACACAACTCATCTGTCTAATGAGCTAAGCCACTTGAAAAACACCTCATCTGTCTAGCAGACTATGGCCCACTTGAGACACACACACCTCAATTGTAAAACTAGATACAACCCACTTGAAACACACCTCAACTATCAACAAGCAGGCTATAACCCACTTGAAACACACCTCAACAATCAACAAGCAGGCTATAACTTGAAAAACACACCTCACTGTCCAGCTAGCCTTAACTCACTTGAAAACATCAGTGACACATTTGTTCATAAAAACTGTTTTAACACATATATTCTGATCCAATCTTAATGAAGTAAATACCATTAAAAAAATAGAAGTTTTAAGCTTTATTTAGCATATTTAATATTTCTGTTTGTAATTTTTTATAATAATGTGGTAAACAAACATATTAATTCGAAGAGCTTCCATTGCTTGCAATGTCACGAGTCGAATCTGCCAAATTTCCTATCTGCCAATTTTAAAACATTTATTCGACCACGTAAATAACTTTCTACATAACTTTGGTTGGTACTGTTTGAAAGATTAAATCTGGAATTCGTCTGTTGACCATTTTTATCTACAATTTCTAGTCTGTTTTTTGTCATAGCTAAACTTATTTTAAATCATAGAGTGAAAGATGCACGACGAAATAATATATTTGACATAGACAAAATGCAAAGGCTTAGCATATTCTATTTAGCCACTAAAACTACATAATTTCTGAACTGAAGCTGCACTATTTTGCCATAGTCTTAGTGCCTGTAAGTAATCTCCTTTGATATTGTTGTAGTTATGATACAAAAGTTGTTTAAGTATTTTGAAGTACTTAAAAATTGTCTATTAGATAACAACAAAATTAGCATGTAAAATAAAAAGTGACTTATACAAGTTATGGAAGTGACTAAGGGGTAATTAAACAAGTTTTTGGTTTAATAGCAAAAAATATCTTTTCCAATATTTTAAATTGTTTACAATTTTTCAGTGAAATTTAATACTTATATTATTATTCAGTGAATCTTTTTCTTCAAAAGAGTACAAAAAATATATGGTTTTGTTTTGCGTTATTGTTGTATACAACTGAACATATGTTTGTTTTTTTCAAAAATTTGTACCAAAAATTACAATTTTTTAAATTTTTTTTTAGGGTTCAAAATTAATATTTTTAGTTCACAAAGTTTTTTTTTCTTTCCCAAAGGTAATAACTGTCCTAAAAAAATGCTGTTTTGCTATAACCAACATATTCTTTTGTTCTTTCTAAAAAAAATATTGTACAACACATTAGGATTTAGACAGGAAATTAGTTTTAATTGATATTCAAAAGTAACTACGCACAATACTAAAAAAAATGTCAGCAGTCTAGTGATGTAAATTGTTCAGTCAACTATCGAATTACTAATTTTTTTTTTTAGTTAAACTAAAAAGTTGACACGAATAGACGGCTCCAGTTTGGGCCAATGACAAACCTCATTTTGGTTAACCAATGGTCAAACACCAGCCAGCAGTAAGGCCTATCGTGCATCCTCTATCATTCGCCAGATCTGGTCGGGACCACACACCTAAACCTTCTGCAGAAAAACCTTATGACTCATTTTAGGCCGTGTTTTTAGATACCAGCGATTTGTGCCATATCACCGTTCATTCAAAGTGTTCTCAATTACAGAGGCATTTAGAATATCACAAAATCCTTAATTTACTCTCCATCAGTATAAAGGTACCCACTAACAACCGTTAAAACGTGAAGTTAATACGTGTTTGAATTTATTTCCTAATAAACCTCATTAGTTTCTTTATAATATACTAATTTGGACATAACATGTTTTTTTTAATAAAACATTGTTTATGTTATTGTCTTCTGTGTGTGTCTTCATCATTCAGACTTGTAGCACCAACATTAACTGTCCAGGCTGTCCAAGATTTACAAGACTCAAGATGTTTACAGAATCATTGTAAACTGTTTTGTAAACAGGTTTTCATGTAAACTTAATTTTGTTTATTAAATTAGCCTAAAGGTCCTTCGGTTAAATAACTCTTAAATCATAGAATTCATTGTATTTGCTATAAAAAGTCACAGGTTCTCTAATACTGATTCATGCTCAATTCATAAACTGTTAACAACCAAATTTCAATATTTCAAATTAATATGCTTAATATATTTTTAGTTCACCTGGAGCCTGATCAGCTACTAAATGTTAATAATACCGTTATATACATTCATTGCAAGACGACTTATGTACAGTACTACATACAAACAGTAATAGATTAAATGAACCAAGTAACCAAATGGTTGAAGTAACCAAATCAATTACTTTTTAATGTTCTGTGCCTTCCTCGTAGCCCAGTATTGCTTCTTCGTTGTGATCTTGCTTTTCTTTCTTCATCAGAGATTTGGATCGTTCGCTTGGATTTGACTTTGCCTTGGAACCGTTGCTTCTTGTCCTTGGTTATTGTTTTGGCTGTTCTGTCCATGAGCATAGTGTCAGTGATTTGTAGTTCTGTTATTTCTTTCTCTGTTTCTCTAAACGAAAGTGATTTGGCTCTTCTACTGCGAAAGTAGTCAAATATTTTTTAGGTTAGTCTATTTTTGTCCATTCGGAGGATGAACCCATAAAAATCAATTCTCCTTTTTCTTATTGTGTCTGATAGTGTTTCAGTTTTTTGGTAAAGAGTTTCATTCCTGATGTGGAGTAATTGGTTGTTACAGAATTTGAGGCCTAAGATTTTTCGTAATATCTTTCTTTCTTTGATCTCCAGTCTTTCAAGTGGGCCCTGGGATGTGAGAGATCCATCCCTCTCAGCTGCATATAAGGCTTCTGGTTTAATTACCAGATATAAATTGTATATCTGCCGTATATAATTACCGGATATAAATTGTGATTGTGCCGTATCAAATCATATACCTTATGTATATGATTAGTATCAAAGATAATGCCTTATCTTTGTATTCCAGGAGAGGGACTTCTTGTTGTATGTGCCTTTGGTAAGTTGGAAGGCTAATTCAACTTTATTTCTCCTAGATTCCTGTTATTATTAACAAGCCATGTTATTATTTTATGAATGTTGTTATTTTAACATAATCATGTTAAAAATATAACTGGTTTCCAGTTCCAATCTGTGTAACTCCAGCATGATATGTGGTAATGTAGTTTCATGTTACGATGTTATTCTCGCTGTTGTATGTTTGACAATGTTCGCAAAAATAGCAGAGTAGCAGATAAAAACAGGTTTCTCTAAGAATGATATTGAAATTCTGAAGTACTATTTTTTTAATGCTGTTATTGTCTAGTAATATTAAGTACTAAAGTACACAGTTATTATACACAAATGGCTTCTTCCAATGGCTCCTTATTATTCTTCTTCTTCCAATGGCTCCTTTTGGTTCACACCATTTTGGATCTTGCCTTCCAATACAATCCAGGAAAGTCCCTTCATCCCTGCTTCTCTCTATTAGGGCCTCGCATATCACTAAGTGATCCTTGTCCATAACATACATATCTTTTGAACAAATCTTGCACTTGTCAGAGGTTATTAGTCTCATCCTATGGAGATGCTTGGCAAGACAATCGTGACCAGTTTTCAGGCAGAAATTTGCTACAGCTATTTTGCGTGGAAGCATCTTATTATCCTTAAAAAGATTAAACGGATCATAAGCTTTGTCTTGTAGGTTTTTCATTTCACTAACAAATTTTTGCTGTAAGTCTGTTTTTAGTTTTGTTATAACTGCTTGTAATGACAGGGAGCCTGCTGGTTTTTGAATAATTTTTGTTCCTCTCTCCACCAAATTATCGGCAGCTTCATTTCCCATCAATCCCACGTGTGCAGGGACCCACTGCATTGCGATATTTCCAACATTATTTCTTACAATCTTGTAATTCTGCCTGATATTTTGTATTACTTTGTTTTTTGGATTATCATTATTGGCTATAGCCTGCAGAGACGATTTGGAGTCAACTAAGACCACTATGTTTTTGTTCAGCCAAGGTCTCACAATCAGCTGTTCGACAGCCTCATTTACAGTTATCAATTCCGCCTCAAACACTGTAGAGTTGCTGCTTAAAGCAATGTAGTGCGAGAAGTGGTCACAATATATTCCAGCTACTGTTTCTCCTTCCATTCTAGAGCCATCATTATATACATGGATCCAAGAGTCTGACGGGTATCGCACTTCCAAGGTTTCCACAGCGATTTGAGATATTTTCACTGGAGCATCAGAGTTCTTGCTTACTGGTTCAAGCAGATCCAAGAAAATGTTAAAATCCATGAATTCCAATGGGTTCATGACTTGAGGAGGTCGTTCCACATTTACTTTGTTATCTTATTATACACAGTTATTATACACAAATACAAAGATAAATCAATTTAGTTCATTTACGTAAAGAACACTAACATTTATTGAAAACAGTAATAAAACAGAAAAAGGCTGAATGTAATTTCCAAATAATTTTAAAAATTACGTTATTAAAATAAAACTATACAAACAGGTATGTCTTATATTATTCATTTTCATTTACATTTCAAATAACATTTACATTTCAAATAAACCACTGTATCCCTTCCTTTCAACTATCGAACAATTCTGATAATCCAGCAGTAGTGTACTCTACGAGCCAAGTTTAATTTACAGCAAACCAAAATTTAAAAAAATATATATTTTAAAATATAATTCCACAATCCACTCACTTTTGTTCTATCTATGATGTGCAGAT